>OZ026616.1:9683623-10283623 GCA_964020975.1 Hermodice carunculata | reverse complement strand
TAATGTCCCATGAAAGGTACTCCTGTAGGATTGGGGTACAATCCTCTCACTTGTTTTAGTTCATATATGGGTACGATTTCGCTTTGATGGTGCACTACCCACTCTCCATTAGCTGCTAATGTCTTGCGCTGCAGAATTGTGCTTACAGTCAAGTACATGTACTTTGGGCCTCAGTGGAATCTATAAACAGTGGGACTTTAAGATAATCATTGTGGCTATACATGTAAATAATGGATTCATGTATACTTTTGATGTGAAGAAAATGTGTGTATGACAATGTATTGTAGGTAAAAAAGAAACTTCATGTTTTATAATACATTTTCTTGTGAGTATCTGTTCTTGTGTGAAGAAAGGAAGTCAAATCAGCATTTTGAAAAGAGATTGGGTCTATTCTTCTCAGTATGTAAAACCTGTGTTCTAATGTATACATGTATAATCATGGTATAGCCCACACATTAGACATGTAAACCCTGGCAAGATATACCAGTAGCAGTGTGCATGAAACACATCAGGTAGCCAGCAGTTGCAGTGCTGTTATAATCCCTACACCACTATGTATGTTCAACAGTTGACATTTTTCCAGCTGGTGACCAGCAGCCAAGCAGAATCCATTCAGCCCTGTGGCAAAATGACCCATGTAGAAGGCTCTTTAAGTCTGAAGGCTTTGTGTCAAAAGGTGAAGGTCAGGAGAAAAGTCCCGTTATGATACTTAGAGACACAGGGAGTGCTCAAAGTTTAGTTGTGGATAACTCCAGGTTCCAGTGGGGAGAACCGGTGGCCTTTATTAATATTCAGGGGGTTGATTGTTCTGACATGCTTGTACCAATACATAATATATGGCTGGAATCTGAATATCTGACAGGTTTAGTAACAGTGGGAAGGGTACCCCGTCTACCAATGGAAGGAGTAGATATGATCCTGGGGAATGACATAGCAAGTCCCAAGGTGAAGGTCACACCTAGGTTAAGGTTACAGCCAGGTTTGGATGAAAGCACGGAAAAGTTGCAAGTTGAGCATCCAGGTATTTTTCCCGCTTGTGTGACAACCAGATCACAAAAGAATAAAGTGGAGAAAATTTTGAAACTTGACAGTGACAAAAATCTTAATGATAGGATTGAGTCCAATGTGGTTGATACAGTGTTGGAAGACACATTTGTAGCTGAGTTATTCAGTAATGAAGACAGTGGTGGTCAGTCTGGTACTAGGTTAAATAGGAAAGACTTGGTAACTAATCAGAGAACTGATACTACACTTGAAGCTGCTCGGAATAATGCTTTGACCCAGGAAGACAAAAAAAGTTCCAGTGTGCTATTATGTAAACAATGACGTGAATAAGTTCTCATCATCCTTTCCAACGCTTGACGATACTTCTCAAGCGCCCCCTGGGTCTGTGGATGGTAAGCTGACGACGTTTTATGTTGAATACCCAACTCTTTCAACACATCATGAAATAATCCAGATGTTAAGTTTGAACCTAAGTCTGACCTTATGACCTTTGGTAGCCCTACTCTGGTGAAAAACTGGGTCAAAGCTGTCACAATCGACTTTGTGTTTATTTTCCTGAGAGGAATTGCCTCTGGATACCTTGTCACCGTGTCCATGATGGTCAACAAACAACTATTTCCTGATTTTGTTTTAGGCAAAGGTCCAACACAGTCAATTATTATAGTATCAAATGGATTTCCAAATGTTGGTATGGGAATCAATGGCGCGACCTTGACCTTGATGAGAAAATGGCGGAATAGTGAAGTTCCTGCCAATGAGACTTGGAATGAAGTTCACCAAATAGTGCTGTCTAAGGAATATAGACAGGAAGTAATGCATTTGGCACATGATATACCTATGGCTGGACATTTAGGTGTTAGGAAAAAATGGATAGGATATACAAGTATTTTTTCTGGCCAGGTATTCATAGTGATGTGGTGCACTACTGTAAGACGTGTCACACGTGTCAGGTGGTAAGGAAACCAAACCAAAAGGTCAAGGCCATTGAACAGTTTGCAGTACCTACACACAAGAAGCATATTATGCAGTTTTTGGGAGTTATAAGTTACTACAGGAAGTTTTGCCACATTTTGCAGAAGTGTCAGCTCCTTTGACGGATATGTTGTGCAAGGGTGTACAGTTTAAATGGACCAAACAATGTCAGGCGTCATTTGATCCTTTGAAGCAATTATTGATGCAGGCTCCAGAGCTAGCTGTACCAGATTACAGTAAACAGTTCAGATTATTTGTAGATGCTTGTGATGTTGGGGTCGGTTCGTGGATCTCGCAGTTTGGTCAAGGTCAGATTGATCACCCCATAGCATATTTTTCAAAGAAGCTGAACAAGCATCAAAGAAACTATTAAACTGTAGAGAAAGAAACACTGGCTATGATTTTGTCTGTACAGCATTTTGAGATTTACATTTCTGCAGGTTGTTTCCCTGTGCAGGTATAATCAGACCATAACCCAATTAAATACTTGCATAGATTCAAAAACAACAATCAAAGACTCACTAGGTGGAGCTTATTTTTACAGGAATACAACCTGGAAATAAGTCACATCAGAGGAAGAGAAAATATCATATCTGATTATCTCAACAGACATTATGATGATTCATATAATATTGAGAGTGCCACCCAAAACTAACTAGGTGTCGTAAGTTAAAAAAGTGATAGGTTAGTTTTGCTCTATTCTTTACACTAACATGGCTTTGTTAACTGTGCTTTTCTTGCTTCGGAGTCGCCCTGAAGATGAAAAGGAGGAAGCTCCTCTTATGAGTTTTTTTTTTTTTTTACTTTGCACGCACAGTTACTCAGTATGCACCTCTTTAGAATGACAGGTTAGCCTAGTGGGTGGTTGTCTCAAACTGTTGAACTGTGTTTTGGTTCTTTAGGTCAATGACATGAATATCATCATTGATTAGTCATTAGACTTGCTGAAAGTTCACCAATATGAACTTTCATTATTTTTCTGAGGGGAGGTATGTTATGTGGTGATAAGTTTAAAAACATAAGGGTTAATTTGTTGTATAAAATGTATTGTGGCTGCGGAATTAAGCTGCAGTGCAAGCGCATTTTGAACTTGACACAGTTAAAATGCCAAGTGTCAGCATGCCAGGAAGTGTTGAGTGATCGCCGATCTTGCTTGGTTTTGATTGGTTGAGAAAGATCTACTGATGGGTTCAGTGAGTGAAAGGCGATCACAGTGGGGACAGGATTAGGCTTTCTCTCCCAAATAAAAAGGGCTGTGTTCTGCTGTTTGCCGTCAAACATCCGAAATGTCTGACCCGTACATATAGCGAACAGGGTGCACGTTAAAATATTGGTAGTGTTCCTGCTGCGGCCAGGCTTTCAACGTGAGTATTGGTTAGTTGAGAGCTTGTGTATGCTGCAATATGTGTTATATTTTTATGGATCTTGTGTAATCCACCATTTAAAATAATGTAGGCTTGTGGTTAAGCCATTTTTGAGCACTTGTATCCTCCAATATTGTATTTGTGAACCTTGGGCTGGCCTTAAAAAAATGTTTGTTCCGTATAACATACACCCAAAAAAGTTGATGAGGCAGGGAGGAAATGTTTTTTTTTTTTTTAATTTTTTTTTTTTTTTTTTTCAAATTCCCTCTTCAACAAAACACAAGGGCATGTCTCGGTTTCTTTTTATTTCTCACCCAGTGCTGGAATCCATCACACTTGCCTGGCCCAAATCTGAGAATAAATAAATGTCAATATTTTTACATGGACTGTCTGACATGTAAGATTTTATAAGTAAGAAAAATATTCAAGGTACTGAAAGATTTTGCAATTGGGTCATGCAGAGGTAAAACCCATCCTCCGTGAAAAAAATTGACTATAGAAATTTACTAGATATTTTTTCAGTCTGACAAAAAAAAAAGTTCAATGAAATATAAAGGTTTAAATACAGAAATCAGATTGGAAGAAATTATTCTGTGAGAAGATCCAAAGAATTATTAACTTTTGTTTGATAAGTGTCAGATTGAGGGTTTCAGTATTGTGTGATTCAGGTATTTGCTGTAACGGTGAAGTTCACATGGACTACCAGTAACTAAGTAGCCTCTTAAACTTAATGCAGCATCCTCAAGGGTCAAAAACTTATAAAGCTAAAATCATTACAGAATTCCAGGATTTTTATTATCAATTTCTAAAATTTTGAAAGGACTTGGATGTTGTAAGTCAAGGCTAACCATATCAGTAAAAATTGCTTAGTGCAGTCAATTCATCTCTGCCTTCTGGAAAGGGGGGAGGGTGTCACTAGATATATTGAAAAAAAAAATGAAGTCCAGGAAGGGGGGGGGGGGGTCACTGAATATATTGAAGAAAAAAAAAACTAAGTCCAGACCAAAAAAAAAAATTGGGCAGCACTTCCCCTAGATAAACTTTTTTTGAGATTTATATTCCCCATCCCCCTAAACCTCAGTCGGCCAACAGGTCACAGGGTTCATACAGCATAGCAAAGCCAAAATTCCATACTTTTCAAGTACTTTCCAAACCATTTTTTCCAAAATTCCAAACTCAATTATCTGTGGTTTTATGGGTATGTACGTATACATATATATATATATATATATATATATATATATATATATATATATATATATATATATATATATATAGTGGTTCCCGTTTTATAAGGCCACCCCAAATGTTTCCTTATTACGAGAGGTGGTCTCTCTTCAGGGGGAAAATATAATAAAAATGCCATACTTGTTGCGCAGCAAAGTAGCCTTTGCAGAGGGAATGGCATCTCTTTGGGGGTGGCTTACAAGAGGGGGACCAATGTATACAATTAATATATTGAACAAAAAACAACAACTTCTTGTTTGATACTAGCAAGCGCTGCTTCCCCCATATTTTTCAAGTGCACATTACTTGCACACACCTTGCATCTTGCGCTGTATTTGTCCTGTTTTACAGGCAAAACCCAGTCCTTGTATTTGGGGTTTTCAAGCCAAAGTTCATTATATGTACAGCCTCCCATTGTTGTTGTGGCTTGGTGCACAATTTATGCCCGCGACGAACATTTACGGTCATTTATCCATAATTCAGGGCTCGACAATTTTTTTTAAAATCACTTGTCTGCTGGGCAAGTAGATTTCAAAATCCACTTGTCCTGATAAAACTTCTATAAACATCGTTTTTTTCTAACAATGCTAAGGCCTAGGCTAGACAAACCCTTTACCCTAAAATGTATTTGCCGCTTATTGTCGCTTGCAAAATCGCAAAAAATGTCAAATTTTATGATTCTAGCTGCAACTGTTTGACAGTGAAACTGGCAAAATATCAAAAATACAAATTGAAAGTAAGCTATTTGCTTGGGGTGACTAACGATGAAAAATATACATTGTAATTTCTGGGACTATAGGAGTCCGTATAAACTAAAATAACGATTAAATAGTTGCATTGGCTTCAGTTCAGGATCCTTTCTCTTTGCCTCGGATGGCGTGATGCACTGATGGGATGCATATCGTTTGCGTATCTACCATGAATGCTATCGGTACATCGTAGTAAATTTGCGTATACAGTATTGGCAAGTTCCTCGCAATAAATGGTGTTCTTAAATCAAATTCAAACGAAAATTTTAATATTTCAAATCAGATATCGAGCGTGCGCACCGTCAACATCTTTCCTGCAACTGTACACAAACAGCTGCTTTGGCCATTTGGTAATAATAATAATAATACGGTGGCTCTCCGCTTGTCTGCCGCGGTCCTGTGTCACTCTGTGACACAGGTGGCCTAGGGAAAAAAAAAAAAAAAAAAAAAAAAAAATATCCATCCCTCTCACACCCTATCCCCGCCTCTAAGGCTCAGGCTTTTCCCATGGGAGCCCCCATGGGAGCCCTTATAAGGGCTACCACCATTCCCATTCCTTCCCCTCCCTGTACTCTGGAATTCTAATTTAACCTGTTGCCTTCTAACTCTATTATTTCATTCCTTTTCTCCCAGCATCCTACCAGGTAGTCCTGTACATTTTTATTACCTTTCCTGCCTCCCAGAAAGCCACCTTTCATACCTAAAATCCATGCTATACGTTCCTCTTCCTCTAAACCCTGAACCTCTTCTAAACCCTTGTAATTGTAATCTTCTCTGTGCCACTTTCTGAAAAAATCTTCCCTTATCTCTCTATATGCATCACACCACAACAGCCAATGGTCCACTGTCTCATCTGCCTCTTTTCTACATGACTTACACTTTCCATTACTCCCTGTTGTCCACTTTTGACTTCTCTTTTCGAGATTGATTACTCCTGCCCTACTTTGAAACAGAAGTTTGGATCCCTTCCCTCCATCCCAACACACACTTTTCTGTGGCTTTTCTAATACCTTGTATGCCTTCAATGTACTTTTTTCCCTGACTCCTCTTTTCCAGTCTTCTTTCCAACCCTCTGTAACAGTCTTACCTACATATACTTTCCAATCATCCACCTCATCATATCCTCTTAGTTCATATTTCTCTGCTAACCCGTCTATGTCTTTGACCCATCTTGTTTTTTCCTTGGCTACCTGATTGTAAACTTTCCTGCACCACCTGTCTTCACTTATTCCTTGTAAATAACCCCAGTACTTTAACTTAGCTTTGGCAATTCTATCTGTGATTTTATTCCATCCTAACTCTCCTAGGACTGCTTCTGTTGCTGTACATGGTGGTGCTCCTAGTATCCATTTCCCCATCTCATTCTGTGCTTTCTCCATTCCCTGGATATCTCCCTCACTTACTGAAATCACATCTAAGCCATATATCATTCCTGGTATTGCAACTCTATCCCATAGTACTCTTGCTGTGTATGCTCTGTTGAAACTGTTCAATGCAGTAGCTTTAATCATTCCTTTTGTGCGATTCACTTTCTGTTTAATCTTCTCCACCTGATACCTGAACATGCCTTTACCCGTTGCTTTAATCTTAACACCTAGGTATTCATACTCATCAACCTCCCCAATTTCAATTAACTGTTCCCTACCTTCTGGAATTTGGAACTGCCCAATTCTCCATTTTTTATTTCCATCTGGTTTCTTCCCAAGAGTCATCACTTTACTCTTATCCTTACTAAATTCTAACCTCTGGTCTGACGCACAACACATCACCCGATTGGTCAATTCAGTCACATGCAAAAATGAGCCAATCACGGCTCGTGCTACGGTGTTTTCATCATGGCTTCCGCCCAGTGAACATGTGTGAATTTACGGAGGGAACACACAAACGGGAAGCTTTGTTTTTGTTGCAGCATACGAAATAAAGATTCCGGTGTTTATTCCAACTATTATTTGGAGTCACAGGCAAATACTCAAAGGTATGGGATAGCTGGAATTGCCGAATGTGTCCCAAATCAGTCCGTGAGACTGCGTCAGTTCACCGCAGATCTAATCCAGTGTTCCCGCTGTCACTTGCGTGTGACTGGCAGGTGTGTGCTGTTTTTGCCGGGAAGTCATCGCACGGCACGTATTTTTTTCTAACACTGTTTGAACCCACCGATAAATAGCATTTCATGTTAATTTGCAGATGAATTTGCCCTGCAAAATATAATTATTTTTTGACGGATTTTACTTGTAAAAAATTCCAACTAGCCCGCAGGGATAGCACTTTTTTATTTCCACCAGCCCGAGCCCAATTCTAGAAGCGAGCCCCGGATTTTCCGCTGTATAGGAAAAAATCGGCCGCATTTTTTAGTTCGTAACTTTACCGCTATTGCTAGAACTGGCGCTGTTGTTTCGACGTTCTTCACACTCATTTTTTTGCGGAAAAAAATTGTTTTTCGCTATGATCGAAAAAATATTGTCAACCGCACATATTTATTACAACCGGCCGGGTTATACGGAACAAAAATATTTTTAAGGCCAGCCTTGTGCGGTTCACTAATTAAATGATGTAGGCTTTGAAATAGCCAGTTTTGACAAGAAAACCAGTGTAAATATATTTTTCAGAGCTTTGTTAGCTCTCCAATGTGGCGTTTTGTGTGATATTTGTCAAGCGTTTGTCTTGAGATTGCACAGCGAATCCTGTAAATTAATACGTCTTATTTTTGGTGATTGATAAGACCAGATAATTGGAAAAAACTAAACCACAGTTTGGGTCTGACAATCTGAAACGGGTTTTTACAAAATTACAAGATACTGTTCTAGGTTTAATTTTATTTTTCTAACATGCCCTTTGATTCTGAAGTGCAGCCCAGAGGTCGATTGGACAAGCCAGGACATCGGACCCGGCCAACCACTTTGTGTAAAGCCTATCAAACAAGTGTACAGACATTATAGACGAACTGCCAGTTTCCGCCGTGCTGTTTTTTTTTTTTTTTTGTTTTGTGTAAGATGTGAGTCAATATATTTGAACAAAAAGCTTTGTCTTAGTAGCGTTTCTATTTTCTTTCTGTAATTGAGGGCCAGGTTGGCACAAGACGTGCTGGGTAGAGCCACCTTGTAACATAATTGACAGGAAGCATTATCTTGGTACAATATTTGGAAATGTATTGGTCGTACCCATGAGGGTCATGTGGCCGAGATGCGGTGCATTACAAGGGCAGAGTATCATAAAGCTATTAAGTGGGTCAAACGTGAGTCCGATTTATCAAAGATTGAGAAGATGGCAGAAGCCATCAGTATGAACAGCTCTCGAGATTTCTGGACAGAAGTGAGAAAAATTAAAGGTAGAAATGTACAAGTTGCCTCCTGTATTGATAGTGCTAATTGTGATGAGGATATTTCTCAGTTATTTGCCACTGAATACTGTGAGCTTAATAATAGTGTTCCTTATGATCCAAATGAAATGAAAACTATTAAGGAACTGGTACATAGTGAGCTGCAGAACAAATGTAGTACTTTTGATCGCAATTACATAATCATGAATGATCACCGCTATAAAAACACTTGAAGCTGAGCAAAGGCAGTGGTGAAGAGCAGTTATGGTCCGATCATTTTATTCATGGTTCAAGCTCACTGAGTGTATTTTTGTCTTTAATTTTTAATGCTTTGCTGGAACATGGAGTCTGCCATAGCCCTATGATCATTGGCACAATGGTACCTATTCCTAAGAACAGAAGAAAGTCTGCCAATAATTCTGATATTTATCGTGCAATTGCTTTAAGCAGCATTGCTAGTGAAGTTTTAGAATAAATCCTTATGCAAAAGGAACAAAGTGTACTTATGAGTAATCAGCTTCAGTTTTGATTTAAAGTCGGAGTCTCGACCACGCAGTGTACTTTTACTATGCTTGAAACAGTAAGTTATTATAATAGTAAAGGTTCTAATGCTTTTGCATTACTTCTCGTTGCTACAAAAGCTTTTGATCAAGTTCATTACTGTAAACTTTTTCGGGAACTTATAAATCGCCATATGTCTCCATTGATACTTAGACTTCTGATTAATCTGTATACTGTCCTGTCATTGTGATGTTTTATCTCTATACATGTGTGTCTTTTCAATGTTAAGTCACTGTGATGACCGGTACCTCGTACATTGTCTTAATGTGCAAGGCTTTGTGTGGGTGTCTGTGTGTGTGCTGTACTTTTCTATTTTTTTAATATATTTCTTTCCTGAGGGAAGTGATACAGGCAAAGTCTGTTCCCCAATCACCTTTTTGTAACAAAATATGTTTAAACCAAACACACACCCACACAGAGGCATATATATATATATATATATATATATATATATATATATATATATATATATATATATATATATATAAAATTAGCATGAGATGAATTTTCGAAAAATTCGCATGAGTATAAATGCCTAAACAATTTAGGAGATTGAACATGGGGATAACAGTTTCTTTATTTTAGCAAATTAAGATTAAAATAGCATCATTTCATCGTTTCATACGGACAGGACGCACGTATACATGGGTGCACGGTTGGTCGAGCAGGAACATGTGCACCTTTCACCTCTGCGGTCCGCATTGTATTCACAGTTGGGGAAGCAAGTGGTAAGAATTTCTACCACTGTGACTCTGCAAGGTGGTTTTATCCGAGTCTTTCGGTTTTTCTCCTCAAAAAATTAGGTAAGAAAGTATACACCAACATCTGTGCCACGGAGAGTGATCACTATAGGCATGGCCTGTTCATCAATCCATGTAAAAAATACAGATTACAGGTATTTACATGTAATGCAAAACTATAAGTTCCACCTTATCTCTCTGCATAGAAAAGAAAAGACCCTGTATATATCAGGTCGATTTTTAAGTGTTACATCAATAATGTAGTGAATACATAAGCCTAACAATATTTACTGGCATTTTATGCAATGAATGCATAAGGCAACGTATTTCATTAAGCTGAAAGTTGCTGGCATAAAATCAATTTAAACAGCCACTAACTTTTGTTGTGTTGGTAGCCGTCATGAGAGAGAAAGATTTTCCTTCACGCTGCATTTTATATTAATTCTCTCATATAAAAATAATAATATAGCTGTTGGTATGCCTCCTTTAGACGCCCGGATTTCGATTCTGCTTGTTAAATGCATCCCGGTTTTGATCATTGATGGCTTTGTTTACTTAAATTTTCGGTGCAGTTTCTTGCATTGCTGAAAAGTGTGGTCACTTATTTTTCATGACAGTCATTATTTCTGTGCTGTGTTCTCAATTCAACAGCGTATCATCTTAATTGATTCAAAGAATATGCGTTGCTTTTCTTGATATTAAAAGCTTCCTGTTATATCTACTGGTGTTCACTTTGATGGGCTTGTCAATATTTGGACGCGTTTCGCTCTGAACTAATTTTCAGATATTGACACGTCACAGTCGCGCATCGCTGTTCAGTTAAATGCAGTTAGAGGCTATTGAAACCAACATGGTGGACTGTAATATCAAAGATTATGTCAGAAGAAGGGTTATTTATAGATATTGCTTGATACTGTTACATACAAAACAGTCAGAATAGTTTCAATATTTCTTCTATGTGGTAATTTGGGCTGGAAAATTGAAATAAGTTTAAAGGTCCTTGGTCACTTACTATTACTTTGCCGTGCTCTCTGCCACCTTGAAAACAGGTTTTATTGAATCTGTTTTTTCATTATAAAAGGTAAAAGGAGAGGATTCCGTCACATGACCATTTCTAATGTGCATTGTTAATGTCTTATTTTGCACAACTACCTATGCAAGAATATATCCACGTGGCATTCAGATGTAAAATAGAAATTTTGCACTTGGCATTCCTATTTAGTGACATGCAAAGAATGTCGATAATACGTGCTTGGTTTGCAGGCAGGCAACACGTATGCTCACTTGCCGAGGTGGCACACGGTTGATTGCATCTATTGTCTTTAATGTTGTTATGTGTTATGTTGTATTACATTTCAGCAAATGGATTTATATTTAGATACATACATAAAATAAGATCAAATAGCAACATTTTGCTGTGCTTTAGGACCAACGTTAAGGCTATGTGGACATGGGAAATACTAATCCCCACACACTTGCTATACTTGTAGTTTCTCTAATTTTGAGCCTTTGCAATGAGGTTCCTATTCCAATCTGTGCCTTTCAGACACACCAAAAAACTATTTATTATATACTGCCGTACGAAATGCAATATGTGCAGTTTCGATGATAGAAATGTAAATGAAATACTTAGTCAGCCTTTGTTATCAAAAATAGGAAAGAAAAGAATACAAGAAAAAGGAATATCTGTGAATTAATGATGCAATGTTGGCTCTGATCTGTGTGATGTAATATCTGCTGTGACGTATTTGGTTTGATGGTATTTTTTTAAGATTCCAACCAATGTTCTCGCAGGCGCTAACATTGGAAGCAACACAGAGTATTTCTGCAAATAATTTGCTATTGTAGATTAGATTTTATCACAAAGTTAAGCATGAGGTGTAAGGGTGGCGTATTAGAACGTATTTAAAAAAGAACCTTTACAAGGAGGGACCACCTGCCAGCACAGGTATGGAGAAAGATACCAATCAGGGTGAACACATTTTCATATAAAACACATATCCATATACATCTTTGGAACAGGGCCCACCCATAATACAGTTAGTATGTGTATGCAACGTTTTGGTCTAGCGTCTACTATATGTCTGACTATTCATCAATCCATAAATCACGCACACTATTCTGAATTGGAACTAGCTTAATTATCCTTTACTTTCTTTGAGGTGCACTTTACACTAATCAATTTAGATTTTATACGTTACTGTGTGCAGAATGTTCCAACTGCTGTTTTTTAATGACATGTATTGTTAGAAAAAATCATTCAACAAGATCTTAGTCAAATTGATTTGTTAGTGCAAGATTGCCAGCGCAAAAATGAACTTATGATCTGACGTTCTGGTGGAATGAGTTTACCACAATAATTCTGCTATTTTCAGATTTTGAATAATGACGACGGTTTTCTGCAGCCTGGACCTACATGAATAACAATGACAGTATTGGACATTTAGTTTTCGTATTTCAATGTACACTGTATATTTTGCCCGTTAATGTTAAAGAGTATCTCGACTAAATATTTCCGGGCTTTATTCAATCATCAGTTATGCTTGTCTTCGAACATCATGTCATCATACCGGAATGGCAGCCAAACACTTTTATTCATACAAAATCCTAAATGGCCTATTCATTGTTTAAGAGAGGCACATTGATTTGACCGGATCCTACATATAGTTGACTCTGATAGTCACTTATGAACGATATCCTATCAGCTTGGCTATGCTTACCTGAAATATAAGTTTCCTTTTGAAGTCTGTAAATTTAATTGGCACCATGTAGTCGCTAAATAGTTGACTTGTAAATAAATTATTATTTGGGATACCTGTGGGGAAAAAACAATGCAGTACGTTTCTGACCCCTGGTTGCCTGTTTTGGATCAGTGTGCTCATAATGTCTGGCTCCTGTGTCAATGTGATGCCATCTATTGTCCACATATATTTCAGTTTATGTTTGTCAGGACAACGTCATGCCTACAACTTTATGCCAAAGTTAATTTCAAATTTATGCTGTTTGTACTCTGGAGACTGGCCATTTTAGGTATAAAGATATGTTGATGGATTGATGCCTGCAGTTATTTTCTTCTGGCCTTACATGGATGGTTTTATTATCGAGATGAGTGGTTGAAACTAGTTTACATGCATTTGGCAAGTATAGTAATTCGGGAAAATTAACCCAGGAAGGCATTTAAAAAATTGTATATCATGCCATCACTTCAAATAAATTTGAATCAGAATTAATAATCAGTGTCTACTTCGCACAACAAATACTATACATTATCACACAATTGATCATCTGTGGTGACGCTAAAATACAAAATAATTACATAGTCACAGTGTGTCTAACATTTTACCCGGTACACACAATAAAGACATTTAAAACACAGGCGGATTGATACTGCAGGGCATTATGTTCCGAAACGTCCTTTCAACAATCTATTGTTTACTGCCCATTTTGATGCTAGGGTTGTAGCATGCATCACGCCACTGTTGCCCAAATCTTTGGGTGCACGGTAATGATCATCTTGGCTGGCTGAAAGTCAGCATCCACCTGACCCTGCTTTTTACTTGCATGTCCTTATGAAATGGATATGCTCACACCATTTCTTTATTGTCGCAATTCTGTGTGCCCTTCTATCCGCTAACATGGCATAAAATTATAACAGTGAAAGAATAAGATCAGGGAAAGTTTATATTGTAGTGCCTGAAATATTTTGTTGGAAGGCTTTTTCCTGAAATCAATGTTGCAGAACTTTCTTAGAGACCACTTTTGTGGCACCTTATGAAGGAGAAAAAAAATGAATTTTATTTTCCTGTGCGCGAATTGACAGCAATATAAATGTGTTGATATACAGCGTGATATATAATTTATTACTTTATTGCCACGTGTTTATAAGTTTAGAGACGTTATAAAGTCCCATTACTCGTAAAAGCAAAGACACTTCTTATACCTTTCAGTTATCTTCCCGGATAGACTGCTTTGGGAACCTGTTCATCAGTTTGGTCTCCCATTATTAGTCCCATCATAGAATTGACAGAATTCTTTGATGGTGTTCATATTGAAACTGGTACAGCAGTTTACCAAAAATAGTATCAAAGAATTAGGTTAACCATCAAGAGCATAAATGAATTAGGTGGAAAATCAAGGGTTTTGCAATTAACATTTTCTTAGGTATTGTAGCAATGGGTGGTTATTTAGTGACAGACGCAATGAAAACAGTTAATATCGTTGTATTTTAATGCCCGAATGTGTATAACAAAACACACATAAAATATGCATAGCGTGGTGTAAAATGGCTCATAAAAATTTGGATATCTGCATGTTTATCAGTTTTCACTAAGGCTTGTCTGTCCCACAAAAACAAAAGTAAAAAACACAAAATGCAATAAAAACTAACTTCATGGGAACTTATATCTTCCGGTTTCGAATCTCTATTTTGAAAAGATGTATTTTTACAGTCATAACACCATCTCTCTCTCTCTCTCTCTCTCTCTCTCTCTCTCTCTCTCTCTCTCTCTCTCTCTCTCTGTGTATCAGCTTCGCAAGAGCCTTGCATGCTCTAACACATGCGTAATGATTTGACTGCATCAACAAAGAAATGCTGAGGAGGTATTTTAGTACAAAATACAATCTTGAAATCTATTTTTGTCTCAACGTCGCTTAACATTATTGATCCCTATACTTTTTATTAAAAATTTGCTTTGCATCAAAATTACAGTATCATAATCTATAGCAAACAAATGAGGGAGATCAATGGTAAATAAATAAATAAATTTATTAATTAATAACATAGGGCTCATTCGCCATCATTGTCTTACGAACATTAAATAAATTAATTAATTAATAACATAGGGCTCATTCGCCATCATTGTCTTACGAACATCATAGAAACATTCTACCTCCACTATATCTATGAGTCGGAGAACACAGCCCACATCACAACATAGCAAATAAAGTATTTGTTAAATAGTACAGACTAACATGACCTTATTCACAAACTTAAACCCAACAATAAGAGCAAAGATTAATGTAGGAACTAAAGTTAAAAAAAATAAACCGCTTCTGGTGTCATAAGAAGGACATTGAAGATCCAGGCTAGATGGACTCGTCAAACACATCGGCATCTAAACCACTACGTTAATAATGTGCAACAACAAAAAGAAAGAAACACACATTAAATTTTTCAATCAATCACCTGACACACCAACAAGGAAGAATAGTTATCATACACATATATTTTAGTCCAAAAAAATTAATACTAATAAAAATAAAGCGCGCGTTTTGACTTTTTATATTTTGCACCTGAAGATATTACCACTGCTACTCGTCCACATGGAAGTACAGCATGCGTACTTAAAGGGGATGTTCCTGCCATTTCCAAATCATTCGGTAAAATCATTGCAAAAGGGTTCTTTCGCTTGTGAGTGGAAGGAGGCTTATGGCATTTCGATCTGTGCAAAACGTATATCTAAATAAGTGCAATAATTAAATGCGTATGTCTATTCTACATTTTGTGGCCAACGTATTTGGATGTGTTATCTTCTGTATTAAAAAGGCGTTACCTGATTGTTGAATAGCTTGAATAATAACAATACAATTGTCATGCAGGCGACTTGCAACTGGAAATCACTATACTTTTGTGCGATATTGCTGAAGCTTTTGATAGAAATTTCCATTCTGTGTTACTATTTTAACCGAACAATGTGTCCATAGCACGACCTCTTTTGACTTGGTGCAACAGTTCTGGAATTAATTGTCTCGAGTGCATTATGACTTGTGGTGACAAGTCTTTGGAGCCATGGTGAATCAGGCTTCCCCAGTGTTCTGAGTCCTCCCCTATTTTTCAATTACATCTGTCACATAGCAAATGCAGTTCAATTCCTTGTAAGATTACTGGCAAACGAGGCTACCAAATGTAGAATTTCGAACGCCCCTACAGCTGCAAAAAGAGATACAAACTACTTTGTGTAGCTGAAGCCTAAGAGCCTCTGACGTCTTAAATAAACAAAGGTTAATAAAATACTTCATGCAGGCTTTTAGCCACATGCATTTTTTTGATTTCCACATGCAGTTGCTGTGAGAAAACAATTGGTCATCAGTCGATGCCTGTATTCAAACTACCCGTGGATGTTTCGACAACACAACAAAAACATTGCAAGCATATAAGTAAGCCATAGGTGGCGCACATGTCTTTACGAATATCCAGAAAAGGACCAGAAAGGGGTGTGAAAAAAGTGAGGAGATTTACAACTCCGCAAATAAACGTATGCTGAGGGTCGACTAGAATTAGACACCGGTGTCGATGTTTAAATTTACTTTGTTGTCAAAACATACCTAGTGTGAAGGCACAGAGACAACATCTGGTCCAGAATAGCTGAACATTAAACCCCCTAGTGTGTTTAATATGTTTATTGGCTACCTTAAAATGTCTCCATTTCTAGAACTTGTTAAGTTACCGTTGAACATAATCCTCTTTTGTAAATGAAAAAACTGCGAGGGACATGACTTAAGTTTATAGTTTATCTCATGCCATGCTGTTGCATTAGAAGAGATAATGAAAACCATGCCCAGGCGACCTTCCACAAGAAACTATGAGGATTCAACTAAATTCAATGTGTACATGCCTTTGTTGAGCTGTCATTCTGGTCTGAATATCTATCCTTCTATAATCAAAATAAAACAGTTTTTCAAATTTTAGCTTGGATTTTTTTATGACTACGACTGACATCCCACTGGTTGTATCATATCATTTTCACAAACATTTAATTTCCCGATAACACACCAGCACGCATTTGCAGGTTATAATTTTCCAAAATGATCCTGAATTGGTTTTATTATCATGTACAGAATTAATTTCCATGTAAAATATTTGCGAATAGACCTCTTCGAACATAATTGGGGAGGTTTCTTCCACAGGAAAATCTACTCAGTGTTATTAAACAAATCTCACTGTAGTGATAACATATCACGTGCAAACACGCATGAAGAATAGCAACTTCCCCTTATATATGTTCTATCATCTCCTATTCTTTTCTTTTAAAAAACAAAATTGATTTGCTTTTTTGGGGGGGAGGTGGTGTTCATTACTTTAGATTTTTTGTGGGGATGTTTTTTGTTTCGTTTTGTTTCTATTCTTTTTTGTATGTTTTTTTTATTTATTTTTTGTCCGTTTTATTAGGTTTAGACTTAAACTGATTAAAACAAAGACGGAATTATGCAAATGTATCAGCAGAGTAAACAATTCCAAAATCTAACTGTGGTATCGAAAAAAAATTTTCTGTGCATGTATTTTAAGATATATTTGGGATGGTTATAGCTACATCACCACTAAAGATTGCTCGAAAAGATGCCAGAATGGATGGAGCTTCTGGCTGGTGTTGTGGCCATGTGCGAGCGATATGGATTTAGTAAGAAGCACAACTATCGAACATTTAATCTGAAACGTCTACCTCTTTTAACATCCTGTAAGAAACTTCAACCTTATGCAGTCAACACGGTGAAAGTACAGAATGAAAATGATTATACAGTAGTACAGAAGACTAGTCCAGGTGTGCCAGCGGAACAGCGAAAATTGATGTAAGTCACTATAATTATAAATGTTATAACTACAGAATTGATCAGGATCCATTGCAAGGTTAATTCTACCTCTGGCAGCTTGGGCATTGCAAATGCTTTTATTTGGGATAAAACGTTGTAATTTAGGTAAGAAAATAGGTTTTATAAAGCCGTACGAAGGTACATTACCACAATAGTCAGACTTAAAACGTGAGACGTAAGATCATTCCAGAAAAAAAAAAACACTTTGGCAAGTGTATACCCGCACGTGTTTTGTGTTGTACCTGTACTCGTCAACTTATCATTCTACCTGTTTGCGTCAGTTGTGTTGTTCTTTGCATCTGTTATACATTGTTGCAGGTGTCCTCATTGTAGTGTATTGTGGTCAAGAAGGATTAATATAGAGCCCATGTGCTGTTTCTTAACAGATGCAATAAATATTGCCATATTATGCCATGGGGCAGTAGGTGCGATTTACCCCCATGTCAAAGGGCAACTCGAAAAATTCAAGGGTGTTTCCCAGTGGCAGTACGTGCAGTCATTGCTTATGAGTGAAGGGCAGCAGACGCTTTCACTGGTAGTGTTATATCAAACACTATATCAACTTACCGTCTCAAGGGGAAGTAGTTGCGGTTTAGGTGCCGTGTGAAGGGCCAGAAGGTATATTCTGTAGTCAAACACTGAGCAATCCTAAGCGAAAGCCTAGGACTTTGTCTATATGTATGTTATAGTTTTGTCTCACAACAAACGACGCAGAGAACGACCCACTATGGACGTATCCTTAATTCTATGAAGAGTGATAGAGATGCTTATCACATTCGATGTACTACAGTGTAATGAGTAATACTGCAGGTGCAGGTAATGCTGAGAACCATTTAAATGGCTTCTTCCCGTGTGTTTGCATCTGTGGGTGCGGCAGAACAGGATAAAACGTGACACATTATAATTGTAATTATCTCTTCTCCTAGCACTTCATTATATCTGGATGCGAACCCAAACATTTTGCTTTAAGAAAAATTTCTTTCTTTCTTTCTTTCTTTCTTTCTTTCTTTCTTTCTTTCTTTCTTTCTTTCTTTCTAACTTTCTTTCTTTCTTTCTTTCCTTAAATTGTGCATCTGGTTGGGAATAGTCATAATGTTTAAAATTATGCAAATTATGGGCAATTAAAATTTTGAAACCTCTACATCATCCAAACTATTGCAGCTAGACACAAAATTTCCATGTGCATGTACAGAAGACGTGCAGTCTTCCCAGTCGGATGGTAAAATGTCAGATTACGATTGGGAACCAGTGGCACAAGTCACAATTGTACAAGCTCGTGAGTCTCTCTCTCTCTCTCTCTCTCTCTCTCTCTCTCTCTCTCTCTCTCTCTCTCTCTCTCTCTCTCTCTCTCTCTCTCTCTCTCTCTCTCTCTCTCTCTCTCTCTCTCTCTCTCTCTCTCTCTCTCTCTCTCTCTCTCTCTCTCTCTCTCTCTCTCGTGAGTCTGTCTCTCTCTCTCTCTCTCTCTCTCTCTCTCTCTCTCTCAGAGAGGTATTCATATAGGCAGGTGCCTGTTTTCCGATCGTGTCTGAAATAAATATGTTTAAAACAGTGTGGCAATAATACTCTTCAAATTTGTAAGCCATATCGCAAACGCTTGACGATTGTGCTAAATCCTGTTATAAACAGCGATTGGGATCAGACTACTGCACACCTGCCACGGGACAGTAGAATGCCAAAACACTTGAAGTTTTATGTAGGGTCTACCCATGAATCATGATTAGTATCATTTGTAATGACATTTCATATGTATAATCGGTCCAGACATAAACAATTTTTATCTCAATTTATACATGTTTCTACCCTAGAATCTTGTGAGTAAAGTCATTTACAGTGTCTCCATGTTTTTGATGGTCATGGCATGTAACATTCGTGTGCTCGCGTGTGTTTTTCTGAGAGCTGAGTGGGAGAGTTGTATGATTGTCAGACTTGGTTTCAGCTGTCCAAAACCTGAATAATCCGGAACATATGCTTGGGCACAGAAAGGCCCGGACTAAAGAGGTTCGACTATATAGGTTTAAAACACCTGCAAATATAATGGACAGTAAGTGAAAGTTAAAGAATTTTAAACTATGCTAATTATGGGCATTGAAAAATTTAAAAGTTGAATATCTCCAAAACTATTATGCATAGAGACGCCACTCCAACTTCAATTTATAGGCTTGCGGCAAAGCCACATCCAAACATGTTTTTCGAATATAAGATTTCATTATGGTCTTTACAACAGAAATTTCCTGGTGAAAAGAATGAAAAAAATGCAAATGTTTGTTTTTGAAAAAGGCCCCATGAAAAAAAAAACATGCCAACACCTGGAGGCAAACTCTCACACTGAGTCTGGATTCCCTTTTTTCCACCTGATGGACACAATGGCAGATTTTACACATTCCTATGACATCATTTGGGAGTATACCCTTCCAAATATTACACCTCCAAAAGAGGGATTTACCTCTACTCAGAGTGTGTCAACACATGCGTTGATATTGGACCTTCAGGATATTGTAAAATACCTTTCGATCCAAATGCCATGCTCTTCATTTATCACAGCTGAGGCGGACTTCAAGTTACAAAAACATTCACCACAGCTGGGAGCCACTGATACGTTTTCTGCCACAGGGCTCAGCCGGTATTATTGAAAGGGAAGTGGAATGGTCACTTGCATAGGCCCATATTACACAACAGTCCACCTGCAGGTATAGATTTTATATTGATTTGATGTTGCGCACAATGGATGCTGAAGGCGGTGCTTGTTAGATCAAGGGCTGATGCTTGGCCATCAATCGGATATCAATTTAGCTACAGAGGTAAACACCCCTTGAGTTTACATCTGAAATGGCCAACAAATAGATAACAAGTGATTGCATTGAATTATATAAAAATATCCGCCAATGGCATTGTGTATAATCTCACGCCAAATTTAGTGCGGGGCAGCAATTATCCAATCAGAGTGGAGCAACTGATTCTACCCGTGGTAGGTATTCCCAAAGAAATATATGTAACAGCCTATACATTTACACTCTTAACCAGACTGGCTAAGATTTTGTGTCCTTGTCGCCTCAAGATATCCATTGTATTATGTTGATACATCCGTGAGTGTGTATTTTGTTTCTGATAAACCTAAAACAGCAGGCATGTGAGGCTGCTTGCAGTCTTTCACAACATCAGTTGGGCTCACGTGCTGATGTCACAGCGTTCAATGGAGAGTCCCGTTCACAGCATGTAATACGTCTTTCAACAAGACAATCAACATATAAGAGAAACGTCATTCAAATGGTTTTACTGATTGCATAATGCTGGTTGATGGTCATTACAGAACTATCTGGAAAATAAGGTACAATAACAATACATTCACCAACACTAAACCAGCATAATCTCTTTCACGCTACGTCTTCATTCACCGTTGAGTCACTGCCAAGTACTTACTCTTCATATGCATGTGCTCCTCATGTGCAAGTAGGGGGTGTGCCACTGTGGTGGAAGTATATATGTATATATATATATGTATATGGTTATTTTAAATAAAGAGGAACAAGAGGCAAAAGAAGGGTACAGTATGCTAATGAATACAACTGCTTGTTTGTGACGGTTGTTGGTTTGGGCATTTTCAGTTTTTGCCTGAACTGACCTTGCAAAAACTGGAAGTTACTACACCTCCTTTCACAGACTTCCAAACGTTGTTTGTGCTAAAAATGCTACTACTTTGTACATTATTTAAGTGCTTATAAAGATAAAAATGACATACAAAGAATGCATTTTGCTTCATCAACTTTTAGAACAAAAATGTGAAATAATGGCTACATGAAGCAGAAAAATATTACATAGAATTATTTTGCTACACACTTAACTACATGTGTAGTTTCACTAGCACAGGAATATCTATTAATTCCGTCCACTGGGAAGACATTTTAAGACATGCTATCATATGTGGCATCTATTTTTAAGCTTGCCTAAAGACCCGAATTGAATTTTTTAAACCGAGGAAACTCAATTGATCCAGCCACAATGTTAGTAATATGTAAATATTCTAAGGTGCTGAACATAAGTGAGCCATAAGCAAAAGTTGCTAATGATAAGAAAATAAAAGTAACCTGGGTTCGAAATTAGCGGGTATCTGGGTGCCCTGGGCAACTTTCATTCGTGTCGGGCAACTTTATTACCTTAGCTGGTTTTCCATGAGTCAATTTTCTATCTTCTGCCGAACATATTGTTTCCAACAAAAGTGGGAACATTAAATCAGGACTCGCGCTAGCCATTTGACAGTGGCAAAAAAAATCGAACAAGTTCGCCAATTTGGCAAAGATAAAAATTCTGCAGGATAGATTTTCTTCTACAATCTCCCCGCAGAAAAAGGAACTTTCATCATCAAAGTAGTGGCAAGAAAACTTTATTGAACTTAGAATGGACTTGGGCAGTGGGAAACCTCTTTTAAACACATAATTTGTTGTGTTCCTTTCCTAAGTTCAGGCATAAACGTCTCTTTCTTTTCTCGCCTGCCAATGTTACAAAGGCAGATCAACCTAACCAAAAATACAAACTTGTTGTATTGTGACTTCCAATTTTGGTCCATGTCCCAGGATAGCTAGTTTGTTGTCACAGGGTTTTTTATGAAACATTTTTTTATTTTATTGTTAACAAAAACTGCAACCAGTTGACTATAAACCATACAACGATAAAGTTTGACGTAGCAAACAGGATGCAGCTAAGACTAGGCAGAACCATGAATGTCACCAGATGAAGTGATATTGGTATTCAGGAGTCTATCTGACCCCCATGCTAACACCATCGCCTCATATCATTCCCCAAAGTCAACGTGCCACAGTTATAAATTCCCAATCGAAAGGTACTTTTGGGATTTTTAGTTTACTTTTTGACATGTAAATATGTTGATATTTTTTTAATTGTTATACGCACAGGAAAATCGTCTTTTGGGGATTATCATTTTTGTTCATTGTGGTCTTGTGATCGAATTTAGAATTCGCCTCTTTCCGGTGATGTGCACTCTGTCAAGTGAAACGCGTGTTCTCATAGAAAAAGATGTTGAAATTAATTGCCAGATTGCATGACACCAAGATGATCAATGCGCTAAACATCCTTTAGGTATGTAATGGTGGCATAAATTTGGCAAGATTAAGTTACCCAAATTGAATAACATTCTGAAACAGTTATTCATCCAACAGGGTGATATTTTAGAGACAACCATATGTGAACTTGCGTTCAGTAAATAGTCATAGGTACATTTTGCTGCACATCATCTCTAAAATTTTGACTTTCATCAAAGGACTTCATTTTGTATTTTTAAGCATGTACATGATGTTGTTCGTATGCATTCAACCAGGTAGGCAGATGGGCCATACCAGTGCCCTATCATAAATGCCTAGCTGTAAAAGGAAAAGCTACACGTTACATTGCTGGGCATTTTTAGATATGACATGGATTTGGCAAAAAACGACAAACAGAAAATTGCTTTGCGATTTTAGAATATTAACATGAGATGAAAAGCCCGAATAAGATGACGAATCCATGTCAAGCCAAGAGGGCCCCAGCCCATATATCTTAAGTGCATCCGAGCTTAGACTGGGCATAGCAATCAGATAACATTCGCCACCAGAATTTGTGTGCCAGAAAAGTTCTTTCACAAAGTGAGGCAAAGTGGAGAAGCATACGAGACATTTTTTTTAGCTAAACTAGTCAATCACTGATGCCCTTGTAAATTGTATTATACCTGTTGTACTTTGTACTGTAGATAAATTAACCTATGAGAGAGGAGTCGAGGGACCCATTGAAATTTTTTCTCCACTATGCGTAGCCGAGACACCAAATAGTTACTTCTCTGCTACAAGCAGCTGAGATACCCAATTTAATTGAAATGCACTCTCAATAGCATGTATCAAGGGAGCAGCAGGACCCACTGGTGGCCGGTGTTCAGTGGCTGGCTATGCTGTTACTACATGCAATATGACTGCTGACCCCATCCCCAACAATATACCAATTAGATGGTCCTATAATAATAATGATAGTAATAATAAGAAGAAGAAGAAGAAGAAGAAGAAGAATGATAATGATAATAATAATAATAATAATAATAATAATAATAATAATAATAATAATAATAATAATAATAATAATAATAATTGTAACAGTAAGCTGATGTTTTTGGTAGGTACCATGAGGGATTTATTCTTTCAATGGAAATAAGCCTTATGTGTTCTTGTTTTACCCATCGCCCTTTTCACCACAACCCGGACAAACTTGCATGTTAATGTTACCTTAACCCTGCTGAGTGCCAGACTTTCAAGATTGCACGGCCATTAATTATATATTGCAGTTGTCCTTTTCCCATTCACATATGACCCAAAAGATCATATTTTTTTGAAAGAGATTTTTGTACCCTATAGTTTTAAACTGAACAAAGTGCAGCCATTTTCTGGTACGTCATTGCCACGTGATCGCAATGAAATACAGTGATTCAGCAACGCAAAATATCAAACAAAACAACCAAGGTCCATGGTGGAAAGGTGACGCCTACCCTCTGACCTCAACTGAGGCAGTAAATCTACATAATGCACACATCGATGCAAACGATTGACAAGCAAGACACATGATTACAAATAGCACATCAATCAAAATGTTTCAACCATAACCTTGATGTCATTACGAAGAAATAAGTAAGTCGAACAGTATAGGTGGAGAATCATAAATTACTGATCACTTTAAATATAACTGATTTGAGTTTAAAATACATATATGTGACTTTTTAGTGCGGTAACACATACGTGACTCGTGTTTTGAAGTATTTTGATACGTTCTATAATGCTGCAAAATAAATTCTGTTCTTTCATGATTTAATACTTTAGCTGTAAACAAGTAATGGAATTCATCTTCTGGTTGTTTCTTTATACATAATAAACAATAGTCCTGTTGCCTGGTAGTTATATTATCCCGTTCTTTTCTACAGTAAATTTGTTATTTGCTGTCCTTAATGTATACAAAGAAGCGTCCACTGCGGTGGCGACGGTGATGCGTTTTAAGCTCTCGCTGTTTTAGTTCGAGTTCATGTTCTTTTCTTGATATAACGGACATATGAACACAATATTAGTACAACGACAATTGTGGAGCCAGACTAGAATCATTTACTACCACTAAAATTATACATATGTCAAGGTACAGATTAATATTACTGCACTGATTGAATCACTCTTTTACTATCAGAAAACAGAGTCACAGACAACACTTTAGGGCAAAAGCTCAAAGCCTTCAATTGGGAATCTACTAACCCTAGTTGTTAGACATAGAGTCAATTGCACAACACTGCCGACGTCCCGTCTTCATAAGCAAATTTCAACACTTGTACCTCCTTTGAAATTAACAGTTATAACCATGAACATATTGTATCGTAGTTTTCAATTTGCTCAATATCTCGAGCTCACCTTGCAGAGAATTTTTAACATCAAGCATACTTTGTAAAGACTCTAATGCAACTGGCTGCCTTGGCGACGTTTTGTGAAGAAACTTATGTCTGGGCCAGACGCTGTAGAGACTACTAAGGATCAATTTGATTGGCGGTTTTAATATCAATGAGCGCTTATAAGAATGTAAATGATTGATTTGCCTCTCTTCGGGTAAAAGGAACGACAAATTGCTTCATTAGGAGTCGCCAAAGCTGTACTGTGTCTAGTGTAAAACATATTCACCACAACGCGCAATAGAAACTATAACTGCCAGGGGGGCTCAGCTTTACATACTTACATACTTGACACATATGCGGGAAAACTGTTTCCTTTGCAATACACTTCTGGGTGTTTCAGACCCGAAAAAGTGTTCTGATAAGAGGCAGCTTAAGATATATCGTTACGGCAACGAAACAAGCATGACCGACATGTTGGTCAAATCGTGTCTATGAGATTCATAGACATGTTAGCCATGACACACAAATAGGGCTCGGTTGAGACCCATACACGATAAAATATTGAACTACTTACTTAACCAGTGAAAATCCATGAACGTCCTTTTGGTGACTATATCTTTTGAAAGCGATATCCGGGATTCGGTGTGGTAAAATAAAACGAATATTCAAATCGGTGATATTCTGTATGTGAGAAATAGGCAGTCAGAGGAATGAGTTGAAAAAAAAAAACTGCGATTTACTGATTTCTGGATACTGATGATATGGGAGCCTATGAGTACACTTGACTTCATAGGATATCACCTTGGCCTTCCACATATACAAAGTGTATCATGAATTAAGGTTATAAAGTGGGTAATAGCTTAAGATTGTGAAAATTGAGGATAAAACGTGCCGAGACACTGGAAGGAATACCTTTTACGGCAAGTCACCCAAAAGGAGATTAAGCACATACAATACCGGGTAGAATACATAGAATAATTGCACCAGTATAATCTACGGATATACCAGAGGGTAAAATCTTTCATATTTCATGTTCACAAATGTGATCACAGTTTTTCAAAAATGACCCTTCTTCATGAATTTCAATCCAACAATGAGAGCACACTGAAATACTGCAAAAAGCAGAGATTCAAGAATCACTAAAGCACCAACATGCATCTTCCAGTACCAGTGTGAAGTAATGAATTTCCTTCCTGACCTGAGAATGACAGTCACCCATAAAAGACAACTTATTATTTTTAACCGGTCGGCCCTGTCAACCTTTAAAATAATAAATTTAGTTTTTTCCAACACATATAGGCCTAACCTCTTAAACCCCAAAATTTATCACCTGTGCCGAAGACAAAAAAGAGGCATGGTAGGCCTGCCACTTTTTCGTGATTATGATATGCCAATCAGCTGAGCTGACAGAAAAAAAAGAAGAAAACGTTAAAAAATGGTGACCTATCAGCAATCTTTCTATGGAAATCAGTTGAGTTATAATCAGATTAACCGTTTTTGAAATGTAAGCAAAGCTGCATTTTTTAATAAGTGGTTCATCGACTTGATCTTTTTTTCAGTCTGTTCGCTCAAACGTCACAGACACTGCTCCTTCACTAAGCAGCCGGCGTGGCCTTTCCCATTTAACTTGGCTTTCTCTGATGGATTGCGCGTGACGTCAGCGCAAAAGCCGCCGCTGTGTCACGCATTAAAACATAACTCCGAAAGCATGCTGAGGGTAGATGTGAACCATCAAGACTGCGAACCGTGGGATTTTGCAGCAAATTAGAAAGATTTTGTTAAAGTTGATAAAGGATGTGGATTGAAACCGACTCCTATTTTAACAATTTAGAAAGAGTTGAGCGCTATCCAGTTCGGCTTGCGTGGAATTATCTACACCATCCCTAAAACAGAAACCAAAATTTACCGACCGATGGTTTAGTTTCTGTAATCCACACCTCAGTGGCTCACCTTGAAATTATATTATGCTTCTAGTACATATTTGAGGACAATCTCGCTTTTGAGATCCCGTTTTCTTTGGAAGTTGTGTTTTTAAATGAGTGTGACCACAGGCATTCAGCTTCAACTTGAATAGAAAAGCTCTAAATACGATAATGGTGTGCCCTGATTCCAGTTGTCTGTAGTTTGTTTCTTGGTCCATATCAGTTTGTGTAATTATCAAGTTATCACGGAAAACAAAACTATGGGCAACATGTTATATTTGCCATAACTGGAATATGGTCAGGAAAATACGTAGGTGAGAATGTAGTTTTTGACTCCCAAATAGGTACATTTCACTCCACTGGCAGGTCCTAGACATGGGCATTTCCAAAAAGAAAAGTGCATGTAGGAAAGTAGTTGAAGATTTCGGCAAGAACATGTTATTTTTGCCATAACTGGAATATGGTCAGGAAAATAGGTAGGTGAGAATGTAGTTTTTGACTCCCAAATAGGTACATTTCACTCCACTGGCAGGTCCGAGGCATGGGCATTTACGAAAGAAAAGTGCATGCAGGAAAGTACTTGAAGATTTCGGTAAGAAATGGAAAGCTGGCTTTATTACTGGTAAAACTGATGAAATGGTGGTGTCAATTAACAAGAGAGCTGTGTGTACAACCCGTGCTCAGCTGACCTAAGCTTGTTCACACAATCAAAATTGGAACTGAATAGACCTTTGTTGAGCTTTAGATGAATGCATATGACATTTAAAAAGTATTTCTAAGATTTGCCTCAAGAAAAAATTCATTGAAAATAAAATTTTACTAGAGCATGAGACATTGCAGCATATTTAACGCACTTTATAACGAACAGTGCCATTTGGTTGAGAAAGTACATGGTATCGAGCATTAGAATGCCCATTGACTTACATATTAATCAATAGGAAAGGTGCATGCAGCTGTAAGTACCCGAATTGAAAAAAAAAGTCATTAAAAATCTGATTGAGGGTTGTGGAGACGAAGTCGAAAATAGCACAAACGCACAAAGAATCACAAAAATAGAAAAATTGCAACGCCACCTTGTTAACATATTAGGAAATGGGGTCCCTAAAAGTGTCCCCATGTGATATCAAAGCCATTGGGTGAGCAGTTTCGGAGAAGACTTTTTAAGATCCCCCCCCCCCCCCCAAAAAAAATAAAATTCATGAAAAATCCAAAAATCATTGAAGCGTGACCATTTGAATAAACTTCGTGCAGACCTACCCAAGGGAGACTGGCACCAAGTCGCAAGTGCGTCGAAATTGTAATTGTGAATGGACGGACGGACAAATCGGCCGCCTGAAAGCTCAGCCTGACTAGCAAGTCTGCTGACCTAAAAATTGAGAGATGTACCACACGATGCGATAAAGTAACTGACTTACCTGTGCAGGTGTATGGCACCACCACCGATTTGTAATGGAATGATATTATAGCATTTGGCTCATAACTTAATATGTGACTGAGGCAACCCATATGGGCATACCCCTAAATGATCGTACTCTAAGTTATTCTATTATCGATTACCCAATGATCAATCCCCATTGTGTCACATAATATTGCTTTTGTAGTTTGTCCTTAGAGTATTGCCATGCAGGAGATTTTCTTTCCGCAAGAGCTTAAGATTGGAGATATCTAGATGTTGTTGTTTATTGCTTAGAATTATGCTCTTTCCCCTTCCGAGGGATGGGCAATAACTGTCAAGCGAACAAATGACAAATGTAGGCCTAAAGCTTTGGTTTTCAACAAATTTCATTTGCAAAAAACAATTAGACTACAGGTACAATGCCTTTAAGCCTATAATATGCCTGTAAACAGCTTTGATTGGTCACATGGTAATGTTTCCCATATATACTTCAATATTTCTGTATTATTTATCTGCTTGCTAACTTTTTTTGGAAAGTGGGTTCTGTATTACTTTTCCACACAATGCGACTTTTATTGAATTGACTAAATGGGTTCTGCTTTAATTTGTTCCCCTTTCGTTTGCAGCATCATTATGGGTAACTGTCGTGAACATTTGTTTTGTTTCTGTTTGCTGTGAGCACCGCGCATGTACAGACACAGGTGTGCAGCAGAAGAGCTTACGCATGTAATTTCTGAAAGAACTGCCAGCTAAGCAGTAAAGAAAAAAGTTGATCGCATTATTGCTTACGTAAAACAATTCCGTTATATTAAGGAAGGTTTTCACGAGCATTATAAATGAGTCAGAAGCGTTGCTCCCAATGGAGTGGTAAAGAAAGAAGAATACAGTAGAGGGTAATCGAAATAAGACGAAGATTGTGGCCACTGCAATGAGCAATTTTGTTAGCACAGCTTCCTTGGCATGCTTAGAAGTTTTATTGTCCTGCGACTGGCCCTCAAGCTGGCTTCTCCGTTCTGCTTGCAAACGTCTCAGTTTTATAACGAGCAACAACGTAAAGACTCCCACCAGTAGACCCGGTAAGACCAAACCACCTATCCGGAGTATCAATACGTTCCAAACTCTAAACTCTTCTATCCTTTTGACCATGCATAGGGGGCCGTCCTTCGATTTTTGAAGCGTCCAATATGGGAATACTGTTACTGATGCACAGATTAGACCTGTTACCAAAATTGCAATTTTTGCTTTAAATGGTGTAGATATGCGGGCAATTTTCAGAGGGAATGTCACGGTTAGAAAACGTTCCATTGTTACGCAGACTGTAAGGTAGCAAGAGAAAACTTGGCCAAAGTATGCCATGGTAATTACCAATGCACACAATTCAGTAGACGTATATATATGTATGGTTTTAAACGCACCGAACCAGTCAATGAATTCTCCAAACAAATATAAGTTGTCTGCAACGGCCATGGCAGTAAAATAGTGACCCGGTGTAGTCTTGCGCATAGGAGAGGTCATTATGATGACCACAGTAAGCACATTGCAAAATAACCCTGATATAAAAATGATAGGCTTAGTATGCATGTTTATATTGACAGACAGATTGTACAGCCAACTCAAAGTATAGTATCCTCTTATGTGTCGTCTGAGTGTAATGGTAATATTTGGCGCGAATGCGATGGTTGAGGTCAGATTTAGCATTGTCCATGGGATTGACGCATTCATTTTGCGTATCGTTTGCTGAAGCAAGAGCAAAACAAAACACAATTATGAATGCATTTATTAACTCTTCCAGTATTGTAGTGAGTCATACTATGGAAATGAAATAAATTCAAAGGACAAAGTCTGGTGTAAGCATGGTAGGACCACTCACCCACACATCGTCCCTGCCAGCACATACGTTTGCACTCCGTGTCAAGACACTTCATACAGAAATATAATTACAGCCAACAACATCCGAGTTTCTGTTGCAAAATTCTCAATTTATCTCAAAAGTGTCCCCCACGAGTGGGTCACGTACAAATGGAAGTGCTATTTATAAATTCCTAATCCTTCACTAATCCCACCAAGGTTGCCTTTGTTAAATTTTAACAGGTTGGGAAGAAGGCACTACTATATAAACATGGTAATGAGGTACTGAAACGCATGGTGGTTGCTACCTGCTTACACCTTTTGATTATCGTTTAAGTTGGTATAGGCTGTCTTCAAAACGCACTTGTGGAATCAGGTGTGGTTAAATCAGAACTGCTGAAAGTTGATATATTCATTACATAGTCTTTGACAGAATAAATATTTTCAACAAGGGATTGTTAGATGTTAATGAAATGAAGTACGTAAGTTGTAGGTATCTCTGCTGGTACCTTTCTCTTAATATTTCATTGTTGTAGGTGAAGACGCCTGGGGCACAGCCAGCATAGCTTCATGCATTGTTGAGAAAAAAAGTTACATAGCACAGACAAAAGTACTGGCTTCCTTGCAAACAATTAGCGGACTGAGATGACCTGGTATTGCAGCACATTATTTTGGCTTTGTGGGATAAATTGTAAATGTAGACAAACTGACTGATTCAGGATTAACATGAGGTTATCTGTCATGTAAAGGTTATTGATATTTTGTATTCGAGTATTTCAATTTACATTCGCCAATCCTCAACCAGCGAAATTATCATCAGTTTTAGTTTGGATATTTGATTGAAACTGTATACCTGTGTGGATTAAACCTACTTAGGATCACATCCAGCTTAAACGAGATTAACTTGCTGCAATCAAGATTACAAAAACAGATTTTACAAATAGCATGTGTCTGGCGTGGTAGCGTGGAATAATGTGACCGTACCAATACATGTTGATGCAGCCCTGCTGTGGTATAAATTTTTTTTTTTCCATCTGCCAATTTATATAATTTTTCTTGGAAGCTTTAATATTTTGTGATCACATCAGCACAACTTACTTTATCAAAGAACCCGACAACAATGGAATCATAAGTAAATGCTTATCTGATGTATATAATGGAAGCTGCTTATTTAGTATTTGATGTACATAATGGGAGTTGCTTATTTATTATTTGATGTACAAAATGGGAGTTGCTTATTTAGTATCTGATGTACATAATGGAAGTTGCTTATTTAGTATTTGATGCACATAATGGAGTTTAACCTTTCTCCTCTTATGTGCAAGTTCAAATGACCTTCATCCATTATATGAATGCGTGTTTTTTTTCTCAGATAAAAACATAATAGTTGTTAGCCTTTTATCCGCTTCTGTGCAAGACTTTAACTTTTTAACTTTTCTACTCTTCTGTGCAAGATTAAATGAACTTCAGTTGATGTACGAATACGTGATTTTTTTTAAAGGCTTAGAGCATGTCCATAGATCTATACCTAATGCAGTGCTGCATACCAACTGGACTTAGGTGATACCTGCCAAGTCATTTTCCAGCAGATTTGCACAGGAAAGGGGACATCAGTATCGTGAATTTTACTATGACTTATTTTAGATGTACAGACCTACCATGTCTCTTTTCATCTTTGACCGAAGTGATGAATTTTGGGTCTTAAGTGGTTAGGCCTCTATGTGTTGCGGGAAAAAATAAATCTACTTAATGTAGAATATTTCAACGGATAACAGGACTGGTTTAAAATTACCGGTTAGAGACTGCCTGTCTGAAGTCAGCAGCGGAATTAAGTACTCCACATTGGTATAGGAAGATGCATGTTGGTGTTTTTGCTAATTTTGAAATCCCAGCCTTTTTCTGTACTTAACTTGTAAAAGGTTTGGTAATGTTTTTTTTCTGAATAATTAAAATGTGATTGAGATGATGGAATGATCGACGATGGATGCAGATGCATCCAATGTGTGGTAACTTATTTCTCTGTTGTGATTTTGTGGATTTGTTGCATTGCATCACTTTCCTACTCGACTCCCATTCTGATTGTTACTGGCAATTGCTGTCAATAGTATCTGAAATCCCATATTTTTTCTGTACTTAACTTGTAAAAGGATTGGTAATGTTTTTTTCTGAATAATTAAAATGTGATTGAGATGATGGAATGATCGACGATGGATCCAGATGCATCCAATGTGTGGTAACTTATTTCTCTGTTGTGATTTTGTGGATTTGTTGCATTGCATCACTTTCCTACTCGACTCCCATTCTGATTGTTACTGGCAATTGCTGTCAATAGTATCTGAAATCCCATATTTTTTCTGTACTTAACTTGTAAAAGGATTGGTAATGTTTTTTTCTGAATAATTAAAATGTGATTGAGATGATGAAATGATCGACGATGGATCCAGATGCATCCAATGTGTGGTAACTTATTTCTCTGTTGTGATTTTGTGGATTTGTTGCATTGCATCACTTTCCTACTCGACTCCCATTCTGATTGTTACTGGCAATTGCTGTCAATAGTATCCATGCATTTTATTGTTTAGAAGCAACAATTTTGTGGCATGACGCTTGACTCTACTAAAATACCATAATATATTTCAATGTTGAATATTGGGAAAAGAATTCACATTATGCTTACCTTTAACACGTGGACGAGAAAGACAACAGCAACACCTTTGCCGATGGCTTTTATACTTTTTCACTCGATGACACAGGCAGATTTTACCGTAATGGAGAATGTTTCTGCTGAAAATGTGAAACACCTTCATTAAAAAACCCAAAAAGAAATGCCGTGACAAACTATTGATTGAAAAAAGCAAGAGTTGACTGTTCACAGTTGTGCTCATTCCCACAACTTCTAACAAGTGTATTGCTTTAAACAGATCTGTGGATTAAACCTACTTAGGATCACATCCAGCCAAGAAGTTACATCATAATGTAAGATACCAATTACTTTGCCCTCAACCTGTTGTGGTTTATGCTGTTATCAAACGGGGGTTTTGACACTTTTGTGTATTTGTTAGATATAGCCTGCAGGGATATTTATGAAGAAAACTTTAGATGATATCCGATGTTACTCCATCCAAGAGTCATTTATTAATTAGGTTTCAATCTTTACATTAGAACGCTTCCAATGCTGCATACATCTTGGTAACTAAGTCAATATGATAATATCTTGCTTGTTGTATCTTGATACATACATTTGTGGAAAGTGTTTCACAAAATATGTATATGTATGTTGATGAGTGTAGGCGGCCATACATATGGTGTGATATTTGGTAGCTCAGCATACAAGTGTCTTGTGCAGAAAATGTGTCACAAATTGATCATAGGATTGCATTTTAATTTCTAGTCGTATACAGTTGCTTCATTTTGTTCCATATGTCTTGACAATTCTAATTATAACCTAGCCATCACGCCAGAATGATGTTTTTTTCTTAATAGAACCAACTGCATCTCAGAGTCCTCCCCCAAAATATATTTTCTCGCAAGAAATACACGAATAACAGTTCTCATATGTGCACATGTAACTTGGGCTTTTAAGACTAGTCGTCCTGCCGAGTCGTGACCGGATGGAGCATATTTGCAAACAGCTGCTGTACCTGCAAGTTAATATTGATGCGGTCTCCAAGATCCTACCATGCATGGAGGTGGTTTTGTGGCTGCAGCTGCTGAACACGAGTTTGCATTTCTGGTTTGGACGTCCACTGTCTGTAGGTCCACCAGGTCAGGATTATGCTTATTTCATGCTGGTTTAAACTGACACAATTTGTCTCTCTGTACAAGAAAACTGAAGGGAAAAGTATGTGTCGCAAGATGACCCCGTCTGCTTTAGACAGGTTATAAATAGCTTTTATATAATTTTAAAGGCGTAAAGTAGGAGCAAGAATCATGAAGAAAGATTGCAGCCCTTTTAAATCTTTAACACACCAACACACATTAACCCAGGCAGACAGCAGACACACACACACACACACACGCACACACACACACACACATATATATATATATATATATATATATATATATATATATATATATATATATATATATATATATATATATATATATATATATATAAATTCACATTCATTTTTTCACAAAATCAAACAAGAGTGAGACACCCATCCCCACCCCCCACCCCCTGGAAGGCCTACCAACATTGGCATGCACAACCTTTTAACTTAAAGTGACATTTGATCACCTGGCATATAATAGCGCCGCCTCACATAGGCCTTGTGAAGATAATGAATGCCGACATGCAGTATGCATTCTTGCTATAAAGCGCTTTTTAAAATCAACTGAGATTCCTCCTAAATCGCCCAGAAATACACTGTCAACATTTACCTAAATCAACTGCGCAATTTTGCACACATGTTGGCCATAAAAAGTTGAAAGGTATGAGCCAATTATTTGAGATTGCAAAAATAGAGAAACCCTTGAAAGGTAGAACGATAGAAATGTGTAAAAGCTGGGATGCATTCGCACAGCAAATTTTCAGGTACATCAATGTGTAACTCATATCCGTAACTTATCCTAATGCTCATATATGCGGTCGCATGGATAGCAACGTCAAGGCTGAAGCAGCAGAATTGCTGTTCCTGATGAAGGTCTGAAGACCTTTGAGTCGAATCTTCAACTCCTCCATGTGGGTACTAATCAGTTTCTCTGGACTGAATTTATAGACAACAAGCCTCTGAAACACCAGAGTTTAACAACAACAAGTTCATACTACAAGCTGGAGTGATTATTATTGTCATTATTTCATATCTGATACACGACGAGAATTGAAACATGTTTACAGATATGGTTATCGAAAAAAATATGGACATTCTTGTATAAAAGCTTACGGTTATTTTTAAGAGCGACACAGGTCTGAAATAGATTGGAATGATACCAGCTGGGAGTGCAATTAAAGGTATTGCAATTTAAGTACTCTCTCTGTGTGTCCAACCCTAGACATGTATATGTAACAACATCGGTCCTTAATTGCTTATCCAAGATTTCCACCTATGTATTCCAATCAACTAAATCTAAGTGGTTAAACACACTAACATTTTGTTACAGTGTAATACCTTGTATGGGTCCACGCCCTCCGTAATTTCCCGTCTTTGGAGAATGTAAACAAGCTAATTTTTGTAGAGCTTATATAGTTATAATTAGCAGCAAAACACCGGCCCATCCTAAGACGAAAAACAAGTATTCTCGTGTGCATTTTTAATCTTGTTGATGAAGTGACACTCGACAGTCAAAACTCGTTACCATGGTCATAGAGTCTTCCCTGTCAGCCAGCGGTGGGGCGTTTGTGACGTCACTTACCTTGCGCGTCTTGAGGCGCATTGAGTTTTTTTTGTTAGTCAAAATATTATTTTCACATCTTAACTTCTTTAGTAATCTGCATGGTGGGAACAACCCAGGAGTCACCCGTATATCCAATTTGAGACATGCTCAACCAATTTAACCGGCATCCAAGTGATTGAACAAGGTAATCCACAACAACAATTAAAAAATATGATAACGCATGTCGGAACCGAAACATGTAAAAATATCCATCTGGACAGTTGCTTCCACAGTCATGGCATTAAAAAGGATATATTTATTGGAACGCCGTTTCTTGTTTTATTCAGTATTTGATCAGATGATTAAATATTTGATGAGAAAAACAAATAAATTTTTTCTTATGAACAAATGTCTGATCAGGTGTATAAATGTTCAATGAGAAGACTAAATATTTAATAACATGATCAAATCGATTTGATCAGGTGAACAAATGTATTTGTATATGTATATATATATGTATGTATATATATATATATATATATATATATATATATATATATAATATATATATATATATATAATATATATATATATATATATATATATATATATATATATATATATATATATATATAGTGGAACGCCGTTTCTTGTTGTATTCGGTATTTGATCACATGATCAAATATTTGTTCAGAAGAACAAATAAATTTATTCTTGTGCACAAACATTGGATCAGGTGAATAAATATTTAATCAGAAGTACATCAGATCAAATCGCTTTGATCAGATGTACAAATACATTTGTTCATGTGATCAAATACAGTATACTTGTTCTTTTGATCAAGTTTAATTTGATGAGAAGAACAAATTTATTTAATCAGAATATCAAATAGATTTGTTCCGAGGAACAAATTAAAGGGATTTGATCACATGAACAAACGCTTTTGTTAACATGACTAAATCCATTTGTTTTTCAGATCAAATAGAATAAGGTATATCCCGATTTATTCACCTAAACAAACATATATTTGTTCCAGTGATCAAATCGATTTGATCTGGTGAATAAATACAGGTTTCTCCACTACCAGATAATAATTATTCCCTCTTGTATGCAGCACTTCACTTCTCTAGTCTGTGTTACCATAACACGCAAGAGGTACAATCTCGAACTTTTACATTTTCTTTATATAGCGACAAAAAGGAGGGGCCGGGAGACGGAGCTTATTGTCACAGGGTTAAGTTGTCATCATCCGCTTTTCAGGGTTTCATTTCAAAATGCTTGGTTTTTCTAGGCTCCAAATTAATGGTAAAAAACATTTGGAGAAAAAAATCAGATTTCCAGCTACAAGCACTTTAGAATAGTTTGTGAAGAAAGAAAGAAAAAAAAGAAAGAAAGAAAGAAAGAAAGAAAGAAAGAAAGAAAGAAAGAAAGAAAGAAAGAAAGAAAAGAAAGAAAGAAAGAAGGATAGTTAGGGAGGGAAGCAGTGGGGGATGGAGAAAGATAAAGAAGACAAATGCTTACATCCTTCCCAAAAGCAGTTCCTACCACCAAACTTTAGAAAGAAAAAAGTGAAAGAAAACGGCTCATATCCATGAGCATGAAAGGCATGGCAAAAAGCAGTGCCTAAAGTAAGAAAGAAAGAGTGAGAGAGAGAGAGAAAAAACCTCACATTCATCCCGAAAGCAAGAGCGAAAGATCATGGAACCACCGTCCAAATTTACATTTAATCCCGCCAAAACACAATTAATTTCAATGATAAATAACAATGATGCAAAGTGCACAGCCCGCTTCACTCACTTTAATCTTTAAACAAAGCCATAGAATTTCTGCGTTGCAAATGTTTGCCATGTCCGTGTTGAAGATATTGCGGACCTTTGTGATTGAACCTTTTGCGTGTTTTGCTCCTTGTTGCGCGGATCAAATGCTGGCGGAAAAAATCAGACAGGGAGCGTCAATTTAATTAAGTTGGGGGATATTTGATGATGTGATCCAATCAATTTAATCCGAAGAACAATTCGATTTATTCCGATGATCAAATAACATCTATTTATTCTTCTGGCCAAATCTCTTTGATCATCTAAACAAATATATTTGTTATACTGATCAGATAAGAGTATTTCTGTTCCTCTGCTTAAATCGATTTGATCATAAAAACAAATTGATTTAATCAGAAGATCAAATCATTTTATTTAAAGGAACAAATAGACTGTATTTAATCACATGAACAAATGCATTTGTTTACCTCATGAAATCGATTTATTATTCTGATCAAATATTAAATCAACCGATCAAATACTGAATAAAACAAGAAACGGCGTTCCATAATATATATATATATATGTACATAAATACATATACATGTGCATATTTACAATTTACATTTATACATATGTTCATTTTTTTATATTTCTTATGCAACAACTCAGATTCCATATTGTCACAGGTCGATTCAGATTCATTGTTCACTGAACATTCCACAAACGATGGAATATATTTCTGAATCTGGTCAACAACAATGATTTTTTCTTTGATAAAATATAGAATGACCAATCACATTAAAATTCTTTGATTTGTTTGCCTATGTATACCCAAAGAATAAAAACCAGGCTTCAAAAATATGTATCTATGACCAAAAAAAAAAAAAACAACAAGAAACTGCCTACTGTTAAGCTCACACTGAATAATATAACGGGTAAGGTACTCACAAACATATATTTAATGCGATGTATCTTGCAAAAAAGAAAAACCACAACTGATACTAGTATATGGAAACTCCAAATATGACTTATTTCTTGGTGCCATGCCATGGAAACTACTTTATATATATATAATAACATTATGTGTAGAATACTTAAGATACTGCCATAGTGTTGATGGTACATATTATCATTCCACTGAACAAAGGTGGATCATTTACATACGAAAGAGCAGACAATGTGGATGTAAGATGTAAAACTGTTTATGCAAATCTATCCTATGAGGTGGCATAGTTTGTCGCTCAGCACGAGGGGCCAGAAGAGAGACAGGCACAAAGTCCTACCCCAACGCATTTTTTTTATTTTTCAAAACAAGTCACTGAAATTGTCTGACACTATCTGTGGCAGCCTTATTGGATGCATTCCAGGTCAAAAACCTGCCAAGCGTCTCGAACGTCATCACATAGGAAAATGCCAAAGCCTGCGCACAAACACATTGTAACAGTTGCAGAAGAGTCTATGAACCATGTTGCAACTCTTGGGGGTGACAGCTGCACACCTCCTGCATTACCTGAAAAGGTAAAACCATGGGTACTGCTTATAGCCAGATAGATTAAAATGTTTGCACTTGCTAGAGAACAACATAATGTCACCAGGAATAGTCTAAAAAGGCCTTTCATTTTTCTCACCCTGACCTACGAAAGTGTCTGTAGTTTGATCATGTTGAATTTTGACCATGTTTTTTTTTTTTTTTTTTTTTTTTCATTTTTTAATGTTTTTGTTGTTGTATGTGGATATATCAGACCAAAATGAAGGGCAATACTTCCTGACATTAGCTCCATCAATCAATCATTATCAATATACCTTTCTAAAATTAAGACTCGGCTTTGGTGCTGCTTCAGCTGTCCAAATAAGAAAAAAACATTCATTTTTTTTTCTGGGAAGATTGCAGTCAGTTTTTTGTTTGTTTAAGAATTAAATCAATTTACCATCTTTTTAAAATCAAGGCAAAGCTCAAAGTTGATGAATTCACAATAAAATGTAAAATCTTTGATTTAACATATACAAAAGGGGCATTCTGCTACACGAGGCAGGAGAAATTTACAGATGGGCAATGGATATGGTTGGAAAAACTACTGAAAATTACGATGCAATACTTCTAGTTGTTAAAATGTTCGTAAACAGAAATGTGAACGTGGCGCAAGGACGTGTCTTATTCTCTCTCAAATATATCATCCACTTGTTCGTTTAGTCTATGTGTTAACATGAGTTTGAGAAATCGATCCGCACATGTAGCAGTGTGCGTTTATTGTGAACATTTTCAGATAGATGACGCCACTCTCTCTGCCAGAAACCTTACTGTATAAACATGAAATTGTAGATGGCAACAATTGTCTTATTGTAAGGTTTCTGTATATATGTCGACTTCAATAATTCACCTTGCTGTGTATGGCTTCCAGGCTGCTTCTACCAGTAAATCCTTTTGCATTTCTAAGGAAAAAATTGCGATCAGTTCTCCGAGTGTCAAGTTGGACACTCCATCGCTTTTTACTCACACGCATTTGTATTAGTTGCACATACAAAAACATGGTAAATTGATTCACATTCCCCACGGTTGAGATACTATCGACAAAGAAATCTATTGATGCTTTATAAACCTGTTTCTCTGCTGACAGTCTCCTTGTAGCATCACGGTGTCGAGCCCAGAAATTGTATTCTTGTGTCTGCACCACAACTGTATCGTTTGGACGTCTTGATTGCATACTTATTTTGAAAAAGACATTTTTTCTTTCACATGTATGTACCAGTATTTCTTTCATCAACGTCCCATGGGCCTATTGCATTGTTCCAGGTGTTTGGTGGCTGACCCTCTGATGTTGCACGAGGCGTGCAGTCTGGTATTTGTTTGTGACAATCTAGTTTGCGTTGATGAAGGTATATATCTTAAATAAAGCTACTCACATATTATTTATTTATACATCTACGATACTACTGTTTCTATTGCATGTAGTCAATGCATGTAGCGTTATATTCTGTGAACTTGATTAAGAAACTTTTTCTGCATGATTCTTAATCATATTGTTAACTGAAATGATCCAATGGAGAAGTAGTACACATTTTTATTGCCAAGGGACGAGATGCTAAAAAATCTTTTGTGTGTGTGTGTGTGTGTGTGTGTGTGTGTGTGTGTGTGTGTGTGTTTCCATTATTAAGCCGTGATACTTCTATACACCCGCGAGTCTCCCTGTTTAGGCCCTACCATGAAAAGACGGAGGGTCTCTTGCAAATTTCTTGCTTTTTCCGTCCCATTACATAAAAGGTATTTTCAATACTTCGTATTCTCTGTTTGAGCCACTGCTCTGTTCGGACCTAATTTAATATTAGATAAAGGGTTTGTCTGAATGGAGGAACTTTATTAGCCAATATGTGATTTATTAAATGGGACCCCTGGATATCTAATTTCTCTGTGTGACGATGCCGCGCCACCTAGTGCAGACAACCGCTTCTCAAAGTGCTAGAATTACGTACATTAATTTATTAGTTATTTACTAGTACTATATTTGCTTCAGTGTGGAGCAAAATTGGCAACTAATGTTGCGTTCCTGTTACAGTCAAATATTATTTCACAGCTACTCGTAATTATGACTTGCATTGTCATTATCATGTATATTACCCTAAAGTGGGTACGGTGTGTTTTTCAGCTTAACAGATTATTAGTGGACATTTACAAAAAAAAAATATACATGCAGGCACATAGTTTTTACGCTTGTTGTACATATACATGCAAACTGGTTATTTTTTGTAATCCGTACTTTGAATTTCGATTGCATTTGATCTTCATCATTTTCAAGCCCTCTGAACGCAAAGGGCTTGTCTAACACCTGCAAACACACACAAACACACACACATACACACGCACACACAAACACACACACACACACACACACACACACATGTATATATATATACAGAGTTCGGACTACGGAATTGGGTAATGCCTACTAGGAAGTGGTTCTGGGCAAAAAGACACAAATATATATATATATATATATATATATATATATATACATGTATATATATATATATATGTGTGTGTGTGTGTGTGTGTGTGTGTGTGTGTGTGTGTGTCTGTGTCTGTGTCTGTGTGTTTCATTGACCTTGCATATCCATCCTAGTATCTTCACATACTTAAGATAACGTATGTCAAAAAGGAGAGTCAAGATTTTATAGGCTAGCGGCAAATGCTTCAAAAGTGCCCTAAAAATAGGTGCAACCCCAACCAAAGGTATAACAAAACACAACCTATATCAAAATGTGCGCACATGTCTCCTCTTTACAGAAAAATAGGTTGTGGAGTCCGAAAAGCGTTTTTTGGTATGTTTACACGCCCGTTTCTATGGCAACCTCTATTTTTTGTGGAAAATGACTACTTTTCACTAATTTTTTAATATCTGCCTTAATTTTAAAGATAAGCACTCCAAATTTCATCAGAAGGTAGCACTAACCTTACTCTTTCAACAGGCGTGAAGCTTTAAAAAAATTATTTGATTAACATCATTATTATTATAATTATATGCAAAATTTTGTCATCTATTTGGCAATATAAATACCTCTATTTGTTGATGTTGTTTGCTGCAGTTGCCAAATTACCAAAAATGGGGGTAAATGTTAAATGATGAAGGTAATATATTTCCAGGGATATACTGATACCAAATTTACTGGAGTATATGAAGTGGACACCATTACATGTATGCAAATTAGGCTTCAAATGTTGGGGTTTTTGAAGCCATTCTAGAGATGTTTATCACACATTATGTGCTGTACCAATGCAAAAAGTTACATTTCCTTGAAAATTGCTTCAAAGCATATAGAGCATAGAATCCTAATCGTCTTATCAACATTTTTCGTTCACAGCTTTACTGAAATTTTATGGGTCCGCCACTGGGGGGGGGGGGGGGGGGTGCATTATGTTTATGGGTTGTCTGGTCTGGCTAGCTTGTGCACAAGTGCTTTCTCCAGAACGCATTGTTGGAATTTGAGCAAATTTAGCATATATATATTACCGAAAAAAAAATATGAAGTGAAGACAATTTAGCAACCCTATCATTAAATTTATGCAAATGATGTCATCTTGAAATTAGGATTTTATAATTTATGTGTTGTGTTGTAGGGCACCAGAAAGCACAAATCGGGGCACATTTCTTTAACTTCCAGAGTCCATGTCGGATTCTAACTCTGCTATGTCATTTTCTCATTATCAGTGTTATTGAAAATGACTGGGCATATTGTCAAAATGTGTTGCATGATTGATAATATACACATGGTGAACTGTATTATTTTCTAAAATGAAGCTCGGACCTGGTAAGAACACCCACGTTTTAATGTATTCGCAGGTTAGATAATTTTGTACCGTGAACCTAAAATCATGAACCTGGAACCGTCATCCAAGAAGCCACCCCCAGCCAAGCTAAATCTCAATACCTGTGTTTTATGTAGCAAAGTTCTCAACACAGGAAAAGGGACTAATTACAAAACTACTTTGGACAAGCTACGATATACGCTTGCCTCCACCACAGACCGATCAGCTGCTCAACTACCGCCTACTGAGGATGCATTTGAGCAACATGTGAAAAGGGCACAATACCAATGTACCACAATGGCATTGATCAATTGCATACAGCTCTTAAAGCACTATCATTTCGAGACATGACAAAAATTAATGAATATTTGGGTCTTACTGACTCAGAACACACATTTCCGCAAAAAATTTGTGAAGTTGTGTACGCTTACACAACAACTATTCGAAAACCAGATTCTAATAAGAAACAGTTAGATCAAATGTTTTGCAGCGTTGCTTTCAAACACAAAATTATTGATTCACTAAACATTCAGTCCCTTTTCAAATTGAAATTTGTTCATAACATGATTCCAAAGGAGTGCAAAATAAAAGAACCCCCCCCCCATCATTTCATTTAAATATGGCAACAATATTGGACAAAGTATCATGAATTACAATGAATTTTCTTGCTTCAATAAGTCTTAAAGATATCGCAGCGAATCAAAATTGTGACTGTATGTCTAACAGTAAATATTCTGATTTTGTTGATGCATACCACAAACATGTATTTACAGGTAATTTGGATATCATACAAAATTCAAGTTTAAAAGAAATTATGAAAAAAGGTACCAAATTTCGGATATGTCCCAAGTTGAACACTGACAGTATTTTTCAGGATACATGTGATGATTTGGATTCCTACTGTATGAAATGGGCAAAGAAAGAAAAAATATAATTTCAGAAATTTAAAATATGGGTATCAAACTTGAAAAAAGTCTCTAGAAAAAGAATTTATTGTTCCAAAACCCACATTCAGAATTTCAATACGGTTAATCTAAAACAACCTGAAGTTTCAAAGGCAGTCAAAGAGCTACAAGAAAGTTTTGTAGTCCCTAACATAGATAAGGCAGGGAGCAATCTTGGGATCATCTGCAAAAAATATTATCTGGATGTTTTGAAAAAAGAACTTGGTATAAACAATATTTCAGACATGAGAGGAAATGACGTATATTAATTACACAAACAATCCATTGATAATTTGATAGATACACAAAAAGATGATGAAATGAAAAGGAATTATAATATCAAAATTTCTGAAGAGGACTCCTCTATTCCACTTTTGTTCTGGATACCCAAATTACATAAAAACTCTTTTAAATCTAGATTCATAGACGGTGCTGCAAAATGTACAAGAAAACAATTATCAAAAGAAGGAACATTGTGTTTGACTGCAATTAGGAATCATTTTCGTAAATACTGTAATGCAATTTCTAGAAACAGTGAATTAAATTGTTTTTGGAGTATTAGCAATTCTTCCGAGTTCGTATCTAAAATCATAGATATAAAAGTAAAAAATATCAAATGTTTTGATTTTTCTACACTGCACACAAATCTACCTATAGATGAAGTCAAACGTTCACTTTCAGAATTAATGAGCAAAATGTTTAACCATAATGGTAAACCATACATTAATATTAATTCATATACAAAGAAAGCATAAGACAACAAATGTTCAAACAGTAACATTAAATCGTACACTGTTGAAACTTTGATGGATGCTATAAAATTTCTTTTGGATAATACTTTTGTTCAATGCGGACCATTGGTTTTTCAACAAATAAAAGGCATTGCAATGGGTAGCAACTGCTCCCCTTTACTGGCAGACTTGTATTCAACCTGGCTTGAATTTACATATATGGATAAACTGATGAAGAAGGACTTTCAATGGCTACAAAATTATCAAACAACGCAAGATATATTGATGACATTGCTTGTGTAAATGTACAAAATTTCAGTAAAATTGTTTAAGAAATTTACCCAATAGATATCCCTTTGGAGGGTAACAATTCAGATGGTTTCAGAGATGTGTTTTTGGACTTGGATATTCAGGTCACTTATGACAGGTTTTGTGTTAAAGTGTATCACAAAATAGATGAGTTTAACTTTGAAGTAGTTAATTATCCTTTCCAAAACAGTATAATTTCGGATACTACTGGATATAATACGTTTTTTCACAGACTTTGAGATTTGGTCGTATTTGTTCTAAATTTCAGGACTTTGCACCTAGAACCAAATTTTTATTTAAAATAAACTTGAGTCAGAAGGATTCAAAGATGTACTTTTGATCAAATATTTCTACACATTTTGCTGTAAATATCCCGAGATGGTTAGAAAGTTTGGCTTCAATAATTTTAGAGATTCTAGACTTGCCTTTTTTTTTACTTAATTTTATCTTTTGGCATCATTCTATTTTAATGTCCACCTTTCAGACATTTTAGGCTAGCTTGTTTTCTCTTAGGTTAAACCCCCAGGGGCCATCGGTAGCGAATAGCGGCCTACGACAGTTACAAGCTTGCCTAATTGTACTTGATATCTGGTTAATATTTTCAATGCATTCTCTTGACTGAAATACAAATGACTATCGGTAGCAAGCAGCGGCCTACGACAGTTACATGTTTGCTTAATTGTACTTAAAATCTGTTAAGAAAAATTGTTTTGATAACATGTTTTTGGCATAAATGCTAATGACTTTCATTCTTTTCTGACATGCGTAAATGCACATTTACTCAATATTGAAAAAAAATACTCAAAAGTGACAGTATTTTTTCAAATATCACAAACCTGACACATTACGTTGATACATTGACTCAGGGTTGGCAATGAAATAGAGCTTAATTGTTTGAGGAGTAGGTGTCATCATGGAGTTTGTTTTACATTTCTGGTGCAGGATGTACATTGTTGCAGTCATTGTTAGGATTTCCCTTGGTTTATACATATGGTCTAGCTGCAACTGTTTATTTTACAATCACGGGGACTGAATATAATGCCCCAACTTGTTTCCACTTCAGTTAAACACTGGCGGATGGTTTAACTAGAATAAGCTGTCCAGTTAGAAAGGGTACATATTGGTTCAGGGGTAAGTCAAATTGTTCTTAACTGAACCTGTACTACACAAATTTGGTAATTATAGTTTGTTTGCCAGGTATTCTTCTTTCATAATGAAGGTCTGCATTTATAAGCAAAACTTCACGTATCTAGCTAATTCATCATTTGCCATGTTTAATTTATTCATTATTATGTAGGTTGTCCTTGCTGAATATTTAGCTCAGACAAGGAGCCGCTACTCAGAGAGACTTGTACGGGTAAAAGGCTCCGAAACATGTTGAGTAGTTACCCGCCGAAGACCCTTTAATTTATTTCGGCTAATACAGCCTATGTCAAAATTTTACAGAGGAACGTGTGCAATTTGGACAATAGTACGTCTATATGTATATAGGTTAGACAGGGACATGTTAGCTTAGGGAGAGTAAAGAGTTCGGACTGCGGAATAGCGTAATAACTACTAGGAAGTGGTTTTGGACAAAAAGACACCAATACAACAGTCATATTCCTAACCCTAAAGTGTGGGGTAACAATGGTAACGGCTGGGAAATGTCTAATGATGGCTACCTCAAGCCTTTGATGTATACCAATGAGCTAGCCCCACTGGAAGTCCGCAACCTGACTCATATGTATTGCACCGATATTGAGTGTACTGTCGCAAGAAAGTGCCATTGCCTCCAGACCGGACTTAATTGTACAGAATTATGCGCATGCTTTGGACATGAGTGTGCAGATGACACTTTTGACACTGAAATAGACAGTGATGATGAGGAAGATGATGATTGAATCTTAGCGTAGAATCTCCAAACTGTGACCGTCATTGATCACCTTTCTGTATTTAGTGTGTTCATGTACATATACTGTTTTCCTTTACTAAAAGGCATCTTGAAGTATAGTTTGATGCCAGAGATACATTAGCTATGTTGCAGGACTCCATGGGATGGTTCACTGTAAATAACGTGTAGGTGTGAAAACATGGTACAAAGTACTATCTTACTTGATCAGTTGTATTGGCAATTGTTATGACGGTTCCCTAAGGGAAGATGACACATTATAGCCATATTAGCATATTAATTAATATGCAAATGGTATACTCATATAAACATGATAAATAAAACTTGTATGAGTACTGTTCCTAATAATTTTGCCTTTTTTAAATAAACGAAACTATATCTTAGTAAATACAGTATGTAATCCGTTGCACAATAATTAATTTCGATGTTAATTTCATATATTTGCATAAATTAACATATGATAATTAGGCACTTTGAACAAACCCTGTATTTTGTGACCATATTAGAGCAATTGAGCACAGTTTGGTGTTTATTTAGCCTTTCCACAAGCAGTATCACCAAAGTTATTATTTTTAAGGACAAATTTTAGTTGTCTCAGAAATGGCATAGGTTGTCATGGAAACGGGCAGAAATATATATGGTAAAACGCTTTTCAGATTCCACAACCTATTTTTTCATGAAGAGGACATATATACCTATAAGAAAATATAGGTTGTAACTTGTTATACCACGGGTTGGGGTATGACCCCCGAAGGGCCCTCTATGCCGCAGGTCTATTAGAAATATCAATTCTTCTATGTTAAGAAATTGCCAAAATGTAAATGAATTTAAAATTTATATATTGACTTTCTTAATTCGTAGAAGATAAAGAAAAAGCAAAGGAAATCGTTAAATGTGGAATTGGGGTATGATAATAGGAGCCTAACGAAATCTTAGTTCTCAATTTTCTCACCTTATCGTGAATATCTCGCGCATGACTGAATTCATAGTTGCGCTGGTCTGCTGTTACCAAGTGGGACACGCCGTGGACACGCTATGGACACGCTACAGACACGCTATCGTGACCACAGCGGAGGCTTAACTGTGGAATGTGACCCCACACATCCATGGATATTTGTCAAGATTCGACAATTTGCGCGTGTCAGCGCAACAGCCTGGTACCTGCAATTGTACACAGGCATATATCAGGCACGGTACAGCTTTAACTTGATCGAAATCACTCTTTCAAACTTCCCCATTTTCTTCACATCTATACACTTAAATATGGCTGTCGATGACCCCCTGACAGTGGTGTCCCACTTCCCACGACACACCGTTAAATCTCGTCGCGCGATCCTTGTGATCAAGATTGGAAAACAAAATTTCGTTGATTTTTTTGCTTATTTCATAACAACAGTATCGTAGTGTAAGAAAAATTATAAATAAGGTGTGTGAGGATAGCTAGAAGGCTCAGTCTTGAAACGATATCATTCAAGAAATAGTAATTAAGTTTAAAAAACACAATCATTGTTATCAAGATCATGGCAAAAACATGCAACAAAAATTAGAACACATTCAGAAGGACAAATGTTACGTGATGCAGGAGATAAGTGATTTCCAACTTAAAGATGTTGTTCTACACTAATGAACCACCTTGACTGAAAAGGAGGGAAAATATGGTACATATTTCTTGGATTTTGAAACAATATATGGAAAACACGTATATCGCCCAATTACGTACAATTATCGTAAAATAATGGCAAATCCAAAAGGCAAATTTTAGGCGAGGAAATTCTGTTTTCATAAAATCGAATTTTAGCTATTTCAAATACTCAGTACAACCGTTCCATAGCACCATATGTATCTTTTGACAGAGGTAACCTTGAAACCGCACACCACAAGTTGAATTCTGGCACTTGACGAATATACAAATACTTTGCAAATATAAAATTGCAGCCATCCGCAGTTGAGACTTCTGGCTGAAAGATTGGCGCCATCCATCAGGAAACATGCACACTAAATTGTGGAGTATTTGCATGAAAGGTAGGCGCTGCAAGTACATGGGAAAAGTTAAAGGCACGCCACGAGTAGAAGTCAAAGCTTTTGTCAGAAGGAATAAGAAACCACGACACGCTATTTGCATATTTTCATTAAAGAAAGTCTGTGGTAGTCACATGACTTCTACAGGTTTTATAATTAAAAAGATTACCTCACAATTTACATTGTGTTTAAATTAAAGTGGCGTCACCAAAGCCATGCGCCAATAGAACCTGATCTTTTTTTATCGCAATTCGTGTGACTTTAGATTTGGCGGTTTTACGACTATCTTTCAATTCAGAAACAGTAGCCATGGTGATGTTTATTGCCAAACATATAATAGCCAAAAATGAAAGTAGCTGAATATCACAGCGACAATGCATAAATGATGTACTATTTCCCCTGAAAGAAAGATGTTATCCAAATCTTATATTGTGACCATATACCTACATGTACATATATACCTCGATACTCTGACGAGCAAATCTCTTTTTTTACTCACACATACCAGTACTGAATATGGACCTTTCGTAGTATTCCTGATATAGCCCTGCTAAACTAGGTAACTGTCCATAAATGTAACACGGTGTCACTCCTTGGATTACTTGCAATGCATGTCAGAGTCCCTTACGATGCATGTTAACGTCGCGTAGACTTACGACGCATGTCAGAACCACTTGCGATGCATGTCAGAGTCCCTTACGATGCATGTTAACCTCGCGTAGACTTACGACATTCATCTCACGATTCCCTATTACCAGACACACCGCAATTTTGGGTCTCATACACGACAGCTCTCTCCAAAATGACAAGAACAGGAAAAACCCTAATAGAAAATGCACCACAATTTTCAGAAAAATCAATTGTTAGTGTTAAGATGATGGAACTTGAATGATCATTTCAAGTTCTTTTTGTTGAATGATTCACCCCACTCCCGGGAGTTCTAGGTTTTAAAAATTGACATTTCAACACAAAGTGCGTTTTTGTCCCACATGTATGGCACTGGGACCAAATAACCATCTATAGGTATTCCGTGAATGTTTGACTGGATGCATAGCACTAATAATTTTTGCAAATACTAATATTTTGAATTTTTCCGATGTTAAGACATTTTGACGTTTCAAAGTAGACCTAAAGAATTATCGTGCCTCTTTGGTGATTGAAGTTTTCCTTTTCAAGGTCAAATTTTGATGATTTGCCAAGTTTAAAAATTCCCCTTAAAAGTGTTCAAAGCAGCGTAAAAGACCAAAGAGAATTCCTTAAAACCTATTGATGGGGGAAAAAAAGCGTGATTCAGGTACACCATGATCGCAAAACGGGACAGCTGCATGTTTCGCTAGTACCTGCATTCGATGCTTTAGTTTTGTGCTTTTGAGCCGTCAACAGCCTGCACATGAGCAAAGAGATGGGGTAACTATTGACCCGCCTGCATTGAAATTTCCTGCCAAACCAAGCAGGCCAAAGGCATCACTTATACAAGCGTCTTTAGATTTACTTTGCTAAAACATTGGGACGGGTTGAGTCTTTTATTTCAAGGAAAAGTAACTCCGCGTCGAAGAATAAACACAGGGTCTTCCAAAAGCCCTGTGTGGCTTCTCACACAAAGTTTTCAAGGAAATTTGACTCTCAACATTTCAAGAAGAGTCACTTGTGAAAGAAGATGCACCATGCCAAGGCGGAAACAATACTTCTCTTACTTTACAATCCGTACAGGCAAACTGTGGCTACATTACATTTGAATACATTTTTACGCTCCATGAAAAGTACGTCACGGAACTTCACAAAAGAAAGATTCCCTGTTGGCCGACTCTAGCATATGGAACACGTTCGTGAAACATAGAGGCTAAGGTGACCTGCCTTACATCTTGTAAGAATACATGGCTTCTGAAATTTTACTGACAACTTGACCTACTGTAATTTTCTTGATAAAAACGTCAATGTCCGTACACTGCAAATAACTTGGAATGTTGCATAAGTTCATATAGGCTTTGTCTGGTCCCCAATAATTTTTGGAAATAAAATATGTTTAAACCAATGTTGCATTGGTAATTAGTATGATGTGCAAATACTAACAAATACCACGCAATCTAAAAGGCTCACAAGTGCTGCCTCTGTCATTTGTGCCATTTTGTCATAACGTCCAACTCGGACTAGTCTACATGTTTTTTTAATTTCCCATTTCAGCTAGGCGACTGGCGCCAAAGGTTGCAGGTTCGAGTCCCGCTCGTTCCAAACATAAAATATGTACACAAAGCCAGGCCAACAATGAGCAGAAAAAGCCGAGAGCTCCAACACTTAGATGCACCTCCCAAACAGCAGAAAACGTTTTACGATTCCCCCCCAGGATTAAAGCTCAACACATGACAAAATAGCATTCAACCCAAGGATTTAAGTTCAAGACATAACGGAACAGCATTGTAACTATCATCTTACAAACTCTCAAAGAAATTTCACCCGTTCATTAAATTTCATAACGTAGGTATAAATTATATGACTAAATATGACCCCTTCACATGCCCACTACAAGGAATGTGTGCGTATCGGTAATCATATAACAAAATTCTTATCAAGCAATAAATAGATTTTCCGCATTATTAGTGACAGCAAGCATTGAAAATGAAGTATTTACAGATGTCCAAGCAAGCACCAGGCTCCTACAGATAACACAATAAGTTTCACGAGTTAATGAGTTGATGAAATTAAGGCAAGATTACACAAACGGTAAATTTCTTAAATGTACAGAGAACATTTGGTCATATTCAAGCTTTTTAACGTCATTTGCATTTATAAATAAGTAAATGAATGGATGAACGAGCGAACGACCAAACAAACAAATAAATAACTCGAGACCTGAAAAAAAGCCACACGGGCTAAAATGCACAGATAATTTATCAAAGTCCTTCAAGTAGCACAGCATAGGATGAATGAGGTCAGATGCTTTCTCTAAGTTTGATAATAACGTCGACTTGTTTGAACTTGCTTTGTCACACTATGATTTAAAAGATTGCGTACAGCATCGTCTTCAGCTATCTTTGTTAGAGTTAAGAAGTTTTTGGAGGAGCTGAGTTGTCAGCTTACCTTATTGTTCAAGATCTATTGCCAATGGCCCATTAATGAATCACATTTTCAACTTCTCAGAAAACGATCACCAGATCCTGTTCAGCTTGGCCATTGTGTATTTGGGTGCCAGTTGGTTCTAGAGGTCATGTTTGTATTGTTATTTTCACGCCCAATCAGTACACTTGTAAAAAATCCATAAGAAGAGGACTGTACAATTCCTTTGCTCCGACGGACACTAACATGCATTTTATTATTATTTATTGGCAGAATTTCATGAAATCTTATCCAAAAGCGCCAGGCCAAACGATTCAAAACTGCATAGGGAAACGTCTGGGGACCCCTTGACATTATTTGCTCACCAGGTGGCGCTGTGATTTTTTTCTCCAAAAGCGCCAGGCCAAATGCTTCAAAACTGCATAGGGAAACGTCAGGGGACCCCATGACTTTATTTGTTCACCAGGTGGCGCTGTGATTTTTTCTACTTTTAAAATAGTTTTTGTGTTTAAGCTACTTTGACTTGTCCAAAACCGCCATTGAGATTCTTCAGAAACTTTGTGGAAATGTAGCTTGTGGAAGGGTCAAACACATGCGTTAACTAGGTGATGATCATTCGTATCAATAATTGTTTGCGATTTTTTTCCCAGTTTGGGAACTAATCAGTTACTGTATACACTCCTGTGATTATAATAAAAAGAATGGGGATTGCATTTTGGACTTGTCTCTGAAACCCTCAACCAGATTCACTTTAAACCTGATGGGAATTTACCTTGGGCTGTTCTTTACCAACTTTCTTCAGATGATCATGGTCCAGTGGTTTGGAGGGGGGTTATGGTTGTTGTTGTTGTTGTTGTTGTTGTTGTTGTTGTTGTTGTTGTTGTTGTTGTTGTTGCTACTGCTAATGAGTTTGTGGCAAAATCTGTAAAAAAAATCTTGTTCAAAGCCGCTAGGCCAATTGCTTTGAAAATGCATAGCGACACTCCTGGGCACCGATACAGTTTACACACTTTTTGTGTGTTTTCGCCTTTCTTGACTGTTTGTCTCAAACCGTAAGTTGGACCCTCTTCACATTTGTTTAGGACGTAAGAGGATTTGATCACCAGATTTCTTCACTAAAGGGTACTGCTAACATTTTCTGATTTTTAACAAATTAGCAAAGTTCAAAAAATTCGGTAAGGGGATAGGATTATGTCAGCAACAGTAATGATGGTCTTTAACAGAGGTAATCTCGATATCAGTCTGAAGTTCACAGAACCACTTAAGCCTGTGCGTGTAAGATAAGCTGAGCACAGGACTGCCACTGTCCTCTTGTTAACAAGTTTTTACTTGGGGTACATGTCGGTTAAAGCATGCATTGATTAATATGAAAGTCAATGGGAATTGCAATGGAAATTCACAGTCTGTGCATATAATGGCAGCTGAGCACTGGACTATCACGGTCCTCTTGTTTATCAATTAAAAAAATGACCAGCAGAAATAGTTTCGTGTTTTGTACAACCTTGCATGCAAAGGATTGCACTCACAAAAAAAATACGCTTAAAATACATTGCAAGATATAGGACGCCAAGTCATTTATCATTAAGGACCTCACTTGACGCCTCCTACAAGTGTGTGTGTGTGTGTGTGTGTGTGTGTGTGTGTGTGTGTGTGTGTGCGCGCGCGAAAGGACGGGGCATCCTGAATGGACGTCGTTGCAGACCGGAAGTGTGATATGGTCTTTGGCGAGCCCTGACCTGAGAGCCAATCAGCAGGCACAATTGGCGTATGCCATGCAACAAAATCCGCTGCAGGGCAGGACGGCGTAATGGAATCTCCAAGATGAAAGCAGTTAAAGTTGTGTCATCCCAGGCAAACAATTATTTATCAATTTTAACCATATTGCTTAGTATGGTCACCCGAGGAAATGGGCTGAGGCCACGGCACGCGAAAAGAAGAATTGGCCCGCCAAAATTCCCAGGCTTCCGGTACCTACAGCTTCTGTTTGGTGGTAGGTCTTTATATCAGTGACAAAGTGTTTCTTTACATAGTATCTTTCTTTACATGGCACTTTGTTTTCTATGAGGAGGGGCAAAGATGTTGAAAACTGTCCTAATTGGGACCATTAAAAAATCACCAAATCTGCAACTGATACATCTGTCATTCCATCTAATAAACGTTGAACAAATGTCGTCACCATTTAATTAGTGTTCATCTGTGATATTTCCAATCATAAATCTTGATTATCTTCAAAACTACATGTATGATGGAAAGAAATGCCTTTCTACTGTGTGCGCAAATAACGTGGTCCGCTGCACATCGGATGAGGATTGAACAAGTCCCAGCACTATGTTAACTGGAGACATAAGAAATGTTCGGAGTTGAATATCTTGGAACCATTAACGATACCATATTAATTTTGTGCATATGGAATGAAAGTTGCGTTCTTTTAGATTATGCCAAGTAAAGGTATTTAAAATATCAAATCTTCAATTATGTAATAATGACAATGTCACATGACTTCTTCAAGTTTTATAATTAAAAAGATTACCTCGCAATTTACATTGTGTTTAAATTAAAGTGGCGTCACCAAAGCCATGCGCCAATAGAACCTGATCTTGCACCTTTATTTTCACTTTTGGACCCATAAAGCTATATATATTTATTTTGCTCAAAATGTGTAGATTAAATTTACATAAAAAAGTAATATTAGAATGTCTTTAAAAATGGAGTTTTGCAGAAAGATCTAAAATGGCAATTTATGGCAGCTCCCAGAAAAAAAATGATGATGTAGATGATTCTGTTCATTATTGGTTTGACTTACTCCTGGATATAGCAAACAATTTATACCTTTTCGCGAAGTAATTATTAACCCAGACCCGAATCGTGGATAAACTCTCTATTCAAAAGATTGATGAAAAAACGTAGTCGAGCTTGGAAACGTTTTAAGAGGTCTGATAAGAAGCCACTTCCGTTCTCTGTGCAGGAATATTTAGATCACGAAAGACAGTACTTTTAAAAAATACGCAATAAGGTTGTAAGTGAGATCAACCGCTCCATGCGCACCTACTTCTCTAAGCTACGTAATGATCTAGACAGTAAAGAAATCAATCCTAAAAGGTGGTGGAGTTTATCTATATCTATTATAGGATGTTAACTACATGAACAGATTCCACCAATCTGGGATGGGGGAATGATTGTTTCTGATAATGCTGAAAAGTGCAAAATTTTCAACAAATATTTTGCCAGTCAATGTAAAATAATTCCAAATGACAATCATCTTTCTCTTCCAAACTTTGCTCTCCGAACCGACCCTCGTCTAGAGTCGATAGAGATTCATGAAGATGATGTCAAATCCTATTATCTCTGCATACCTCCTCTGCCACGGGCCCAGACGGCATTGGTAACTTCCTGTTAAAACAAACGGTTGAGAGCATAATAACATATTCTTGTACTGGATATAAAATGTTACAGTTTTATTACGTATCTATATATCTGTTCATATACTGTTCTTTCTCAATTGTTCTCTATGACTTGGTGTTAATCTTATCAGGTGATGTTCATCCAAACCCTGGACCTGGTTCCAAGGACATATTGAACTTGCTGCATTTAAAATTAACAGTCTGACAGCGAATAACAAAATAGACGAGCTTGAATCATTATGCCTGCATAATAGTTTAGACGTTATCTGATTAAATGAAAAAAAACTTGATAACTCTATTTCAGATGAGGACGTAAAAATTAATGGCTTTAATTTGACGTTTCGTAATGATCGAAATAGATTCGGAGGAGGTGTATCAATATATACTACCGAATTATTACACGCTAAGTTGAGAAATGATCTACGTTTACCAAATATTGAATCACTGGTAATTGAGTCGAATTTCAATAAACGTAAGGCATCTCTAGCTACTTTATATATGCCACCTGGTCAGACTTTGGCAGAAAGTAGAGACTTCCTTCACTTTTCCAATATTGGGCAAAATCATAACAGAATCACCACATTCGATAATTGTTACTGGAGACTTCAATTTGCCTGGTATTTCATGGAACGAGGGGACATGTGGAAATGGTTTCGAATGGAAATTTTTAAATACCTGTCACAGTCTAAATCTACAACAACTTGTAACTGAACCTACCAGGGGAAACTCCGTACTTGACCTGATATTTACTATTAAAGTCTCTATTAATTGTACTACCACAAATTTGTCACCCGTTTCCACCTGTGATCATGAATGTATTCTACTCGCCACAGATATTGGTATCGGAAAAGGGGCTTCGTTTAAAAAGGTTATTTGGAATTATGATAAAATAAACCACGATAAGGTACATGAGTGGTAATCATGAGCTCCTTGGGGTGCAATGTTTGTTGACGATGATATTAATAATAGTTGCCAAAACGTGACTGAATTGTTAACAGATGTGGCGTCGGAGTGTATACAACATAAAGAGGTAATGATCAGACCTCGTGATAACCCGTTTATGACTGGTGAACTCCGGCACCACATGAAAGTTAGGGATCGTGCGTACAAGCGGGCAAAGAAATCTGACAGGGAAGATGACTGGAGATGGTATTGCAGACTCAGAAACGAAGTTGTAGATTTGGTCAGGATAGCAAAAAGGAATTATTTCTCAAAAGTACACGATATTTTGTCTAGCAAAGAAACACAACCAAACAGTGGCAAACTTTAAAGCAAGCTTGTGGCTGGATTTCAAGGAAACGTTTACCGTCATTGATTAATAATGGGGCTGTTTATCTGAACCCAGTCGACAAAGCCAATTGTTCAAATAATTACTTTGCATCCCAGTGGATAAAGGATGATTTTTCTGATGATCTACCTGCCATAGAGTATCAGACTGACCAGAGGCTTGGCAGCATTGCTGTTTGTGAAAATGATGTTTTGGGTCTACTAAAAAAGTTGAAAATATGTAAGTCAGGCGGACCCGATGGCATTCCTAACAAACTTCTCTGCCAGTTTGCCCAAATATATTCACATTCCTTTAACAAAGTTATTTAATATGTCGTTACATAGTTCTATTTTCCCTGATCCGTGGAAAAGTGCAAATGTGTCAGCTGTTTTTAAAAAGGACGATCCTCATGTCAAAAATTATAGGCCCGTTTGTTTACTTTGTTCTGTATCGAATGTATTTGAAGCATGTGTGTTCAAAAGATAATACCGTTTTTTCATCAGTAATAACTTATTGACGTATTGCAATTCTGGATTCAAGAAAATGGACATCACTGTGAATTAGTTAATTAATATTGTACATGAATTGAGCCAAGCAATTGACAAGGGAAAAGAAGTACAGTTGATATTTTTAGATGTTTCAAAGGCATATGATTGTGTTTGGCACCAAGGACTGTTGTTAAAATTACAACAAGTAGGGATAGAAGACCCTCTTCTTTCATGGATACGGTCATACCTGAGTTTTAGAAAGCAAAGAGTGGTTATCGATGGTGATTCCTCAGGCTGGGTAAATATTGAATCTGGTGTCTCACAAGGCAGCGTCCTAGGTCCTTTGTTGTTTTTGGTATTCATTAATTACTTAATTGATGACATTACCCGCAAAGCTTACTTATTTGCAGATGATACCACCTTGATGGAAATAGTAGAAAGTCCTCAGCAGAATGTCATAAATTTCATTGCAAACCTACTTGTGGTTCAAGAATGGGGAAAAAGTGGGAAGTAGATTTTAATCCTGATAAAACGGAAGAAATGACAATTTCAACCAAAAAGAAAAAACCGGTGCACGATCAATTGTCTCTCTTGAACAAACCTATTTCACGTGTACGTGAACACAAACATTTAGGAATCACACTATCAAACAACTTATGTTGGGACAGCCATATAAAAAATATCTGTTATAAAGCTGCCTCTAGACTGGGGCGCATCAGATCTTGTACATATTATCTGCCTTGCAATGCACTCAAACGTGTTTACACTTCTTTTATACACCCTATACTGGAGTATGCATCACCAGTATTCGATAGTTGTTCTGGGCGTGGGAGGGTCATGCTGGAAACTGTTCAATATAAAGCATCTTTACTAGTCTTGGGAGCAACGAACACATGCAATCAATCAAAATTTTATCATGCCTAGGTTGAGTGAGTCTGTAGGTTCGACGGAAGTATCAGAAACTTGTTCTTTATCATAAAATAACTCTAGGTTCCTGCCCTCAACACCTGAGGGCGCTGATTCCTAGCGTAAACAGTGAAAGAGTTAATTATCCTTTACATAATCTCAGGGAGCACTCCCTTGTATATGCGCGTACTTCTTTATTCATGAATTCTTTAAAACCATCAGCTACTCGCCTTTGGAATACTATTCCACTTTATATAAGAAACGCTTCTTCATTAAACATGTTTAAGGTATGGCTAAAGGGGCATTTATATTTCCCACCAGTCTCAGGCAACTGCAGCATGGACATAGACATTTAAATGTTCTAATGACTCGTCTTAGAGTTGACTTTAGTGCTCTAAACGCCCATCTTTTTACAAGACGTTTACATGTCAACCCAAGCTGTGTTTGTGGTTGACCCTACGAAACTATCATACATTATTTACTGCAGTGTCCACTGCATGACGCCCAAAGACATATCCTTTTAGCACGGATTTCTACTATCATTATTAAGGAAAACGTTGATATCAACTTTACTCGATCAGGTAATCACAGGAAGGTATATTTATTATCGTATAATACTTCAGCAGCTTTTTATGATTGCAATTGTTTATTGGTGGATGCCACTATGACATTCATCGATAAATCAAACATATTCAAAAATTAACTAAGGAGGGTAAATTAATTATAGTTTTTGAACTACTTACTGTCTATCAAGTTTGATTCTACTGGTTCTTTTGTTTCCATTTGTACGTATTGATGTCTATGTATACATGTTTTTTTCTTCTTTTTTCAGCTTTTATATGCGTCTAACATACTATCTTGATGTAATATGTATTTACTTGAGGAGAGAGATTTGTTTTAGCCTCAGGCTATTTTTTCAATCCTCCATAAAGAGATAAAGTTTATTATTATTATCAATCCATCAGCATGTCTTTATACCTAAAATGGCCAGTATCCACAGTACAAACAGCATAAGTTTGAAATTAACTTTGGCATATAGTTGTAGGCATGACGTCGTCCTTACAAACATGACCTGAAATATATTTGGACAGCAGATGGGATCACATTGACACAAGAGCCGGACATTATGAGCACACTGATCTAAAAGAGGCAACCAGAAGTCAGAAACGCGCAGCATTGTTTTTCCCCCGACAGGTATCCCAAATAATAATTTATTTACGAGTTAGCTATGTAGCGACTACATGGTGCCAATTAAATTTACAGACTTCAAAATTAAACTTATATTTCAGGTAGGCATAGCCTAACTGATATGATATCGCTCATATGTGACTATCATGGTCAACATTACGTAGGATCCGGTCAGATCAGTGTGCCTCTCTTAGGCAATAAATAGGGCATTTAGGATTTTGTATGAATAAAAGTGATGGGCTGCCATTCCTGTAGAAATCTTTGACATGATGTTCGAAGACAACAATAACTGATGATTGAATTAAGCCTGGAAATATTTTGTCGAGATACTCTTTAACATTAACGGGCAAAATATACAGTGTACATTCAAATACGAAAACTGAATGTTAAATACCGCCATTGTTATTCATGTAGGTCCAGGCTGCAGAAAACCGTCGTCATTAGTCAAAATCTGAGAATGGCAGAATTATTTTGGCAAAATCATCCCACCAGAACGTCAGATCATAACTCCATTTTCGCGCTGACAATCTTGCACCAACAAATCAATTCGTCTGAGATTTTATTGAATGGGTATTTCTAACAATACATGTCATTAGCAAGCAGCAGTTGGAACTTTCTGCACACAGTAATGTATAAAATTTAAATTAATTAGTGTAAGGTGCACCTCAAAGAAAGTAAAGGATAATTAAGCTAGTTCTATTTCAGAACAGTGTGCGTGATTTATGGATTGATGGATAGTTAGACATACAGTAGACGCTAGACCAAAACGTTGCATACACATACTAACTATATTTTGAGTGGGCCCAATTCCAAAAATGTATATCGATATGTGTTTTATATGAAAATGTGTTCACCCTTTTTGGTATCTGTCTCCATACCTGTGCTGGCAGGTGGTCCATCCGTTTATAGGTTCTTTATCAAATACGTTCTAATACGCCACCCTTACACCTCATGCTTAACTTCATGATAAAATCTAATCTACAATAGCAAATTATTTGCAGAAATACTCTGTGATGCTTCCAATGTTAGCTCCTGCAAGAACATTCCTTGCAAGCCTAAAAAAAAAACATCAAACCAAAAACGTCACAGCAGATATTTCATCACACAGATCAGAGCCAACATTGCATCATTAACTCACAGATATTGCTTTTTCTTGTTTTCTTTTTTTTTCCTTTTTTGATAACAAAGGCTGACTAAGTATTCCATATACATTTCTATCATCGTCACCACACATATTGCATTTCGTACGGCAGCATATAATGAATAATTTTTTGTGTGTGAAAGGCACAGATTGGAATAGAAACCTCATTGCAAAGGCACAGCAAAATGTTGCTAATTGATCACATTTTATGTATGTATTTAAATATAAATTTATTTGCTAAAATGTAATACAACATTACACATAACAACATTAGAGACAATAGATGCAATCAACCTGGTGACACCTCGGTAAGTCAGCATACGTGTTGCCTGCCTGCAAATCAAGCACGTATCATCGACATTCTTTGCATGTGACTAAATAGGAATGCCAAGTGCAATATTTCTATGTTACATCTGAATGCCACGTGGATATATTCTCGCATAGGTAGTTGTGTGTAATAATACATTAACAATGCACATTAAAAATGGTCATGTGACAGAATCTTCTCCTTTTACCTTTTATAATAAAAAGCAGATTCAATAAAACCTGTTTTCAAGGTCACAGAGAGCATGGCAAATTAAGAGTAAGTCACCTTTTCTATATGTAACAGTTTCAAGCAATATTTATTTCAAGTCATTCACATCATGTTTGCCGGGATACAGAATTATTTAGAAACTTGTGCTGAGTGTACACACCTTACGCTACATACAACATGCTGAAATAATCCTTCTTCTGACATAATCATTGATATTACAGTCCACCATGTTGGTTTCAATAGCCTTCAACTGCATTTAACTGAACAGCGATGCGCTACTGTGACGTGTCAATATCATCGTTCGAAAATTAGTCCAAGGCGAAACGCGTCCAAATATTGACAAGCCCATCAACATGAACATCAGTAGATATAACAGGAAGCTTTTAATATCAATTAAAGCAACGCATACTCTTTAAATCAATTTAGATGATACGCTGTTGTATTGAGAACAGAGCGCAGAAAGAACGACTGTTATGAAAAATAAGTGACCACACTTTTCAGCAATGCAAGAAAATGCACCGAAAATTTAAGTAAACAAAGCCATCAATGATCAAAACCGCGATGCATTAAACAAGCAGAGTCGAAATCCGGGCGTCTAAAGGAGGCATACCAACAGCTATATTATTATTTTTATATGAGAAAATTAATATAAAATGCAGCATGAAGGAAAATCTTTCTCTCTCATGACTTGAGACAGGTACCAACACAACAAAAGTTAGTGGCTGTTTAAATTGATTTTATGCTAGCAACTTTCAGCTTAAAGAAATATGTTGCCTTATGCATTCATTGTATAAAATGGCAGTAAATATTGTTAGGCTTATATATTCACTACATTATCTACGTAACACTTAAAATCGACCTGATATGTACAGGGTCTTTTCTTTCCTATGCAGAGAGATAAGATGGAACTTATAGTTTTGCATAACATGTATATACCTGTAATCTGTATTTTTTACATGGATTGATGAACAGGCCACGCCTATAGTGATCACTCTCCATGGCACAGATGTTGGTGTGTACTTTCTTACCTATTTTTTTTTTTAGGGGAAAAACCAAAAGACTCGAATAAAACCACCTAGCAGAGTCAGAGTGGTAGAAGCTCTTATCACTTGCTTCCCCAACTGTGAATACAATGCAAACCGCAGAGGTGAAAGGCGCACATGTTCCAGCTCCACCAACCGTGCACCCATGTATACGTGTGTCCTGTCCATATGAAACGATGAGCCTCCACTGCACGTAGTCGAGGCTCGGTAACGCGCAGTCGAGCAAGCCAATGAGATTGCAGTCTCTGCTACGTGTAGTCGAGGCTCAGCAACGTGTAGTCAATCTAACAAATAAGATTACAGTCTCCACTACGCATAGTCAAGGCTCGGCAATGCGTAGTGAATCCAACCAATAAGATCACAGTCTGTACAGTGTGATACCTAGAAAATGTTCTTCTAGAACTCGTCCCGAGCCTTGGCGACGCATAGTGGAGAAACTTCTGCTTCCCATAGCGTGTAGCTAAACTCTCCAATCACTGATGCTCTTGTAAACTGTATTAGACCTGTTCTACTACACATTGAGACATTAATGGTCTCGACGACGCGTAGCCGAGGGATGCAAATGGCGGCAGCCGGAGTTTATGGTTCAAGTTCATAACACCACCTCCGATTTCCCTTACGTACTCAAAAGTACAAAAAGCATGGAGTGTATCAATCATGTATAATCTTTTTGAACGATGAATTAGCTTTAATTTGATATATACTAATGGAAAATCGACCGGACACACCAGAACATTGCTTCTACAAAATCGTATAACAAGTCGAGGATCATGCCCGGGCGTCTGGAGGCACACTGTTGAGACTAGTGGGTGAAAAGTAATGTTTCACCTGCATGCATAGCCACCCTCCGGTCTTGGTAGGCTTCAAGTGATTCTGTTCAAAATACAAACCATATCTTATTATATGTAGTTGTAAGATTTATAGACGCTTCTACTTTTGTGTATTCTAATGTCTAACAAAAATGTCATGAAATACTGCAGTACAGTCCATGCCCGGTTCCAATGAACTGATGGTCTTTTCCAATAGTTGTACAGGAACAGAGTTGGAACAGGTAATTGATCTGTTGGACCTATACCCCCAAGCAAATGCCTGGAGACTGGAACAAATGAGTTGATCATTTCTTTCCTTGCTTGTTTATCTCTCGTGCGAAAAAAAGGAAATAAAATTCGATACCCTTTCAAGCTCCTTATGAAATTACGGGTAATACCCATTCAACTAAGCACTGTAGAAACTGTAATTTGATTGGCTGCCTCAACGACGTGTAGTGGAGATTCTAATTTGATTGGCTGCCTCGACGACTCATTGTAGAAAATGTCATGTTTCCACTACGCATTGTAGAGACTCTAATTTGATTGGCTGTTTTAATATCAGCAATGTTTGTAAGAACGTAAATGATTGCTTTGGTTGTCGTCAGGTGAAAGGGGCCATAAGTTGCTCGACTACACCTCGTTGGAAAAATATTCTCGGCAACGCTTAGTAGAGACTGATATCTGATTGGTTGGCTCGACTTCGCATAGTGAAGGCTCAGCAACGCGTAAGACGTATGCATTATCGGTTATGGCCCTGTTGCCTTTACATGCACGGCGGGAATGGAACCCCTATGAGCCTCACTTAAATCCATTGGTATTGAAGATATATCTTGGTACTTTCAAAAATAATTTGAATTTCTGCCTTTGAGCAACTGGAACTTGCAAACATGAATGGTTTTGGGTAAAATGAGCCATAGACATATTTTTGGTGCAAGATGTCCCTTTCAACCACATATCTACTACACTCGAAAAAGCAGTGAAAGGAATTTTTTGCCTGAGGGCCTACGCACAAGCCGGAGCATCTGTGACACCAATTTTATGCCTATCATGGTCAACTGGTTGCAACCCATCCTTATTTGTGAATGCAATATGTTTGTTTTCTTATTTTCCAATATGAAACAGCTTAACTGTCTTCAGTGTTCCTTAGTTTGACTCATTTTGTAACCTGGCGGGATCATCTGAATTCCGAACACTGGGTGAGAGTAAATTCCACTGGCAAATTGTTGCACATATAAACGGATTATTATATGTATTACTTTTTGCACGGACCTGGCACATATTATGTCTGGATCTCACACTGAATGCGTTTTTATTTGATTCATTTTCTGGAGTTAAAAATCGAAAATATTTACGTGTATGTCCATTGATTATTTTGTATAAAAGTATAAGTTGATGTTTATCTGCGTTTGCAGAGAGTCTCCCATCAAGTTTGATTGCAAAGAACTCCATGCCTTGTTCGACACGTTGCTCCTGCTACTGCCCCGGGCTACAGCCAGTTAAATATCCCCAAGATTGTCTGCATCAAAATGCGTGCATCCTCCCTACACAACATTGCCATGCTCTCAAATAATGTGTCTGCCGAAGCAGTGTTGCAACATTTTCATAACTTCAATTCTTTTCTTCGCTTTGCATGCAAATTAATAGGTCTTTCATATATACAGATTATATATTTGACAATGTATTTATTTTACTACCACAACGCTGTATAGGGTATCGTTTTTGCTTTTGAGCACATTTTTTTACCTTACGTTTTATTTCAACAAAATAAAAATGAAGAAAGTTTTCAACCCCCCCCCCCCAACTTTTTTTCAACAGGTCCTTATGAAGGAAGTATTTTCCTTGTACGTTATTCAAAACTTGGTAGCACTTCCGGTCAATATATATAATCTTTATTCGTCTACTAAAAGACACATTGAAACACAAGACATGTCAATGGATTATGTACAGATGAAATATCTCAGTCTTTTCGAATAGGAAAAAAAACACAATGAGTCGATACCCTAGCTCGTACAGATGTCATTGATCATAGCAACAATCTCTTCATCTGACAAAATACACTCACCATAAACCATCACGAATGCCTACAAGTTCTTTTACAATATTTGCATGGGTCTTCTTGATTTGGTCGAGTGATCGAAACCATTCACTTTTAACCTTATGAACCGTTAACGTTGTAAACATACTGTATCTTGACCGCAGAAACCTAACATTCCTGCCACAAACTGACCAGGGATTATGCATAGACAATCAGGCAGCAGTTTTCACAATGTCTGTATCATTATTAACTACATTTATAAAAAAGTTGGTGAATCTTTTTTCAATCTGTAACACACGTGGCAAACAATCTGATATACAAGCTAAAATGTTCCTATGTGCCATGTTAGGCCATATTACCTTTAACGCTTTTCTCAAAGCCACACCTATGTCCATTAGTTTCTTACTATCTAGAGAGCACAAAGGAGAACCATAATAACTAGTACAGTATTGCTTAAAAAGTTTACATTTCAGGAATGATGAAATATGACCAAAGTCAGATATAAAGATATTGAATTGAGACCAAAAGGCCCTGAAAGCTGCACTCATAATGCTATTTATGTCAGAAGTGGAAATAACATGACCCAAATGCACTGCTTCCTCCACAAATTTTAAAGAATCACCATTCACAAATACAGTAAAGTTAAACTTGTATGAAGTAGTGCTTTTGAAAAAAAGCAGGTTACTTTTGAACTATTATACTTCACATTAAACTCACGAACAAAATCATCACCTATTTGAACCATCTTTCTTAAAGCATGCACAGAGAGGGCCAGTAGTGTAAGGTCATCTGCGTAGGATATAGCCCCTGCATACGAATTACCTATGTGACACCCAAGGCCACTCTGCTCCAGTCTCAGAAGCAAGGCATCCATATATACAGGGAACAGGACAGGGGATAAAACACGACGCTGTTTAACACCATTACTTACACAGAGTTTATCAGCTATAGCAGTACCCCATTGTACCTGTAAAGTTTGATTTGTATACAAATTAAACAGAAGTGTAAGTATCAATGGAGACAAATGGCGATTTATAAGTTCCCGAAAATGTTAACAGTAATGAACTCGATCAAAAGCTTTTGTAGCGTCGAGGGGTAATGCAAAAGCATTAGAACCTTTACTATCATAATAACTTATTGTTTCAAGCATAGTGAAAGTACACTGCGTGGTCGAGACTCCGGCTCTAAATCCAAACTAAAGCTGATTACTCATAAGTACACTTTGTTCCTTCTGCATAATGATTAAGTCTAAAACTTTACTAACAATGCTGCTTAAAGCAATTACACGATAATTATCAGAATTCTTGGCAGACTTCCTTTTGTTCTTAGGAACCATTGTGCCACTGATCCAGCATAGCATTAAAAATTAAAGACAAAAATACGCTCAATAAGCTTCAACCATGAATAAAATGATCAGACCATAACTGCTCTTCACCACTGCCCTTGCCCAGCTTCAAGTGTTTTAAAGCGGTAATAACATCATTCATGTTTATGTAATTGCCATCAAAAATGCTACACTTGTTCTGCAACACATTGTGTACCAGTTCCTCAATAGGTTTCATTTCCTTTGGATGATAAGGAACACTATTATAAAGCTCACAGTATTCAGTGGCTAATAACTGAGAAATATCCTCATCACAATTAGCATTATCAATACAGGAGGCAACTTGTACATTTTTACCTTTAATTTTCTTCATTTCTGTCCAGAAATCTCGAGAGCTGTTCTTACCGATGGCTTCTGCCATCTTCGCAATCTTTAATAAATCAGACTCACGTTTGACCCACTTAATAGCTTTATGACACTCTGCCCTCGTAATGCACCGCATCTCGGCCACATGACCATCATGAGGACGACCAAAAGATTTCCAAATATTGTGTCAAGATAATGCTTCCTGTCGATAAAGAGATACATGTTCATTCAAACCAGGTATTACTTTATCATTAGGAGGGGAAGTAGTTGGCAAACAATTAGATGCCAACAGACATGCTTGTATAACCTTATTGTATAAATCAATAATAGCATCATAATGTTTATCACAAGTAACATCATTACATATAAGTGACTCATGATCATAATGAATACTACTAAGAGCATGGTCTAATATTTCCTTGTATTTCTGTATGTCATCAGAGGTAGCCTCATGCCCAGCCACTCGTTTATCACAAATTCTATCTTTAAGAGTAGCATGCTTAACATCAATATTCAAAGATATTCAAATTGGTACAATGTCAAAGTGAAGATTAATATCAATTATCTCATATGATTCTACCGGATTATAAATATCCTGAGACATAATAAAGTGATCAATAACCGACGTAGCATTAGAGTCTGTAGAAAAAAAGCATAAGGTATAGAAGCAAGATCCAAGTCTATGCAGGGCTTCAGGTCGTTATCCATCATAAAACTGTGTAAAGCTCTGGTGTGAGGTGTAGTTCGAAATAAATCATGAAATACATTTCTGTGATATCTGCTGAATTTCATTCAATATATCAATATATTCATAATAAGCATGGTCCTCATACCTCCCATCACATGGCATAAAAACATTAAAAATGATATGAGATTTCTGCTTGATGTCCCTCGATGATGACAGGTTGTCATGATCAAGGGACAACAAAACGGCCCAAAGTCTAGTATAATTACAATGAATAGGTGTAACTGTAGCTGTCAATATTGTTTGACAGGCGTAAGAGTACAGTTGCCGAAATTACAGTAAAGTGTTGGTATATCTACCACTGCTGAGAGTGCTACAAGAATTTGAAAGTAACTACCCACAAAGCCTGTTGATAGTTTCTTTGAGTGCATGATCCTATCCCCATGAGTTCCTTCTATTGTACAAACAGCTCGGACATTACTGCATACGTATGTGGCCATGTCAGTCGAATGACATATTAAAGGGGGTTGAAATAAGCATTGACATTGGCAGTTGCTTGAAACTACCATGACCTATGTCCAGGAAGGGGAGGTCCATGTCCTCAAAAGATGTGTTTAAAGTAGATCTGATGAGCCATAATAGCACTGCTGAAAATAGTACTGCCTGAATTCTGCACAGTTGCATGACGGTTGGGACATGTACTGCTCTGAGCATCCACCGGTGATGACAGCCAGCTGAGAAATCTACTACCATAAGAAATGGTATTCATTTGCCTCCATTCAGTCAATGCAATCAATCTGGCTGAGGTCAGTCAGCTAATGGTGTGTTGAAATGGATACCATAAAGAAACAGCCTTTCTTTGAAACCTCTATTTTTGGAGTATCAAGGGATACGAAGTAAAGAAGCAAGAAAAGAATAAAAGGAAGAAAGAAAGGCATCCTTATTTGTTGCATTTTTTTATTTCATTACCAGTTATCGTTTATTATCCTATTCCAAAAATATTCACTTCAGCCAGATATACAAAGTTATAAAGCATAATTATCTACAAAATTGTGGACCTGGAATCTTGGTGAACCAAGAATCACAATATGTCCTGATGTCGCGTGCCGTGTTCCAGCACTCGAATCCTTTTACACATTCTCAGATAACAGGAAATGTTCGGCACACAAGTACTTCCAATCCTTGTTGATGGTTTCTTTAATCACATGATGCTGCCCACGAAACTTCTTGTATAGTTCCAACAGTAGTCAGTACGTATGTGGCCTTGACTCGAATGGCATGTTAAAGAGGGTTGAAATATACATTGCCATGGGCTTTTACTAGAAATGACCATGACTCACGTAGATTTTTATATCAATGTATATTTTACTGAGGCTTCCACTTTTCGGCGTTCTTTTTGTGCCATCGCACTGTAATACAAAACTTTGCCTGAAAGATATCCCTATGTCCATCTTAAATCTGTCAGTTATGTCTGGGTTTACAATTTATCTCACAAAGCCAAAATTATGTGCTGCAGTCCCAGGGCATCTCAGATCACCTAATTGTTTGCAAGAGGCATTCACTTCTGTCTGTGCTTAGTGATTTTTTTTTACAATGGATGAAGCTACATTGTCTATGCCTCAGACGTCCTCACCTACAACAACGAAATACTAAGGGGAAGATACTTGTAGCGCCACCTACAACTGACATTCCTCTATATTAGATATTAATCTATACCAGCTTAAAAAAACTGCGAATTGGTAGCAACCGGAAAGCATTTTAGTGCCTCATTAACATGTATATATAGTAGTGGTTTATTACCCAAGTTGTTAGATTCGACTCAGGCAACAACCACTTTAATTAATAGGCAATTTTAACGTAGAAGACCTGGCATATAAGTATATGACTTTTACATGGCAGAAACATAGTATGCAAAATTGCAGAACAAGATCTCAATAAACAAAATTTGCTTGGTGGGATATTAGCCTCTGTGACAAAGAGTGAAACAAGGTACTGGTTGGAATGGAATTGTCCTTATCTACAATAAGTTTGGGAATGTTCAATATATTTAATCCCCTTTGCCTGTTTAAAATTCAGAAACTCTTCTAATATTCTTTAGATATGAAACAACAAATCACTTTTACATAGAATATACAATAATGCTTCTACCTAATGTACTTTTCTTGGCAAAATGTGGTTACTATGCTATCTATTTGGATAACTTGTATTCATATAGTGGCAGCTCGAAAATAAGGTAGGCTTATTTGTGGTTATCTTAGCTCAGTGCAAACTGCTGAAGCTCAACTCAGCACATCTCAGGTATTGACTAAATTTGAACGCATGTGATATAGATTAGCCGAATATGGGCCTTTCAGATAACCTTTCTTTTTTTTAATTATTTGTGTTTTGTAGCTTTCAAGTTTTCCGACATGATATATGCTGTATTCTCTTCAACCTTCATGGAAATCAAATTTGATATGATCCCCACTGAAAGTAGCACTTCTATCCTTTCCTTACTTTTAACAAATTTTTAGGAATAATGAAATGATCAACAAACGTGTTTGTTAGCAGTGTTAATACTGGAAAACAAGTGTACATGTAGATTTGTAAATAACATCGACTCCAAATTTGGTATGGATGTACTTTGGTAATATTTATGTTCACTATGTTAAGGGCATGGATCACTCATATCCATACACTACCACTTAACCGTGGCTCACATTTACTCAGTTTGGCTTAAAATCAAAGCACCGGCATTCCATGAGGTGATGGAAACTTCAGAGCAAGAAGGCCATACAACGATGGGAAATTCAGGCTCCCTAAGGTTCTACAACCTACTCTTCCTTGTTCCCAGATGGGATGGAGGTTGGCGTCCAGTTATTAGACCTTTTAAAGCTGAACATGTACTTGGAGGTCCCTTCCTTCCGGATGGGGAGCACAGTCGGTGGTGGCAGCCCTGAAGCCCCAGGAATGGCTGATGTTCTTGTCACCCAAGAAAGTATTCTTCTATATGCCAATTGTGGAGACTTCAGGGAAGTACCTGTGGTTCATATTCTCCGGCCAGGTCTACAAAATTGCTTACGTCAACCAGCAAGATGGATTGTGCTCCCACAAACCTGAGAAAGCTGGCCAGACGTATTATACGATGGTGCTCTGAAAACAATGCCTGCAGGCATTTCAGGCATGTCCCAGGACGACAAAATGTCAGAGCTGACCAACTCCCCAGAAAAGGTCAGCTGGTAGGGATGGAGTGGTAACTACACCCACTGGTCGTTCACGCCATGTGGGCCAGGTGGTGTACCCCACACATGAATATATTCACGACAAAAGCTAAAGCACAACTCTTGGATTATGTGTCACATGTCCAAAATCCCTGTGCCCTAGCAGGGGATACTCTAGTCATGGACTGGAGCAACCTTTTGGCATATGCCTTTCTGCATCTGCACATCCTCACAAGGGTCCTGTGAAACGTTCAGCCCCATGACTGCAATTTGATCTTGGTCAATCGCAGGGACTGAGGACAGATTGGTCCCTAGACCTTAAGGAATAAGTGTCGAGCCTTTGGTTCATTTAATGGCATGGCTGGAACTTCTGGTGCAACCACATATGAGCATGTTCCACAGGAACCCTCAAGTGCCCAACCTTCACACTTGGCAGTTGTTGCACAGCACATCTGTGACAGAATTGTTTCTCAGAATCCGTCGCAGATAGAATTACCACAGAGAGGCTTCGATCCTGTTCTCACATGGTTTATTTAGCTTGTCATAAAGTGTTTTCAGATTGGTACACCACTCAAAAAATATGTCCATGGTCTGTGCACATAGCAAACATTGCCAACTTCTTGCTTTGCCAGTCAGAACCCATTGGTAAGAGCTCAAGAATTGTTGAAGCATTCTCCTCAACCCTAGTTAATGGCTTGGGCATTCGCATTGGGAGCGATGCTGATTTATTGGGGCTTGCCACCTCCTTCTACACTGACAGACTGGCTGACAGGCAGATCCTACCATAATGAGACTTCCTGCTGGTCTTACTCATGTTGAAAAAGTGGCCCTTTGAGTGTCTAGAGGAGCTCCTATGGATTGACCCCAAGTACTGGACGTGGAAAACTTAAGTTCCGTTTAAAATCACTTCAGGGGCCAGAGGAGGTGAGATTTAGACTCTAGCACATGACTGAATCCAATGGTCACCTGACAACTCCCTGCTAACTCTGATGCCTCACTTTGGATTCCTTGCAAAGAACCAAATGGACCTGCCACTGGCGATCATCTGCCACTTTCCCTGAGCACTACTTGCATGACTTGATATTGTTTGAAGAGGGGCAATATGCCTTTGCCAGCATAGCAGGCCCCTTTGCATAGGTTCCTGATACTTGTCCAATAGACTTCCCTTGTCCCCTCATGGCAGCCACCTTGTTCCAGTTTATGGCACCTTCAGGGTTTAGACTCAAACGCAGTCTATACGTTCACATACCTAGAGTAAGCCTAACACCTTCTTTTAAACAAGGAATGGGTGGATGTCACGATGTGACAGACACTGCCTCAAGGAACCAAATACCCCCCCCCCCCGTGCCCACTATGTTTTCCGTGACACAAAAGTCTTGTTACATCTCAAAGACCAGAAGAATGGAAATGGACAGCCTGTATCCATGAAGGGGAGAGCTTGGCAGGTGTTTTCAGTTGGGGGGGGGGGGGGGGGCAGTGCAGTCCCATGCTGGTCGGTAAAGAGGGTTTCCAGGTTTTGGCCAGGATTCTGCTGTTGGGTGCCTCAAGTCCATGTACTATTTTCCCTTCCCGTTAGATGGTGCCTCTTCACTTGGACTGAGAACTCCCCCCCCCCCCCGGTCAGTTCCAGCAGTGCTATGTCTGTATGCCTGTAATGTTGCACCATCCTCCAATGTGTTTGCATATAGACAATGGTGGTCAAAAGGTAATAGTACATAATACAGCTCACATTTTCAAACGTTTAACATGTTGTAGGCGTCAGTTCGAATATTAAATAGTAAAACTGTTCTTGAAGCTAGAGAGTAACAAAAATGTCTTCAGCCAATTTGGCTTAATAGTTGTAAGTTATTTTAGCTAAATTCCACTATCATTAGACTATGGCAGATTGGCTAGGGGCTAAATAAGCAAGAAAAAAAAATTTATAAAAAAAAGAGCATAACTGACCTACCTTGACATTCAACCCATCAGTCCGACTCCAGTCTAGGAGATGAGGATGTTGGAAAAGAAGTAAAAATGGGAGTTTCATTGCAATCCCCATAAGCGTACATTGTAATCAATCGCTCAAATTTGGAAATATGCTTATCTTACATGACAGGATGACCTGATTGAATGTTGGTGTCACCATGACGTAATCTCAGCAAATGGCAGCTGAATTACTTACTCCTTAGGGCTCTGTACCACAATACCTCCAGAATGTTCTAACGAATTTTGCTGAAACTTGGCAGTATGCTTATCTAGCATGCTAAGATGAACGGATTAGATTTTGGTGTCACCATGACCTAATGTGAACAAATGGCAGCCTAATTATATGTTCGTTAGGGCTCGTTACTGCGATATCTCCAAAATGCTTCCATGTATCTTGCTCAAATTTAATGGTATAATTATCTTTATACCAGGCTGATCTGATTAGATTTTGGAGTCATCATGACATAAGGTGAGCAAATGGCAGCATAATTACATGTTCATTATGCCTTGTTACCACAATATCTCCAGAACACAACCATATATTTTGTTCAAATTTTGCAGTACAATTATCTTACATGACATATCAACTGATTATATTTTGGTGTCAGATTGACCAATATTAAGCAAATGGAGGACCCATCAGTCAACATTTGAGTTGAATGTATGTTTTTTTTTCTCCAATTCCCAAATTGCAGTCATGAGACTGTACACTTTGCAGGACCCTTGTGAGGATGTGCAGATGCAGGCAGGCATATGCCAAAAGGTTGCTCAAGTCCATGACTAGAGTATCCCCTGCTAGGGCACAGGGATCTTGGACATGTGACACATAATCCAAAAGTTGTGCTTTAGCTTTTGTCATGAACACATTCATGTGTGGGGTACACCACCTGGCCCACATGGCCTAAATGACCAGTGGATCACTCCATCCCTACCAGCTGACCTTTTGTGGGGAGTTGGTCAGCTAGGACTTCTGTAGTCCTGGGACATACCTGAAATGCCTGCAGGCATTGTTTTCAGAGCACCATCATATAATACGTCTGGCCTGTTTGTCAGGTTTGGGGAGCACAATCCGTCTTGCTGGTTGAGGTAGGCAATAGTGGTCCGCTGGGAGGACTGGCACCGGGGCTTTGTAGTCTTGGTCCTCCTCGACCATCTGTTGGCAGGACCCTGAACTGGTACACCTGGCGGGAGAATATGAACCACAGGTACTTCCCTGAAGTCTCCACAATTGGCACATATAAGAATGCTTCCTTGGTTGACAAGAACATCAGCCATTCCTGGGGCTGCAGGGCTGCCACCACCAACTGTGGTCCCCATCCTGAAGAAAGGGACCTCCAAGTACATGTTCAGCTCTGAAAGGTCTATTACTGGACGCCAACCTCCATCCCACTTGGGGACAAAGAAGAGCAGGTTGTAGAACCTTGGTGAACCTGAATTTCCCACCCGTTGCACGGTGGAATTCTTGCTCTGAAGTTTCCACCACCTCGTGGAATGCCGGTGCTTTGAGCTGAGTAAATCTGAGCCACGGTTAACTGGTAGTATATGGATATGAGTGATCCATACCCTTAAGTTAGTGAACTAGTGCTACATAGATATCACCAAAGTACATCCATACCAAATTTGAAGTCGATGTTGTTTACAAATCTACATGTACACTTGTTTTCCAGTATTAGCGCTGCTAGCAAACATGTTTTTTGATCATTTCATTATTCCACAAAATTTGTTAAAAGTAAGGAAAGGATAGAAGTGCCACTTTCAGTGGGGATCATATCAAATTTGATTTCCATGAAGGTTGAAGAGAATACAGCACATGTCTTGTCAGAAAACTTGAAAGCTTCAAAACACACATGATTAAAGAAAAAAAAAAGTTTATCTGAAAAGCCCACATTCAGCTAATCTATATTATGTGTGTTCAAAATTAGTCAATACCTGAGATGTGCTGAGTTCAGCTTCAGCAGTTTGCCCTGAGCTAAGATAACCACAAGCAGGCCTACCTTACTTTTGGGCTGGCAGTATATGAATATGACTTATCCAAATAGATAGCATAGAAACCACATTTTGCCAAGAAAAGTACATTAGGTAGAAGCATTATTATATATTCTATGTGAAAGTGATTTATCGTTTTATATGTAAAGAATATTAGAAAAGAGGTTCTGAATTTTAATCAGGCAAAGGGGATTTAATATATTAAATATTCCCAGAATCAATTGTAGATAAGGACAATTCCATTCCAACCAGTACCTTGTTTCACTCTTTGTCACAGAGGCTAATATGCCACTAAGCAAATTTTCTTTACAGTTTATTGAGAACTTGTTCTGCAATTTTGCATACTATGTTTATGCCACATAAAAGTCATATACTTATATGCCAGGTCTCCTACGTTTAAAGTGCCCACTAATGAAAGTGGTTGTTGCCAAATTTAACAATTTGGGTAATAAACCACTACTATATATACATGGTAATGAGGCACTGAAATGCTTTCCAGTTGCTATGAATTTGCAGCTTTTTTTAAGCTGGTATAGACTATCTTCGAAATGCACTTGCACAAGGTGTGGTGAAATTAGAACTGATGAAAATTCATATATTTATTACTAAGTCTTAGGCAGAAACAGAAACAAAGAAGGGGCGTATAGATATTTTCAACAAGGAATTGTTGTATACTAGAACTGACAAAATGGGGATTGTCAGTTGTAGGTGGCGCTACAAGTATTTTCCCCTTCCCTTTTCATTGTTGTAGGTAAGGACGTCTGAGGCATAGACAATGTAGCTTCATCCATTGTAAAAAAAATGTCCCTGATAGCAGACAGAAGTGAATGCCTCTTGCAAATAATTAGGTAATCTGAGATGCCCTGGGACTGCAGTACATAATTTTGGCTTTGTGAAATAAATTGTAAATCCAGACATAAGTGACAGATTTAAGATGGACTTGGGGATATCTTTCAGGCAAAGTTTTGTATTACAGTGCAATGGCACAAAAAGAACGCCGAAAAGTGGAAGCCTCAGTAAAATATACGTTGATATTAAAATCTACATGAGTCATGGTCGTTTCTAGCAAAAACCCATAGCAATATATATTTCAACCCTCTTTAACATGCCATTCGACTCAAGGCCAAATACGTACTGACTACTGTTGGGGCTGTTGGTACTATACAAGAAGTTTCGTGTGCAGCATCATGCAATTAAAGAAGCCATCAACAAGGATTGGAAGTACTTGTGTGCGGAACGTTTCCTGTTATCTGAGAATGTGTAAAAGGATTGGAGTGCTGGAACACAGCATGCGACATCAGAGCATATGGGGATTCTTGGTTCACAATTTTGTAGATAATTATGCTTTATAACTTTGTATATTTGGCTGAAGTGAATATTTTTGGGATAGGACAATAAACGATAACTGGTAATGAAATAAAAAAATGCAACAAATAAGTATGCCTTTCTTTCTTTCTTTCTTCTGTTCTTTTCTTTCTTCTTAACTTCGGAGCCCTTGATACTCCAAAAATAGAGGTCTCAAAGAAAGGCTCTTTCTTTATGGTATCCATTTCAACACACCATTAACTGACTGACCTCAGCCAGATTGATTGCATTGACTGAATGGAGGCAAATGAATACCATTTCTTATGGTAGTAGATTTCTCAGCTGGCTGTCATCACCAGTGGATGCTCAGAGCAGTACATGTCCCAACCATCATGCAACTGTGCGGATTTTAGGCAGGAGGACATGGACCTCCCCTTCCTGGACATAGGTCATGGTAGTTTCAAGCAACTGCCAATGGCAATGCTTATTTCAACCCCTTTAATATGTCACTCGACTGACATGGCCACAGGCGTATGGAGTAATATTGGAGCCGTTTGTACAATAGAAGAACTCATAGGGACAGGATCATGCACTCAAAGAAACTATCGACAGGCTTTGTGGGTAGTTACTTTCAAATTCTTGTAGCACTTTCAGCAGGGGTGACACATTACTCTAAGTCCGGCAACTGTACTCTTGTCAAGCAATATTGACCGCTACAGTTACACCTATTCATTGTAATCACACTAGACTTTGTGCTGTTTTGTTGTCCCTTGATGATGACAAACTGTCATCATCGAGGGACATCAAGCAGAAATTTTATATCATTTTTAATGTTTATATGCCATGTGATGGGAGGTATGAGGACCATGCTTATCATGAATATATTGATCATGTTTTCTGTACTATTAAATGTATTGAATGAAACTCAGCAGATATCACATGAATATAATTCATTATTTATTTCGACCTTCACCTCACACCAGAGCTTCACTCAGTTTTATGATGGATAACGACCTGAAGCCCTGCATAGACTTGGATCTTGCTTCTATACCTTATACTTTTTTCTACAGGGTCTGGTGCTACGTCGGTTATTGATCACTTTATTATGTTTCAGGATATTTATAATTAGGTAGAATCATATGAGATAATTGATATTAATCTTCACTCTGACATTGTACCAATTTGAATATCTTTGAATATTGATGTTAAGCATGCTACTCTTAAAGATAGAATTTGTGATAAACGAGTGGCTGGGCATTAGGCAACCTGTGATGACATACAGAAATACAAGGAAATATTAGACCATGCTCTTAGTAGTATTCATTATGATCATGAGTCACTTATATGTAATGATGTTACTTGTGATAAACATTATGATGCTATTATTGATTTACACAATAAGGTAATACATGCATGTCTGTTGGCATCTGGGTGTTTACCAACTACTTCCCCTCCTAATGATAAAGTAGTACCTGGTTTGAATAAACATGTATGTCTTTATTGTTATGTGGTGATAAGTTTAAAAACATAAGGTTTAATTTGTTGTATAAAATGTATTGTGGCTGCGGAATTAAGCTGTAGTGCAAGCACAGTTTGAACTTGACACAGTTAAAATACCAAGTGTCAGCATGCCAGGAAGTGTTGAGGGATCGCCGATCTTGCTTGGTTTTGATTGGTTGAGAAAGATCTACTGATGGGTTCAGTGAGTGAAAGGCGATCACAGTCGGGACAGGATTAGGCTTTCTCTCCCAAATGAAAAAGGGCTGTGTACTGTTGTTTGCCGTCAAACATCCGAAAGGTCTGACCCGTACATATAGCGAACAGGGTGCACGTTAAAATATTGGTAGTGTTCCTGCTGCAGCCAGGCATTCAACGTAAGTATTGGTTAGTTGAGAGCTTGTGTATGCTCCAATATATGTTGTATTTTTGTGGATTTTGTGTAATCCACCATTTAAAGTAATGTAGGCTTGTGGTTAAGCCATTTTTGAGCACTTGTATCCTCCAATATTGTATTTGTGAACCTTGTGCCGTACACCAATTAAATGATGTAGGCTTTGAAATAGCCAGTTTTGGCGAGGAAACCAGTGTAAATATATTTTTCAGAGCTTTGTTGGCTCTCCAATGTGGCGTTTTGTGTGATATTTGTCAAGTGTTTGTCTTGAGATTGCACAGCAAATCCTGTAAATTCATACGTCTTTTTTTGGTGATTGATAAGACCAGAAAATTGGAAAAAACTAAAACACAGTTTGTGTCTGACAATTTAAAACAGGTTTTTACAAAATTACAAGACAATGTTCTAGGTTTTATTTTATTTTCCTGATACTGGCCTTTGATTCTGAGTTGCAGCCCGGAGATCGATTGGACAAGCCAGGACACCGAACCCGGCCAACCACTTTGTGTAAAGCCTATCAAACAAGTGTATGGAAATTATAGACCAACTGCCAGTTTCCGCCGTGCTGTTTTTTTTTTTGTATGTGTAAAATGTGAATCAATATATGTGAACAAAAAGCTTTGTTTTTGTGTTCTGTTCATGGCAGTAAAAGGTAGCGTTTCTATTTTCTTTCTGTTTTTGAGGGCCAGGTTGGCACACAAGACGTGCTATGTAAAGCCACCACATAACATAAAATTGGGGGCTCGTCCGGGATCATGAATTGAGTATGCCATGAAGAAAGGACTTGAGGCAGGGTTTTTCATTTAGCACACACCTTTGCCCTCCCCAGTGAGGAAGTGCAAAACAAAATCAGTTCAAAAGAGTGTAACATTATGCAACAAGAACCAGGTCGGACAGGGCCAGCACCAAGTACAAGTGATTCAGTTTAGTGCATGGTTTGTATGAATATTACATTAACAAATTCTGGATGTCTCTTTTCAATCCAGCTGACTTTTTAGAACAGCCTCTTACAAGAACGTCTGTTTCTAAATTAAAACGGGCAGATATAGAACAATTAGTGGAACATTTAGAGCTGGAAGACGTCATTCCCGTATCTACGTTGTTGAAACCCCCATTAGTACAGAAAGTAAATGAGTGCTTGTATGATTTAGATTTTTTGCCAGCTGAGAAAGAAGGAAAGGGAGTTAGCTTTACAATCTGAGGAAAGAAAATGAATCATGAATATCGCATGCGTGAACTTGAATACATGCAGGCAGTAGGTCACACAGGACAGATTCTGACCATTTTAATATAACTGCACATGTCAAATTAGTACCAGACTTCCTGGAGAGAGATGTGGATAAATATTTTTTGGCATTTGAAAGAGCTGCTGAAGATTTGAAATGGCCCAAAGAGCATTGGTCTACTCTTCTGTGGAGCAAGTTGAGGGGTAATGCATTAAGCACATATGCAGCTTTGTCATCAGAACAGGCTCAAGATTATGAAGTTGTGAAACGGGAGATTTTGAAAGCGTATGAGTTGGTCCCTGAAGCATACAGGCTGAAGTTCAGACGACTCCAGAAAAGTCAGCATGTTACTCATGTAGAACTTGCAAGGGAGAAAACTACATTGCTTGATAGGTGGCTGACGTCTCTTGATGTGCCAGGTGATTATGATAAGCTATGTGAGCTGTTGTTACTTGAAGACTTCAAACAGATTGTAGCTCAGGATATTAAAACATATCTTGAAGGGCATAAATATGACAAGCTTATGGATGCAGCAGTAGCAGCTGATGAGTATTCTTTGAAGCACAAGCAGTATAAAACTGGTAGTGGTCAAGGTGTGTTTAGGTCAAACCAAGGCCCAGGTCAAGGTCAAGGACAAGGTAAGCCTAGGAACCCAAGTACTGAAAATGAACAAAATATTCACAAAACTGGTGACAAGGAAGGTGCCAACAGGAGAGTTAGATGTGGTCATTGTAGGAAGTCACATACCATGGACAAGTGTTGGCTTTTGTACCCAAAGCTTAGGCCTAAGGTTAAGTGTACCTATTGTGAAGGGTCACATGATACAGAGAGGTGTTATCAACTGCCCACTGAATTGAAATCTCAAGGAGCCAAAAAGCCAGTAGGTTTAATACAAGGCAGTCAGATGGATGTAGCACCCATTACTGAAATAACACACATAGAGGAGCCAGTAAAAGACATGTATGGAGAGTTTAAAGAGCCTTCTACACGGGTCATTTTGCCACGGGGCTGAATGGATTCTGGCTTGGCTGCTGGTGACCAGCTGGAAAGGTGTCAACTGTTGAACATACATAGTGGTGTAGGGATTATAACAGCACTGCAACTGCTGGCTACCTGATGTGTTTCATGCACACTGCTACTGGTATATCTTGTCAGGATTTATATGTACATGTGTTTACATTACACCACAGTTTTTATAGACTGAGAAGAATAGGCCCAATCTCTTTTCAAAATACTGATTTTTTAAATTCACTTTTTCACACAAGAAAACATACTCACAAGAAAATGTATAATAAAATATGAAGTTTATTTCTATTATACAATACATTGTCATACATACTTATTTTTACATCAGAAGTATATACATGTATATCCATTATGTATAGCCACATTGATTATCCCACTGTTTGCACAAAATTACATTCACTTCATAACTGTCAGTCACTTTATAAAGTCCTGTAATGTGCATCACTGTGATGTAATATCAGTGCAGATTTGACAAATCTTATTTGGATTCTATCCTGAATAAATGGTCTCTATGCAATGCCCAATATACTAAAAATTGGTTTATTCTCATTAATGTCCCATGTAAGGTACTCCTGTAGGATTGGGGTACAATCCTCTAACTTGTTTTAGGTCACATATGGGTAAGATTTCCCTTTGATGGTGCACTACCCACTCTCCATTAGCTGCTAATGTCTTGCGCTGCAGGATTGTGCTTACAGTCAAGTACATGTACTTTGGGCCTCAGTGAAATCTATAAACAGTGGGACTTTTAGATAATCATTGTGGCTATACATGTAAATAATGGATTCATGTATACTTTTGATATAAAGAAAATGTGTGTATGACAATGTATTGTAGGATAAAAAAGAAACTTCATGTTTTATAATACATTTTCTAGTGAGTATCTGTTCTTGTGTGAAGAAAGGAAGTCAAATCAGCATTTTGAAAAGAGATTGGGTCTGGTCTTCTCAGTATGTAAAACCTGTGTTGTAATGTATACATGTATAATCATGGTATAACCCACACATTAGACATGTAAACCCTGGCAAGATATACCAGTAGCAGTGTGCATGAAACACATCAGGTAGCCAGCAGTTGCAGTGCTGTTATAATCCCTACACCACTATGTATGTTCAACAGTTGACACCTTTCCAGCTGGTGACCAGCAGCCAAGCAGAATCCATTCAGCCCTGTGGCAAAATGACCCATGTAAAAGGCTCTTTAAGTCTGAAGGCTTTGTGTCAAAAGGTGAAGGTCAGGAGAAAAGTCCCGTTATGATACTTAGAGACACAGGGAGTGCTCAAAGTTTAGTTGTGGATATCTCCAGGTTCCAGTGGGGAGAACCGGTGGCCTTTATTAATATTCAGGGGGTTGATTGTTCTGACATGCTTGTACCAATACATAATATATGGCTGGAATCTGAATATCTGACAGGTTTAGTAACAGTGGGAAAGGTACCCTGTCTACCAATGGAAGGAGTAGATATGATCCTGGGGAATGACATAGCAGGTCCCAAGGTGAAGGTCACACGTAGGTTAAGGTTACAGCCAGGTTTGGATGAAAGCACGGAAAAGTTGCAAGTTGAGCATCCAGGTATTTTTCCCGCTTGTGTGACAACCAGATCACAAAAAATAAAGTGGAGAAAATTTTGAAACTTGACAGTGACAAAAATCTTAATGATAGGATTGAGTCCAATGTGGTTGATACAGTGTTGGAAGAGACATTTGTAGCTGAGTTATTCAGTAATGAAGACAGTGGTGGTCAGTATGGTACTAGGTTAAATAGGAAAGATTTGGTAACTAATCAGAGAACTGATACTACACTTGAAGCTGCTCGGAATAATGCTTTGACCCAGGAAGACAAAAAAAGTTCCAGTGTGCTATTATGTAAACAATGACGTTAATTAGTTCTCATCATCCTTTCCAACGTTTGATGATACCTCTCAGGCGCCCCCTGGGTCTGTGGATGGTAAGCTGACGACGTTTTATGTTGAATACCCAACTCTTTCAACACATCATGAAATAATCCAGATGTTAAGTTTGAACCTAAGTCTGACCTTATGACCTTTGGTAGCCCTACTCTGGTGAAAAACTGGGTCAAAGCTGTCACAATCGACTTTGTGTTTATTTTCCTGAGAGGAATTGCCTCTGGATACCTTATCACCGTGTCCATGATGGTCAACAAACAACTATTTCCTGATTTTGTTTTAGGCAATGGTCCAACACAGTCAATTATTATAGTATCAAATCGATTTCCAAATGTTGGTATGGGAATCAATGGTGCGACCTTGACCTTGATGAGAAAATGGCGGAATAGTGAAGTTCCTGCCAATGAGACTTGGAATGAAGTTCACCAAATAGTGCTGCCTAAGGATTATAGACAGAAGGTAATGCATTTGGCACACGATATACCTATGGCTGGACATTTAGGTGTTAGGAAAAAATGGATAGGATATACAAGTATTTTTTCTGGCCAGGTATTCATAGTGATGTGGTGCAGTACTGTAAGACGTGTCACACGTGTCAGGTGGTAAGGAAACCAAACCAAAAGGTCAAGGCCATGGAACAGTTTGCAGCACCTACACACACGAAGCATATTATGCAGTTTTTGGGAGTTATGGGTTACTACAGGAAGTTTTGCCAAATTTTGCAGAAGTGTCAGCTCCTTTGACGGATATGTTGTGCAAGGGTGTACAGTTTAAATGGACCAAACAATGTCAGGAGTCATTTGATGCTTTGAAGCAATTATTGATGCAGGCTCCAGAGTTAGCTGTACCAGATTACAGTAAACAGTTCAGATTATTTGTAGATGCTTGTGATGTTGGGGTCGGTTCGTGGATCTCGCAGTTGGGTCAAGGTCAGATTGATCACCCCATAGCATATTTTTCAAAGAAGCTGAACAAGCATCAAAGAAACTATTAAACTGTAGAGAAAGAAACACTGGTTATGATTTTGTCTGTACAGCATTTTGAGATTTACATTTCTGCAGGTTGTTTCCCTGTGCAGGTATAATCAGACCATAACCCAATTAAATACTTGCATAGATTCAAAAACAAGAATCAAAGACTCACTAGGTGGAGCTTATTTTTACAGGAATACAACCTGGAAATAAGTCACATCAGAGGAAGAGAAAATATCATATCTGATTATCTCAACAGACATTGTGATGATTCATATATAGACCTGCGGCATAGAGGGCCCTTCGGGGGTCATACCCCAACCCGTGGTATAACAAGTTACAACCTATATTTTCTTATAGGTATATATGTCCTCTTCATGAAAAAATAGGTTGTGGAATCTGAAAAGCGTTTTATCATATATATTTCTGCCCCTTTCCATGACAACCTATGCCATTTCTGAGACAACTAAAATTTGTCCTCAAAAATAATAACTTTGGTGATACTGCTTGTGGAAAGGCTAAATAAACATCAAAATGTGCTCAATTGCTCAAATATAGTAAAAAAATACAGAGTTTACACTTTTGCTCAAAGTGCCTAATTATCATATGTTAATTTATGCAAATATATGAAATTTACATCGAAATTAAGTATTGTGCAACGGATAACATACTATATTTACAAAGATATAGTTTCGTTTATTTAAAAAAATGACAATATGATTAGGAACAGTACTCATACAAGTTTTATTTATCATGTTTATATGAGTATACCATATGCATATTAATTAATATGCTAATATAAGATATAGTTTCGCTTATTTGAAAAAAAGCAAAATGATTAGGAACAGTACTCATACAAGTTTTATTTTCATGTTCATATGAGTATACCATATGCATATTACTTAATATGCTAATATGGCTATCATATGTCATCTTCGCTTAGGGAACCGTGATAACAATTGCCAATACAACTGATAAAGTAAGATAGTACTTTGTACCATGTATTCACACCTACACGTAATTTACAGTGAACCATCCCTTGGAGTCCTGCAACAAAACTAATGTATCTCTGGCATCAAACTATAATTCAAGATGCCTTTTAGTAAAGGAAAACAGTATAAGTACATGTACACACTAAATATAGAAAGCTGATCAATGATGGTCACGGTTTGGAGATTCTACGCCAAGATTCAATCCTCATCTTCCTCATCATCACTGTCTGTTTCAGTGTCAAAAGTGTCATTTGCACACTCATGTCCAAGGCATGCACATAATTCTGTGCATTTAAGTCCTGTCTGGAGGCAATGGTACTTTCTTGGGACAGTACACTCAATATCGGTGCAATACATATGAGTCAGGTTGCGGACTTCCAGTGGGGTTAGCTCATTGGTATACATCGAAGGCTTGAGGTAGCCATCATTAGACATTTCCCAGCCGTTACCATTGGGATCCCACACTTTAGGGTTAGGAATGTGACTGTTGTATTGGTGTCTTTTTGTCCAAAGCCACTTCCTAGTAGTCATTACCCTATTCCGCAGTCCGAACTCTTTACTCTCCATAAGCTAACCTGTCCCGGTCTAACCTATATACATATAAAAGTACTATTGTCCAAATTGCACACCTTCCTCTGTAATATTTTGACATAGGCTGTATTAGCCGAAAGAAATTAAAGATTCTTTGGCGACTAACTACTCAACATGTTTCGGAGCCTTTTACCTGTACATGTCTCTCTGAGTAGCGGCTCCTTGTCTAAGCTAAATATTCAGCAAAGACAACCCACATAATAATGAATAAATATGAACGTGGCAAATGATGAATTAGCTAAATACGTAAAGTTTTGCACATACATGTATACCTTCATTATGAAAGAAGAATACCTGGCAAACAAACTATAATTACCAAATTTGTGTAGTACAGGTTCAGTTAAGAACAATTTGACTTACCCCTGAACCAATATGTACCCTTTCTAGCTGGACAGCTTATTCTAGTCAAACCATCCGCCAGTGTTTAACTGAAGTGGAAACAAGCTGGGGCATTATATTCAGTCCCAGTGATTGTAAAATAAACAGTTGCAGGTAGACCACCTGTATAAACCAAGGGAAATCCTAACAATGACTGCAACAATGTACATCCTGCACCAGAAATGTAAAACAAACTCCATGATGACACCTATTCCTCAAACAATTACGCTCTATTTCATTGCCAACCCTGAGTCAATGTATCAACGTAATGTGTCAGGTTTGTGATATTTGAAAAAATGCTGTCACTTTTGAGTAATTTTTAACATTGAGTAAAAGTGCATTTAGGCATGTCAGAAAAGAATAAAAGTCATTAGCATTTATGCCATAAACATGTTATCAAAACAAATTTTTTCTTAACAGGATTTTGAGTACAATTAAGCAAACATGTTACTGTGGTAGGCCGCTGCTTGCTACCGATAGTCATTTGTATTTCAGTCAAGAGAATGCAATGAAAATATTAACCAGATATCAAGTACAATTAGGCAAGCTTCTAACTGTCGTAGGCCGCTACTCGCTACCGAAAGCCCCTGGGGGTTTAACCTAAGAGAAATCAAGCTAGCCTAAAATGTTTGAAAGGTGAACATTAAAACAGAATGATGTCAAAAGATAAAATTAAGTCGAAAAAAAGGCAAGTCTAAAATCTCGAAAATTATTGAAGCCAAACTTTCTAACTATCTCCGGATATTTACAGCAAAATTTGTAGAAATATTTGATCAAAAGTGCATCTTTGAATCTTCCTGACTCAAGTTTATTGTAAATAAAAATTTGGTTCAAGATGCAAAGTCCTGAAATTTAGAACAAATACGACCAAATCTCAAAGTCTGTGAAAAAAACGTATTATATCCAATAGTATCCGAAATAATACTGCCTTGGAAAGGATAATTAACTACTTCAAAGTTAAACTTATCTATTTTGTGATACACTTTAATACAAAACCTGTCATTTGTGACCTGATTATCCAAGTCCAAAAACACATCTCTGAAACCATCTGAATTGTTACCCTCCAAAGGGATATCCTTTGGGTAAATTTTTTTAGCAATTTCACAGAAATTTTGTACATTTACACAAGCAATGTCATCAATATATCTTGCGTTGTTTGATAATTTTGTAGCCATTTGAAAGTCCTTTTTCATCAGTTTATCCATATACTTAAATTCAAGCCAGGTTAAATACAAATCTGCCAGCAAAGGGGAGCAGTTGCTACCCATTGCAATGCCTTTTATTTGTTGAAAAAACAATGGTCTGCATTGAACAAAAGTATTATCCAAAAGAAATTTTATAGCATCTATCAAAGTTTCAACAGTGTACGATTTAATGTTACTTTTTGAATATTTGTTGTGTTATGCTTTCCTTGTATATGAATTAATATTAATGTATGGTTTACCATTATGGTTAAACATTTTGCTTATTAATTCTGAAAGTGAACTTTTGACTTCATCTATGGGTAGATTTGTGGGCAGTGAAGAAAAATCAAAACATTTGAATTTTTTTGCTTTTACATCTTTGATTTTAGATACTAACTCGGAAGAATTGCAAATACTTAAAAAACAATTTAATTCACTGTTTCTAGAAATTGCATTACAGTATTTACGAAAATGATTCCTAATTGCAGTCAAACACAATGTTCCTTCTTTTGATAATTGTTTTCTTGTACATTTTGCAGCACCGGCTATGAATCTAGATTTAAAGGGGTTTTTATGTGATTTAGGTATCCAGAACAAAAATGGAATAGATGAGTACTCTTCAGAAATTTTGGTATTAAAATTCCTTTTCGTCTGATCTTTATGTGTATCTATCAAATTATCAATGGATTGTTTGTGTAATTTATATACATCATTTCCTCTTATGTCTGAATTATTGTTTATACCAAGTTCTTTTTTTCAAAACATCCAGATAATATTTTTTGCAGATGATCCCAAGATTGTTCCCTGCCTTATCTATGTTAGTGACTACAAAACTTTCTTGTCGTTCTTTGACTGCTTTCGAAACTTCAGGTTGTTTCAGATTAACCGTATTAAAATTCTTAATGTGGGATTTGTAACAATAAATTCTTTTTCTAGATACTTTTTTCAAGTTTGATAACCGTCCTTTAAATTTCTGAAATTATATTTTTCTTTCTTTGCCCATCTCATACAGTAGGAATCAAATGCATCACATGTATCCTGAAAAAATACTGTCAATGTTCAACTTGGGGCATACCCAAATTTTGTACCTTTTTTCATAATTTCTTTTAAACTTGAATTTTGTACGATATCTAAATAACCTGTAAATACATGTTTGTGGTATGCATCAACAAAATGTGAATATTTACTGTTAAACATACCATCACAATTTTGATTCGCTGCGATATCTTCAAGAGTAATTGAAGCCAGAAATTGCTTGTAATTCATGATACTTTGTCCAAAATTGTTGCCATATTTATAGGAAATGATGGGGAGGGTGGGGGGTCTTTTATTTTGCAATCCTTGGGAATCATGTTACGAAAAAATTTCAATTTGAAAAGGGACTGAATGTTTAGTGAATCAATAATTTTGTGTTTGAAAGGAATGCTGCAAAACATTTGATCTAATTTTTCTTATTAGAATCTGGTTTTCGAATAGTTGTTGTGTAAGCGTACACAATTTTACAAAAACTTTGCGGAAATGTGTGTTCTGAAACAGTAAGACCCAAATATTCATTAATTTTCGTTATGTCTCGAAATGATAGTGCTTTAAGAGCTGTATGTAATTGATCAATGCCATTGTGGCCCCAGATGGCACATTGGTATTGTGCCCTTTTCACATGTTGCTCAAATGCATCCTCAGTGGGCGGTAGTTGAGCAGCTGATCGGCCTGTGGTGGAAGCAATCATATATCGTAGCTTTTCCAAAGTAGTTTTGAAATCAGTCCCTTTTCCTGTGTTGAGAGCTTTGCTACATAAAACAGGTATTGTGATTTAGCTTGGCTGGGGGTGGCTTCTTGAATGGCGGTTCCAGGTTAATGATTTTAGGTTCACGGTACAAAATTATCTAACCTGCAAATACATTAAAACGTGGGTGTTCTTACCAGGTCCAAGCTTCATTTTAGAAAATAATCCAGTTCACCATGTGTATTTTTTCAATCCTGCAACGCATTTTGACAATATGCACAGTCATTCTCAATAACACTGATGATGAGACAATCACAGAAATGTGCCCAGATTTGTGCTTTCTGGAGCCTCTACAACACAACACATAAATTATAAAATCCTGATTTGAAGATGACCTCATTTGCATACATTTAATGATAGGGTTTCTAAATTGCCTTCACTTCATTTGTTTTTTCGGTAATATATATGCTAAATTTGCTCAAATTCCAACAATGCGCTCTGGAGAAAGCACTTTTGCACAAGCTAGCCAGACCAGAAAACCCATAAACATAATGCCCCCCCCCCCCACTCCACCCCCCACCCCCGTGGCGGACCCATAAAATTTCAGTAAAGCTGTGAACAAAAAATGTTGATAAGACGATTGTGATTCTATGTTCTATATGATTTGAAGCACTTTTCAAGGAAATGTAACTTTTTGCATTGGTACTGCACATAATGTGTGATATACATCTCCAGAATGGCTTCAAAAACCCTAACATCTGAAGCCTAATTTGCATACATGTAATGGTGTCCACTTCATATACTCCAGTAAATTTGGTATCAGTATATCCCTAGAAGTATATTACCTTCATCATTTAACATTTACCCCCATTTTTGGTAATTTGGCAACTGCAGCAAACAACATCAACAAATAGAGGTATTTATATAGCCAAATAGATGACAAAATTTTGCATATAATTATAATAATAATGATGTTATTCAAATAATTTTTAAAAAGCTTCATGCGTGTTAAAAGAGTAAGGTTAGTGCTACCTTCGGATGAAATTTGGAGTGCTTATCTACAAAATTAAGGCAGATATTAAAAAATTACTGAAAAGTAGTCATTTTCCAAAAAAAAATAGAGGTTGCCATAGAAACGGGCGTGTAAACATACCAAAAAACGCTTTTTGGACTCCACAACCTATTTTTCTGTAAAGAGGAGACATGTACGCACATTTTGATATAGGTTGTGTTTTGTTATACCTTTGGTTGGGGTTGCACCTATTTTTAGGGCACTTTTGAAGCATGTGCCGCTAGCCTAATAATATTAAGAGTGCCACCCAAAACTAACTAGGTGTCGTAAGTAAAAAAGTGATAGGTTAGTTTTGCTCTATTCTTTACACTAACATGGCTTCGTTAACTGTGCTTTTCTTGCTTCAGAGTCGCCCTGAAGATGAAAAGGAGGAAGCTCCTCTTATGTTTTTTTTTTTTTTTTTACTTTGCACCCACAGTTACAGAGTATGCACCTCTTTAGAATGCCAGGTTAGCCTAGTGGGTGGTTGCCTCAAACTGTTGAACTGTGTTTTGGTTCTTTAGGTCAATGACATGAAAATCATCATTGATTAGTCATTAGACTTGCTGAAAGTTCATCAATATGAACTTTCATTATTTTTCTGAGGGGAGGTATGTTATGTGGTGATATGTTTAAAAACAAAAGGGTTAATTTGTTGTACAAAATGTATTGTGGCTGCAGAATTAAGCTGCAGTGCAAGCACATTTTGAACTTGACACAGTTAAAATGCCAAGTGTCAGCATGCCAAGAAGTGTTGAGTGATCGCCGATCTTGCTTGGTTTTGATTGGTTGAGAAAGATCTACTGATGGGTTCAGTGAGTGAAAGGCGATCACAGTCGGGACAGGATTAGGCTTTCTCTCCCAAATAAAAAGGGCTGTGTACTGCTGTTTGCCGTCAAACATCCGAAATGTCTGACCCGTACATATAGCAAACAGGGTGCACGTTAAAATATTGGTTGTGTTCCTGCTACGGCCAGGCGTTCAACGTGAGTATTGGTTAGTTGAGAGCTTGTGTATGCTCCAATATGTGTTGTATTTTTATGGATATTGTGTAATCCACCATTTAAAATAATGTAGGCTTGTGGTTAAGCCATTTTTGAGCACTTGTATCCTCCAATATTGTATTTGTGAACCTTGTGCGGTTCACTAATTAAATGATGTAGGCTTTGAAATAGCCAGTTTTGACGAGAAAACCAGTGTAAATATATTTTTCAGAGCTTTGTTAGCTCTCCAATGTGGCGTTTTGTGTGATATTTGTCAAGTGTTTGTCTTGAGATTGCACAGCAAATCCTGTAAATGAATACGTCTTATTTTTGGTGATTGATAAGACCAAATAATTGGAAAAAACTAAACGACAGTTTGGGTCTGACAATTTAAAATGGGTTTTTACAAGATTACAAGATATTGTTCTAGGTTTTATTTTATTTTTTTTAATACTGCCCTTTAATTCTGAGGTGCAGCCCAGAGGTCGATTGGACAAGCCAGGACATCGGACCCGGCCAATCACTTTGCGTAAAGCCTATCAAACAAGTGTACAGACATTATAGACGAACTGCCAGTTTCCGCCGTGCTGTGTTTTTTGTGTAAAATGTGAGTCAATATATTTGAACATAAAGCTTTGTCTTTGTGTTCTGTTTACGGCAGTTAAAGCGTAGTGTTTCTATTTTCTTTCTGTTATTGAGGGCCACGTTGGCACAAGACGTGCTGGGTAAAGCCACCTTGTAACATAATTGACAGGAAGCATTATCTTGGTACAACATTTGGAAATGTATTGGTCGTCCCCATGAGGGTCATGTGGCCGAGATGCGGTGCATTACAATGGCAGAGTATCATAAAGCTATTAAGTGGGTCAAACGTGAGTCTGATTTATTAAAGATTGAGAAGATGGCAGAAGCCATCAGTATGACCAGCTCTCGAGATTTCTGGACAGAAGTGAGAAAAATTAAAGGTAGAAATGTACAAGTTGCCTCCTGTATTGATAGTGCTAATTGTGATGAGGATATTTCTCAGTTATTTGCCACTGAATACTGTGAGCTTAATAATAGTGTTCTTTATGATCCAAATGAAATGAAAACTATTAAGGAACTGGTACATAGTGAGTTGCAGAACAAATGTAGTACTTTTGATCGCAATTACATAACCTGAATGATGTTATTACCGCTATAAAAACACTTGAAGCTGAGCAAAGGCAGTGGTGAAGAGCAGTTATGGTCTGATCATTTTATTCATGGTTCAAGCTCACTGAGTGTATTTTTGTCTTTAATTTTTAATGCTTTGCTGGAACATGGAGTCTGCCCTAGCCCTATGATCTTTGGCACGATCGTACCTATTCCTAAGAACAGAAGAAAGTCTGCCAATAATTCTGATATTTATCGTGTAATTGCTTTAAGCAGCATTGTTAGTAAAGTTTTAGACTTAATCATTATGCAGAAGGAACAAAGTGTACTTATGAGTAATCAGCTTCACTTTTGATTTAAAGTCGGAGTCTCGACCACGCAGTGTACTTTCACTATGCTTGAAACAGTAAGTCATTATAATAGTAAAGGTTCTAATGCTTTTACATTACTTCTCGATGCTACAAAAGCTTTTGATCGAGTTCATTACTGTAAACTTTTTCGGGAACTTATAAATCGCCATATGTCTGCATTGATACTTAGACTTCTGATTAATCTGTATATTGTCCTGTCATTGTGATGTTTTATCTCTATACATGTGTGTCTTTTCAATGTTAAGTCACTGTGATGACGGGTACCTCGTACATTGTCTTAATGTGCAAGGCTTTGTGTGGGTGTCTGTGTGTGTGTTGTACTTTTCTATTTTTTTAATATTTTTTTCCTGAGGGAAGTGATACAGGCGAAGTCTGTTCCCCAATCACCTTTTTGTAACAAAATATGTTTAAACCAAACACACACCCACACACCCACACAACCCCACACCCACACAGAGGCATATATATATATATATATATATATATATATATATATATATATATATATATATATATATATATATATATATATATATATATATATATATATATATAATTAGCATGAGATGAATTTTCAAAAAATTTGCATGAGTATAAATGCTCAACAATTTAGGAGATTGAACATGAGGATAACAGTTTCTTTATTTTACCTAATTAAGATTAAAATAGCATCATTTCATCGTTTCATACGGACAGGACGCACGTATACATGGGAGCACGGTTGGTCGAGCGGGAACATGTGCACCTTTCACCTCTGCGGTCCGCATTGTATTCACAGTTGGGGAAGCAAGTGGTAAGAATTTCTACCACTGTGACTCTGCAAGGTGGTTTTATCCGAGTCTTTGGGTTTGTCTCCTCAAAAAATTAGGTAAGAAAGTATACACCAACATCTGTGCCACCGAGAGTGATCACTATAGGCATGGCCTGTTCATCAATCCATGTAAAAAAACAGATTACAGGTATATACATGTAATGCAAAACTATAAGTTCCACCTTATCTCTCTGCATAGGAAAAAAAGACCCTGTATATATCAGGTCGATTTTTAAGTGTTACATAAATAATGTAGTGAATATATAAGCCTAACAATATTTACTGGCATTTTATGCAATGAATGCATAAGGCAACGTATTTCATTAAGCTGAAAGTTGCTAGCATAAAATCAATTTAAACAGCCACTAACTTTTGTTGTGTTGGTAGCCGTCATGAGAGAGAAAGATTTTCCTTCACGCTGCATTTTATATTAATTCTCTCATATAAAAATAATAATATAGCTGTTGGTATGCCTCCTTTAGACGCCCGGATTTCGATTCTGCTTGTTAAATGCATCGCAGTTTTGATCATTGATGGCTTTATTTACTTAAATTTTCGGTGCAGTTTCTTGCATTGCTGAAAAGTGTGGTCACTTATTTTTCATGACAGTCATTATTTCTGTGCTGTGTTCTCAATACAACAGCGTATCATCTTAATTGATTCAAAGAATATCTGTTGCTTTTCTTGATATTAAAAGCTTCCTGTTATATCTACTGGTGTTCACTTTGATGGGCTTGTCAATATTTGGACGCGTTTCGCTCTTGACTAATTTTCAAACGACGATATTGACACGTCACAGTCGCGCATCGCTGTTCAGTTAAATGCAGTTAGAGGCTATTGAAACCAACATGGTGGACTGTAATATCAAGGATTATGTCAGAAGAAGGGTTATTTATAGATATTGCTTGAAACTGTTACATACAAAACAGTCAGAATAGTTTCAATATTTCTTCTATGTGGTAATTTGGGCAGGAAAATTGAAATAAGTTTAAAGGTCCTTGGTCACTTACTATTACTTTGCCGTGCTCTCTGCCACCTTGAAAACAGGTTTTATTGAATCTGTTTTTTCATTATAAAAGGTAAAAGGAGAGGATTCCGTCACATGACCATTTTTAATGTGCATTGTTAATGTCTTATTTTGCACAACTACCTATGCAAGAATATATCCACGTGGCATTCAGATGTAACATAGAAATATTGCACTTGGCATTCCTATTTAGTGACATGCAAAGAATGTCGATAATACGTGCTTGGTTTGCAGGCAGGCAACACGTATGCTCACTTGCCGAGGTGGCACACAGTTGATTGCATCTATTGTCTTTAATGTTGTTATGTGTAATGTTATATTAAATTTCAGTAAATGGATTTATATTTAAATACATACATAAAATAAGATCAAATAGCAACATTTTGCTGTGCTTTAGGACCAACGTTAAGGCTATGTGGACATGGGAAATACTAATCCCCACACACTTGCTATACTTGTAGTTTCTCTAGTTTTGAGCCTTTGCAAAGAGGTTTCTATTCCAATCTGTGCCTTTCAGACACACCAAACAACTATTTATTATATGCTGCCGTACGAAATGCAATATGTGCAGTTTCGATGATAGAAATGTAAATGAAATACTTAGTCAGCCTTTGTTATCAAAAACAGGAAAGAATAGAATACAAGAAAAAGGAATATCTGTGAATTAATGATGCAATGTTGGCTCTGATCTGTGTGATGTAATATCTGCTGTGACGTATTTGGTTTGATGGTATTTTTTAAGATTGCAACCAATGTTCTCGCAGGCGCTAACATTGGAAGCAACACAGAGTATTTCTGCAAAGAATTTGCTATTGTAGATTAGATTTTATCACAAAGTTAAGCATGAGTTGTAAGGGTGGCGTATTAGAACGTATTTAAAAAAGAACCTTTACAAGGAGGGACCACCTGCCAGCACAGGTATGGAGAAAGATACCAATCAGGGTGAACACATTTCAATATAAAACACATATCGATATACATCTTTGGAACAGGGCCCACTCATAATACAGTTAGTATGTGTATGCAACGTTTTGGTCTAGCGTCTACTGTATGTCTGACTATTCATCAATCCATAAATCACGCACACTATTCGGAATTGGAACTAGCTTGATTATCCTTTACTTTCTTTGAGGTGCACTTTACACTAATCAATTTATATTTTATACGTTAATGTCTGCAGAATGTTCCAACTGCTGTTTTTTAATGACATGTATTGTTAGAAAAAATCATTCAACAAGATCTTAGTCAAATTGATTGGTTAGTGCAAGATTGTCAGCGCAAAAATGAGCTTATGATCTGACGTTCTGGTGGAATGATTTTACCAAAATAATTCTGCCATTTTCAGATTTTGAATAATGACAACGGTTTTCTGCAGCCTGGACCTACATGAATAACAATGACGGTATTTGACATTTAGTTTTCGTATTTCAATATACACTGTATATTTTGCCCGTTAATGTAAAAGAGTATCTTGACTAGATATTTCCGGGCTTTATTCAATCATCAGTTATGCTTGTCTTCGAACATCATGTCAACATACCGGAATGGCAGCCAAACACTTTTATTCATACAAAATCCTAAATGCCCTATTTATTGTTTAAGAGAGGCACATTGATTTGACCGGATCCTACATATAGTTGACTATGATAGTCACTTATGAACGATATCCTATCAGCTAGGCTATGCTTACCTGAAATATAAGTTTCCTTTTGAAGTCTGTAAATTTAATTGTCACCATGTAGTCGCTAAATAGTTGACTTGTAAATAAATTATTATTTGGGATACCTGGGGGGAAAAAACAATGCAGTACGTTTCTGACCCCTGGTTGCCTGTTTTGGATCAGTGTGCTCATAATGTCTGGCTCCTGTGTCAATGTGATCCCATCTATTGTCCACATATATTTCAGTTTATGTTTGTCAGGACAACGTCATGCCTACAACTTTATGCCAAAGTTAATTTCAAATTTTTGCTGTTTGTACTCTGGATACTGGCCATTTTAGGTATAAAAACATGTTGATGGATTGATGGCTGCAGTTATTTTCTTCTGGCCTTACATGGATGGTTTTATTATCAAGATGAGTGGTTGAAACTAGTTTACATGCGTTTGGCAAGTACAGTAATTCGGGAAAATTAACCCAGGAAGGCATTTAAAAAATTGTATATCATGCCATCACTTCAAATAAATTTGAATCAGAATTAATAATCAGTGTCTACTTCGCACAACAAATACTATACATTATCACACAATGGATCATCTGTGGTGACGCTAAAATACAAAATAATTACATAGTCACAGTGTGTCTAACATTTTACCCGGTACACACAATAAAGACATTTAAAACACAGGCGGATTGATACTGCAAGGCATTATGTTCCGAAACGTCCTTTCAACAATCTATTGTTTACTGCCCATTTTGATGCTAGGGTTGTAGCATGCATCACGCATCTGTTGCCAAAATCTTTGGGTGCACGGTAATGATCATCTTGACTGGCTGAAAGTCAGCGTCCACCTGACCCTGCTTTTTACTTGCATATCCTTATGAAATGGATATGCTCACACCATTTCTTTATTGTCGCAATTCTGTGTGCCCTTCTATCCGCTAACATGGCATAAAATTATAACAGTGAGGGAATAAGATCAGGGAAAGTTTATATTGTAGTGCCAGAAATATTTTGTTGGAAGGCTTTTTCCTGAAATCAATGTTGCTGAACTTTCTTAGAGACCACTATTGTGGCGCCTTATGAAGGAGAAAAAAAATGAATTTTATTTTCCTGTGCGCGAATTGACAGCAATATAAATGTGTTTAGATACAGCGTGATATATAATTTATTACTTTATTGCCACGTGTTTATAAGTTTAGAGACGTTATAAAGTCCCATTACTCGTAAAAGCAAAGACACTTTCTATACCTTTCAGTTATCTTCCCGGATAGACTGCTTTGGGAACCTGTTCATCAGTTTGGTCTCCCATTATTAGTCCCATCATAGAATTGACAGAATTCTTTGATGGTGTTCATATTGAAAGTGGTAAGACAGTTTACCACAAATAGTATCAAAGAATTAGGTTAACCATCAAGAGCATAAATGAATTAGGTGGAAAATCAAGGGTCTTGCAATTAACATTTTCTTAGGTATTGTAGCAATGGGTGGGTATTTAGTGACAGACGCAATGCAAACAGTTAATATCGTTGTATTTTAATGCCCGAATGTGTATAACAAAACACACATAAAATAAGCATAGCGTGGTGTAAAATGGCTCATAAAAATTTGGATATCTGCATGTTTATCAGTTTTCATTAAGGCTTGTCTGTCCCACAAAAACAAAAGTAAAAAACACAAAATGCAATAAAAATTAACTTCATGGGAACTTATATCTTCCGGTTTCGAATCTCTATTCTGAAAAGATGTATTTTTACAGTCATAACACCATATCTCTCTCTCTCTCTCTCTCTCTCTCTCTCTCTCTCTCTCTCTCTCTCTCTCTCTCTCTCTCTCTGTGTATCAGCTTCGCAAGAGCCTTGCATGCTCTAACACATGCGTAATTATTTGACTGCATCAACAAAGAAATGCTGAGGATAATACAATCTGGAAATCTTTTTTTGTCTCAACGTCGTTTAACATTATTGATCCCTATACTTTTTATTAAAAATTTGCTTTGAATCAAAATAACAGTATCATAATCTATAGCAAACAAATGAGGTAGATCAATGGTAAATAAATAAATAAATTTATTAATTAATAACATAGGGCTCATTCGCCATCATTGTCTTACGAACATTAAATAAATTTATTAATTAATAACATATGCATAGCGTGGTGTAAAATGGCTCATAAAAATTGGATATCTGCATGTTAATCAGTTTTCATTAAAGCTTGTCTGTCCCACAAAAACAAAAGTAAAAAACTCAAAATGCAATAAAAACTAACTTCAGTGGAGCTTATATCCTCCGGTTTCGAATCTCTGTTTTGAAAAGATGTATTTTAACTGTCATAACACCATCTCTCTCATACTCTTTCTCTCTCTCTCTCTCTCTCTCTCTCTCTCTCTCTCTCTCTCTCTCTCTGTCTCTGTCTGTCTCTCTGTCTCTCTCTCTCTCTCTCTCTCTCTCTCTCTCTCTCTCTCTCTCTGTATCAGCTTCGCAAGAGCCTTGTATGCTCTAACACGTGTAATGATTTGACTGCATCAACAAAGAAATGCTGAGGAGGTATTTCAATACAAAATACATATCTGGAAATCATATTTTTGTCTCAACGTCGTTTAACATTATTGATCCCTATACTTTTATTAAAAATTTGCTTTGCATTTTCTAATGTTGACAGATATATCTTTATTTCTTCAATAAGAATTGACAACATTCAAACAATTTTGTAATCCATTTTAATTTTCACGTTGTAATATTATATCATGAAGACAACGAAATCGATAAATATTTTTTCTTTCAAAATTACAGTATCATAATCTATAGCAAATAAATGAGGGAGATCAATGGTAAATAAGTAAATAAATTTATTAATTAATAACATAGGGTTCATTCACCATCATTGTCTTACGAACATCATAGAAACATTCTACATCCACTATATCTATGAGTCGGAGAACACAGCCCACATCACAACATAGCAAATAAAGTATTTGTTAAATAGTACAGACTAACATGACCTTATTCACAAACTTAAACCCAACAATGAGAGCAAAGATTAATGTAGGAACTAAAGTTAAAAAAAAATAAACCGCTTCTGGTGTCATAAGAAGGACATTGAAGATCCAGGCTAGATGGACTCGTCAAACACATCGGCATCTAAACCACTACGTTAATAATGTGCAACAACAAAAAGAAAGAAACACACATTAAATTTTTCAATCAATCACCTGACACACCAACAAGGAAGAATAGTTGTCATACACATATATTTTAGTCCAAAAAAATTAATACTAATAAAAATAAAGCGCGCGTTTTGACTTTTTATATTTTGCACCTGAAGATATTACCACTGCTACTCGTCCACATGGAAGTACAGCATGCGTACTTAAAGGGGATGTTCCTGCCATTTCCAAATCATTCGGTAAAATTATTGCAAAAGGGTTCTTTCGCCTGTGAGTGGAAGGAGGCTTATGGCATTTCGATCTGTGCAAAACGTATATCTAAATAAGTGCAATAATTAAATGCGTATGTCTATTCTACATTTTGTGGCCAACGCATTTGGATGTGTTATCTTCTGTATTAAAAAGGCGTTACCTGATTGTTGAATAGCTTGAATAATAACAATACAATTGTCATGCAGGCGACTTGCAACTGGAAATCACTATACTTTTGTGCGATATTGCTGAAGCTTTTGATAGAAATTTCCATTCTGTGTTACTATTTTAACCGAACAACGTGTCCATAGCACGACCTCTTTTGACTTGGTGCAACAGTTCTGTAATTAATCGTCTCGAGTGCATTATGACTTGTGGTGACAAGTCTTTGGAGCCATGGTGAATCAGGCTTCCCCAGTGTTCTGAGTCCTCCCCTATTTTTCAATTACATCTGTCACATAGCAAATGCAGTTCAATTCCTTGTAAGATTACTGGCAAACGAGGCTACCAAATGTAGAATTTCGAACGCCCCTACAGCTGCAAAAAGAGATACAAACTTCTTTGTGTAGCTGAAGCCTAAGAGCCTCTGACGTCTTAAATAAACAAAGATTAGAAAAATACTTCATGCAGGCTTTTAGCCACATGCATTTTTTTTATTTCCACATGCAGTTGCTGTGAGAAAACAATTGGTCATCAGTCGATGCCTGTATTCAAACTACCCGTGGATGTTTCGACAACACAACAAAAACATTGCAAGCATATAAGTAAGCCATAGGTGGCGCACATGTCTTTACGAATATCCAGAAAAGGACCAGAAAGTGGTGTGAAAAAAGTGAGGAGATTTACAACTCCGCAAATAAACGTATGCTGAGGGTCGACTAGAATTAGACACCGGTGTCGATGTTTAAATTTACTTTGTTGTCAAAACATACCTAGTGTGAAGGCACAGAGACAACATCCGGTCCAGAATAGCTGAACGTTGAACCCCCTAGTGTGTTTAATATGTTTATTGGCTACCTTAAAATGTCTCCATTTCTAGAACTTGTTTAGTTACCGTTGAACATAATCCTCTTTTGTAAATGAAAAAACTGCGAGGGACATGACTTAAGTTTATAGTTTATCTCATGTCATGCTGTTGCATTAGAAGAGATAATGAAAACCATGCCCAGGCGACCTTCCACAAGAAACTATGAGGATTCAACTAAATTCAATGTGTACATGCCTTTGTTGAGCTGTCATTCTGGTCTGAATATCTATCCTTCTATAATCAAAATAAAACAGTTTTTAAAATTTTAGCTTGGATTTTGTTATGACTACGACTGACATCCCACTGGTTGTATCATATCATTTTCACAAACATTTAATTTCCCGATAACACACCAGCACGCATTTGCAGGTTATAATTTTCCAAAATGATCCTGAATTGGTTTTATTATCATGTATAGAATTAATTTCCATGTAAAATATTTGCGAATAGACCTCTTCGAACATAATTGGGGAGGTTTCTTCCACAGGAAAATCTACTCAGTGTTATTAAACAAATCTCACTGTAGTGATGACATATCACGTGCAAACACGCATGAAGAATAGCAACTTCCCCTTATATATGTTCTATCATCTCCTATTCTTTTCTTTTAAAAGCAAAATTGATTTCCTTTTTTGGGGGGGAGGTTGTGTTCATTACTTTGGATTTTTTGTGGGGATGTTTTTTGTTTCGTTTTGTTTGTATTCTTTTTTGTATGTTTTTTTATTTATTTTTTGTCCGTTTTATTAGGTTTAGACTTAAACTGATTAGAACAAAGACGGAATTATGCAAATGTATCAGCAGAGTAAACAATTCCAAAATCTAACTGTGGTATCGAAAAAAAATTTTCTGTGCATGTATTTTAAGATATATTTGGGATGGTTATAGCTACATCACCACTAAAGATTGCTCGAAAAGATGCCAGAATGGATGGAGGTTCTGGCTGGTGTTGTGGCCATGTGCGAGCGATATGGATTTAGTAAGAAGCACAACTATCGAACATTGAATCTGAAACGTCTACCTCTTTCAACATCCTGTAAGAAACTTCAACCTTATGCAGTCAACACGGTGAAAGTACAGAATGAAAATGATTATACAGTAGTACAGAAGACTAGTCCAGGTGTGCCAGCGGAACAGCGAAAATTGATGTTAGTCACTATAATTATAAATGTTATAACTACAGAATTGATCAGGATCCATTGCAAGGTTAATTCTACCTCTGGCAGCTTGGGCATTGCAAATGCTTTTATTTGGGATAAAACGTTGTAATTTAGGTAAGAAAATAGGTTTTATAAAGCCGTACGAAGGTACATTACCACAATAGTCAGATTTAAAACGTGAGACGTAAAAGATCATTCCAGAAAAAAAAACACTTTGGCAAGTGTATACCCGCACGTGTTTTGTGTTGTACCTGTACTCGTCAACTTATCATTCTACCTGTTTGCGTCAGTTGTGTTGTTCTTTGCATGTGTTATACATTGTTCCAGGTGTCCTCATTGTAGTGTATTGTGGTCAAGAGGGATTAATATAGAGCCCATGTGCTGTTTCTTAACAGATGCAATAAATATTGCCATATTATGCCATGGGGCAGTAGGTGCGATTTACCCCCATGTCAAAGGGCAACTCGAAAAATTCAAGGGTCTTTCCCAGTGGCAGTACGTGCAGTCATTGCTTATGAGTGAAGGGCAGCAGACCCTTTCACTGGTAGTGTTATATCAAACACTATATCAACTTACCGTCTCAAGGGGAAGTAGCTGCGGTTTAGGTGCCGTGTGAAGGGCCAGAAGGTATATTCTGTAGTCAAACACTGAGCAATCCTAAGCGAAAGCCTAGGACTTTGTCTATATGTATGTTATAGTTTTGTCTCACAACAAACGACGCAGAGAACGACCCACTAAGGACGTATCCTTAATTCTATGAAGATTGATAGAGATGCTTATCACATTCGATGTACTACAGTGTAATGAGTAATACTGTAGGTGCAGGTAATGCTGAGAACCATTTAAACGGCTTCTTCCCGTGTGTTTGCATCTGTGGGAGCGGCAGAACAGGATAAAACGTGACACATTATAATTGTAATTATCGCTTCTCCTAGCACTTCATTATATCTGGATGCGAACCCAAACATTTTGCTTTAAGAAAAATTTCTTTCTTTCTTTCTTTCTTTCTTTCTTTCTTTCTTTCTTTCTTTCTCTCTTTCTTTCTTTCTTTCTTTCTTTCTTTCTTTCCTTCTTTCTTTCTTTCTTTCCTTAAATTGTGCATCTGGTTGGGAATAGTCATAATGTTTAAAATTATGCAAATTATGGGCAATTAAAATTTCGAAACCTCTACGTCATCCAAACTATTGCAGCTAGACACAAAATTTCCATGTGCATGTACAGAAGACGTGCAGTCTTCCCAGTCGGATGGTAAAATGTCAGATTACGATTGGGAACCAGTGGCACAAGTCACAATTGTACAAGCTCGTGAGTCTCTCTCTCTCTCTCTCTCTCTCTCTCTCTCTCTCTCTCTCTCTCTCTCTCTCTCTCTCTCTCGTGAGTCTCTCTCTCTCTCTTTCTCTCTCTCTCTCTCTCTCTCTCTCTCTCTCTCTCTCTCTCAGAGAGGTATTCATATAGGCAGGTGCCTGTTTTCCGATCGTGTCTGAAATAAATATGTTTAAAACAGTGTGGCAATAATACTCTTCAAATTTGTAAGCCATATCGCAAACGCTTGACGATTGTGCTAAATCCTGTTATAAACAGCGATTGAGATCAGACTACTGCACACCTGCCACGGGACAGTAGAATGCCAAAACACTTGAAGTTTTATGTAGGGTCTACCCATGAATCATGATTAGTATCATTTGTAATGACATTTCATATGTATAATCGGTCCAGACATAAACAATTTTTATCTCAATTTATACATGTTTCTACCCTAGAATCTTGTGAGTAAAGTCATTTACAGTGTCTCCATGTTTTTGATGGTCATGGAATGTAACATTCGTGTGCTCGCGTGTGTTTATCTGAGAGCTGAGTGGGAGAGTTGTATGACGTCAGACTTGGTTTCAGCTATCCAAAACCTGAATAATCCGGAACATATGCTTGGGCACAGAAAGGCCCGGACTAAAGAGGTTCGACTATATAGGTTTAAAACACCTGCAAATATAATGGACAGTAAGTGAAAGTTAAAGAATTTTAAACTATGCTAATTATGGGCATTGAAAAATTTAAAAGTTGAATATCTCCAAAACTATTATGCATAGAGACGCCACTCCAACTTCAATTTATAGGCTTGCGGCAAAGCCACATCCAAACATGTTTTTCAAATCTAAGATTTCATTATGGTCTTTACAACAGAAAGTTCCTGGTGAAAAGAATGAAAAAAATGCAAATGTTTGATTATGAAAAAGGCCCCATGGAAAAAAAAAAACATGCCAACACCTGGAGGCAAACTCTCACACTGAGTCTGGATTCCCTTTTTTCCACCTGATGGACACAGTGGCAGATTTTACACATTCCTATGACATCATTTGGGAGTATACCCTTCCAAATATTACACCTCCAAAAGAGGGATTTACCTCTGCTCAGAGTGTGTCAACACATGCGTTGATATTGGACCTTCAGGATATTGTAAAATACCTTTCGATCCAAATGCCATGCTCTTCATTTATCACAGCTGAGGCGGACTTCAAGTTACAAAAACATTCACCACAGCTGGGAGCCACTGATACGTTTTCTGCCACAGGGCTCAGACGGTATTATTGAAAGGGAAGTGGAATGGTCACTTGCATAGGCCCATATTACACAACAGTCCACCTGCAGGTATAGATTTTATATTGATTTGATGTTGCGCACAATGGATGCTGAAGGCGGTGCTTGTTAGATCAAGGGCTGATGCTTGGCCTTCAATCGGATATCAATTTAGCTACAGAGATAAACACCCCTTGAGTTTACTTCTGAAATGGCCAACAAATAGATAACAAGTGATTGCATTGAATTATATAAAAATACCCGCCAATGGCATTGTGTATAATCTCACGCCAAATTTAGTGCGGGGCAGCAATTATCCAATCAGAGTGGAGCAACTGATTCTACCCGTGATAGGTATTCCCAAAGAAATATATGTAACAGCCTATACATTTACACTCTTAACCAGACTGGCTAAGATTTTTTGTCCTTGTCGCCACAAGATATCCATTGTATTATGTTGATACATCCGTGAGTGTGTATTTTGTTTCTGATAAACCTAAAACAGCAGGCATGTGAGGCTGCTTGCAGTCTTACACAACGTCAGTTGGGCTCACATGCTGATGTCACAGCGTTCAATAAAGAGTCCCGTTCACAGCATGTAATACGTCTTGCAACAAGACAATCAACATATAAGAGAAACGTCATTCAAATGGTTTTACTGATTGCATAATGCTGGTTGATGGTCATTACAGAACAATCTGGAAAATAATGTACAATAACAATACATTCACTGACACTAAACCAGCATAATCTCTTTCACGCTACGTCTTCATTCACCGTTGAGTCACTGCCAAGTACTTACTCCTCATATGCATTTGCTCCTCATGTGCAAGTAGGGGGTGTGCCACTGTGGTGGAAGTATATATGTATATATATATGTATATATATATATATATATATATATATATATATATATATATATATATATATATATATATATATATATATATATATATATATATATATATATGGTTATTTTAAATAAAGAGGAACAAGAGGCAAAAGAAGGGTACAGTATGCTAATTAATACAACTGCTTGTTTGTGACGGTTGTTGGTTTGGGCATTTTCAGTTTTTGCCTGAACTGACCTTGCAAAAACTGGAAGTTACTACACCTCCTTTCACAGACTTCCAAACGTTGTTTGTGCTAAAAATGCTACTACTTTGTACATTATTTAAGTGCTTATAAAGATAAAAATGACATACACAGAATGCATTTTGCTTCATCAACTTTTAGAACAAAAATGTGAAATAATGGCTACATGAAGCAGAAAAATATTACATAAAATTATTTTGCTACACACTTAACTACAAGTGTAGTTTCACTAGCACAGGAATATCTATTAATTCCGTCCACTGGGAAGACATTTTAAGACATGCTATCATATGTGGCATCTATTTTTAAGCTTGCCTAAAGACCCGAATTGATTTTTTTAAACCGAGGAAACTCAATTGATCCAGCCACAATGTTATTAATATGTAAATATTCTAAGGTGCTGAACATAAGTGAGCCATAAGCAAAAGTTGCTAATGATAAGAAAATAAAAGTAACCTGGGTTCGAAATTAGCGGGTATCTGGGTGCCCTGGGCAACTTTCATTCATGTCGGGCAACTTTATTACCTTAGCTGGTTTCCCATGGGTCAACTTTCTATCTTCCCCAGAACATATTGTTTCCAACAAAGTGGGAACATTAAATCAGGACTCGCGCTAGCCATTTGACAGTGGCAAAAAAAATCGAACAAGTTCGCCAATTTGGCAAAGATAAAAATTCGGCATGATAGATTTTCTTCTACAATCTCCCCGCAGAAAAAGGAACTTTCATCATCAAAGTAGTGGCAAGAAAACTTTATTGAACTTAGAATGGACTTGGGCAGTGGGAAACCTCTTTTAAACACATAATTTGTTGTGTTCCTTTCCTAAGTTCAGGCATAAACGTCTCTTTCTTTTCTCGCCTGCCAATGTTACAAAGGCAAATCAACCTAACCAAAAATACAAACTTGTTGTATTGTGACTTCCAATTTTGGTCCATGTCCCAGGATAGCTAGTTTGTTGTCACAGGGTTTTTTATGAAACATTTTTTTATTTTATTGTTAACAAAAACTGCAACCAGTTGACTATAAACCATACAACGATAAAGTTTGACGTAGCAAACAGGTTGCAGCTAAGACTAGGCAGAACCATGAATGTCACCAGATGAAGTGATATTGGTATTCAGGAGTCTATCTGACCCCCATGCTAACACCATTGCCTTATATCATTCCCCAAAGTCAACGTGCCACAGTTATAAATTCCCAATCGAAAGGTACTTTTGGGATTTTTAGTTTACTTTTTGACATGTAAATATGTTGATATTTTTTTAATTGTTATACGCACAGGAAAATCGTCTTTTGGGGATTATTATTTTTGTTCATTGTGGTCTTGTGATCGAATTTAGAATTCGCCTCTTTCCGGTGATGTGCACTCTGTCAAGTGAAACGCGTGTTCTCATAGAAAAAGGTGTTGAAATTAATTGCCAGATTGCATGACACCAAGATGATCAATGCGCTAAACATCCTTTAGGTATGTAATGGTGGCATAAATTTGGCAAGATTAGGTTACCCAAATTGAATAACATTCTGAAACAGTTATTCATCCAACAGGGTGATATTTTAGAGACAACCATATGTGAACTTGCGTTCAGTAAATAGTCATAAGTGCATTTTGCTGCACATCATCTCTAAAATTTTGACTTTCATCAAAGGACTTCATTTTGTATTTTTAAGCATGTACATGATGTTGTTCGTATGCATTCAACCAGGTATATGCATTCAACCAGGTAGGCAGATGGGCCATACCAGTGCCCTATCATAAATGCCTAGCTGTAAAAGGAAAAGCTACACGTTACATTGCTGGGCATTTTTAGATATGACATGGATTTGGCAAAAAACGACAAACAGAAAATTGCTTTGCGATTTTAGAATATTAACATGAGATAAAAAGCCCGAATAAGATGACGAATCCAAGTCAAGCCAAGAGGGCCCCAGCCCATATATCTTAAGTGCATCCGAGCTTAGACTGAGCATAGCAATCAGATAACATTCGCCACCAGAATTTGTGGGCCAGAAAAGTTCTTTCACAAAGTGAGGCAAAGTGGAGAAGCATACGAGACATTTGATTAGCTAAACTAGTCAATCACTGATGCCCTTGTAAATTGTATTATACCTGTTGTACTTTGTACTGTAGATAAATTAACCTATGAGGGAGGAGTCGAGGGACCCATTGAAATTTTTTCTCCACTATGCGTGGCCGAGACACCAAATAGTTACTTCTCTGCTACAAGCAGCTGAGATACCCAATTTAATTGAACTGCACTCCCAATAGCATGTATCAAGGGAGTAGCAGGACCCACTGGTGGCCGGTGTTCAGTCGCTGCACATGCTGTTACTACATGCAATATGACTGCTGACCCCATCCCTCTACAATATACCAATTAGATGGTCCTATAATAATAATGATAGTAATAATGATAATAATAATAAGAAGAAGAAGAATGATAATGATAATGATAATAATAATAATAATAATAATAATAATAATAATAATAATAATAATAATAATAATAATAATAATAATAATAATAATAATTGTAACAGTAAGCTGATGTTTTTGGTAGGTACCATGAGGGATTTATTCTTTCAATGGAAATAAGCCTTATGTGTTCTTGTTTTACCCATCGCCCTTTTCACCACAACCCGGACAAACTTGCATGTTAATGTTACCTTAACCCTGCTGAGTGCCAGACTTTCAAGATTGCACGGCCATTAATTATATATTGCAGTTGTCCTTTTCCCATTCACATATGACCCAAAAGATCATATTTTTTGAAAGAGATTTTTGTACCCTATAGTTTTAAACTGAACAAAGTGCAGCCATTTTCTGGTACGTCATTGCCACGTGATCGCAATGAAATACAGTGATTCAGCAACGCAAAATATCAAACAAAACAACCAAGGTTCATGGTGGAAAGGTGACGCCTACCCTCTGACCTCAACTGAGCCAGTAAATCTACATAATGCACACATCGATGCAAACGGTTGACAAGCAAGACACATGATTACAAATAGCACATCAATCAAAATGTTTCAACCATAACCTTGATGTCATTACGAAGAAATAAGTAAGTCGAACAGTATAGGTGGAGAATTATAAATTACTGATCACTTCAAATATAACTGATTTGACTTTAAAATACATATATGTGACTTTTTAGTGCGGTAACACATACGTGACTCGTGTTTTGAAGTATTTTGATATTTTCGATAATGCTGCAAAATAAATTCTGTTCTTTCATGATTTAATACTTTAGCTGTAAACAAGTAATGGAATTCATCTTCTGGTTGTTTCTTTATACATAATAAACAATAGTCCTGTTGCCTGGTAGTTATATTATCCCGTTCTTTTCTACAGTAAATTTGTTATTTGCTGTCCTTAATGTATACAAAGAAGCGTCCACTGCGGTGGCGACGGTAATGCGTTTTAAGTTCTCGCTGTTTTAGTTCGAGTTCATGTTCTTTTCTTGATCTAACGGACATATGAACACAATATTTGTACAACGACAATTGTGGAGCCAGACTAGAATAATTTACTACCACTAAAATTATACATATGTCAAGGTACAGATTAATATTACTGCACTGATTGAATCACTCTTTTATTATCAGTAAACAGAGTCACAGACAACACTTTAGGGCAAAAGCTCAAAGCCTTCAGTTGGGAATCTACTAACCCTAGTTGTTAGACATTGAGTCAATTGCACAACACCACCGACGTCCCGTCTTCATAAGCAAATTTCAACACTTGTACCTCCTTTGAAATTAACAGTTATAACCATGAACATATTGTATCGTAGTTTTCAATTTGCTCAATATCTCGAGCTCACCTTGCAGAGAATTTTTAACATCAAGCATACTTTGTAAAGACTCTAATGCAACTGGCTGCCTTGGCGACGTTTTGTGAAGAAACTTATGTCTGGGCCAGACGCTGTAGAGACTACTAAGGATCAATTTGATTGGCGGTTTTAATATCAATGAGCGCTTATAAGAATGTAAATGATTGATTTGCCTCTCTTCGGGTAAAAGGAACGACAAATTGCTTCATTAAGGGTCGCCAAAGCTGTACTGTGCCTAGTGTAAAACATATTCACCACAACGCGCAATAGAAACTATAACTGCCAGGTGGGCTCAGCTTTACATACTTACATACTTGACACATATGCGGGAAAACTTTCTTCCCTTGCAATACACTTCTGGGTGTTTCAGACCCGAAAAAGTGTTCTGATAAGAGGCAGCTTAAGATATATCGTTACGGCAACGAAACAAGCATGACCGACATGTTGGTCAAATCGTGTCTATGAGATTCATAGACATGTTAGCCATGACACACAAATAGGGCTCGTTTGAGACCCATTCGCGATAAAATATTGAACTACTTACTTAACCAGTGAAAATCCATGAACGTCCTTTTGGTGACTATATCTTTTGAAAGCGATATCCGGGATTCGGTGTGGTAAAATAAAACGAATATTCAAATCGGTGATATTCTGTATGTGAGAAATAGGCAGTCAGAGGAATGAGTTGAAAAAAAAAACTGCGATTTACTGATCTCTGGATACTGATGATATGGGAGCCTATGAGTACACTTGACTTCATAGGATATCACCTTGGCCTTCCACATATACAAAGTGTATCATGAATTAAGGTTATAAAGTCGGTAAAAGCTCAAGATTGTGAAAATTGAGGATAAAACGTGCCGAGACACTGGAAGGAATACCTTTTACGGCAAGTCACCCAAAAGGAGATTAAGCACATACAATACCGGGTAGAATACATAGAATAATTGCACTATTATAATCTAAGGATATACCAGAGGGTAAAATCTTTCATATTTCCTGTTCACAAATGTGATCACAGTTTTTCAAAAATGACCCTTCTTCATGAATTTCAATCCAACAATGAGAGCACACTGAAATACTGCAAAAAGCAGATATTCAAGAATCACTAAAGCACCAACATGCATCTTCCAGTACCAGTGTGAAGTAATGAATTTCGTTCCTGACCTGAGAATGACAGTCACCCATAAAAGACAACTTATTGTTTTTAACCGGTCGGCCCTGTCAACCTTTAAAATAATAAATTTAGTTTTTTCCAACACATATAGGCCTAACCTCTTAAACCCCAAAATTTATCACCTGTACCAAAGACAAAAAAGAGGCATGGTAGGCCTGCCACTTTTTCGTGATTATGATATGCCAATCAGCTGAGCTGACAGAAAAAAAGAAGAAAACGTTAAAAAATGGTGACCTATCAGCAATCTTTCTATGGAAATCAGTTGAGTTATAATCAGATTAACCTTTTTTGAAATGTAAGCAAAGCTGCATTTTTTAATAAGTGGTTCATCGACTTGATCTTTTTTTCAGTCTGTTCGCTCAAACGTCACAAACACTGCTCCTTCACTAGGCAGCCGGCGTGGCCTTTCCCATTTAACTTGGCTTTCTCTGATGGATTGCGCGTGACGTCAGCGCAAAAGCCGCCGTCGCGTCACGCATGAAAACATAACTCCGAAAGCATGCTGAGGGTAGATGTGAGCCATCAAGACTGCGAACCGTGGGATTTTGCAGCAAATTAGAAAGATTTTGTTAAAGTTGGGAAAGGATGTGGATTGAAAACGACTCATATTTTAACAATTTAGAAAGAGTTGAGCGCTATCCAGTTCGGCTTGTGTGGAATTATCTACACCATCCCTAAAACAGAAACCAAAATTTACCGACCGATGGTTTAGTTTCTGTAATCCACACCTCAGTGGCTCACCTTGAAATTATATTATGCTTCTAGTACATATTTGAGGACAATCTCGCTTTTGAGATCCCGTTTTCTTTGGAAATTGTGTTTTGAAAGGGGTGTGACGACAGGCATTCAGCTTCAACTTGAATAGAAAAGCTCTAAATACGATAATGGTGTGCCCTGATTCCAGTTGTCTGTAGTTTGTTTCTTGGTCCATATCAGTTTGTGTAATTATCAAGTTATCACGGAAAACAAAACTATGGGCAACATGTTATTTTTGCCATAACTGGAATATGGTCAGGAAAATAGGTAGGTGAGAATGTAGTTTTTGACTCCCAAATAGGTACATTTCACTCCACTGGCAGGTCCGAGGCATGGGCATTTCCGAAAAGAAAAGTGCATGCAGGAAAGTACTTGAAGATTTCCGTAAGAAATGGAAAGCTGGCTTTATTACTGGTAAAACTGATGAAATGGTGGTGTCAATTAACAAGAGGGCTGTGTGTACAGCCCGTGCTCAGCTGACCTAAGCTTGTTCACACAATCAAAATTGGAACTGATTAGACCTTTGATGAGCTTTAGATGAATGCATATGACATTTAAAAGTATTTCTAAGATTTGCCTCAAGAAAAAATTCATTGAAAATAAAATTTTACTAGAGCATGAGACATTGCAGCATATTTAATGCACTTTATAACGAACAGTGCCATTTGGTTGAGAAAGTACATGGTATCGAGCATTAGAATGCCCATTGACTTACATATTAATCAATAGGAAAGGTGCATGCAGCTGTAAAAATCTGATTGAGGGTTGTGGAGACGAAGTCGAAAATAGCACAAACGCACAAAGAATCACAAAAATAGAAAAATTGCAACGCCACCTTGTTAACATATAAGGAAATGGGGTCCCTAAAAGTGTCCCCATGTGATATCAAAGCCATTAGGTGAGCGGTTTCGGAGAAGAAGTCTTTTTAAGATCCCCCCCCCCCCAAAAAAAAAAACCAAAAAAAAACGATTAAAATTCATGAAAAATCCAAAAATCATTGAAGCGTGACCATTTAAACAAACTTGGTACAGACCTAACCAAGGTAGACTGGCACCAAGTCGCAAATGTGTCGAAATTGTAATTGTGAATGGACGGACGGACAAATCGGCCGCCTGAAAGCTCAACCTGACTAGCAAGTCAGCTGACCTAAAAGTTGAGAGATGTACCACACGATGCGATAAAGTAACAGACTTACCTATGCAGGGGTATGGAACCACCACCGATTTGTAATGGAATGATATTATAGCATTTGACCTAAAAGTTGAGAGATGTACCACACGATGCGATAAAGTAACAGACTTACCTGTGCAGGGGTATGAAACCACAACCGATTTGTAATGGAATGATATTATAGCATTTGGCTTATAACTTAATATGTGACTGAGGCAACCCATATGGGCATACCCCTAAATGAACGTACTCTAAGTTATTCTATTATCGATTACCCAATGATCAATCCCCATTGTGTCACATAATATTGCTTTTGTAGTTTGTCCTTAGAGTATTGCCATGCAGGAGATTTTCTTTCCGCAAGAGCTTAAGATTGGAGATATCTAGATGTTGTTGTTTATTGCTTAGAATTATGCTCTTTCCCCTTGCAAGGGATGGGCAATAACTGTCAAGCGTACAAATGACAAATGTAGGCCTAAAGCTTTGGTTTTCAACAAATTTCATATGCAAAAAACAATTAGACTACAGGCACAATGCCTTTAAGCCTATAATATGCCTGTAAACAGCTTTGATTGGTCACATGGTAATGTTTCCCATATATACTTCAATATTTATCTGCTTTCTAACTTTTTTTGGAAAGTGGGTTCTGTATTACTTTTCCACACAATGCGACTTTTGATGAATTGACTAAATGGGTTCTACTTTAATTTGTTCCCCTTTCGTTTGCAGCATCATTATGGGTAGCTGTCGTGAACATTTGTTTTGTTTCCGTTTGCTGTGAGCACCGCTCATGGACCGACACAGGTGTGCAGCAGAAGAGCTTACGCATGTAATTTCTGAAAGAACTGCCAGATAAGCAGTAAAGGAAAAAGTTGATCGCATTATTGCTTACGTAAAACAATTCCGTTATATTAAGGAAGGTTTTCACGAGCATTATAAATGAGTCAGAAGCGTTGCTCCCAATGGAGTGGTAAAGAAGGAAGAATACAGTAAAGGGTAATCGGAATAAGACGAAGATTGTGGCCACTGCAATGAGCAATTTTGTGAGCACAGCTTCCTTGGCATGCTTAGAAGTGTGCTTGTCCTGCGACTGGCCCTCAAGCTGGCTTCTCCGTTCTGCTTGCAAACGTCTCAGTTTCATAACGAGCAACAACGTAAAGACTCCCACTACTACACCCGGTAAGACCAAACCACCTATCCGGAGTATCAATACGTTCCAAACTCTAAACTCTTCTATCCTTTTGACTATGCATAGGGGGCCGTCCTTCGATTTTTGAAGCGTCCAATATGGGAATACTGTTACTGATGCACAGATTAGACCTGTTACCAAAATTGCAATTTTTGCTTTAAATGGTGTAGATATGCGGGCAATTTTCAGAGGGAATGTCACGGTTAGAAAACGTTCCATTGTTACGCAGAGTGTAAGGTAGCAAGAGAAAACTTGGCCAAAGTATCCCATGGTAATTACCAATGCACACAATTCAGTAGACGTATATATATGTATGGTTTTAAACGCACCGAACCAGTCAATGAATTCTCCAAACAAATATAAGTTGTCTGCAACGGCCATGGCAGTAAAATAGTGACCCGGTGTAGTCTTGCGCATAGGAGAGGTCATTATGATGACCACAGTAAGCACATTGCAAAATAACCCTGATATAAAAATGATAGGCTTAGTATGCATGTTAATATTGACAGACAGATTGTACAGCCAACTCAGAGTATAATATCCTCTTATGTGTCGTCGGAGTGTAATGGTAATATTTGGCGCAAATGCGATGGTTGAGGTCAGATTTAGCATTGTCCATGGGATTGACGCATTCATTTTGCGTATCGTTTGCTGAAGCAAGAGCAAAACAAAACACAATTATGGATGCATTTATTAACTCTTCCAGTATTGTAGTGAGTCATACTACGGAAATGAAATAAATTCAAAGGACAAAGTCTGGTGTAAGCATTGTAGGACCACTCACCCACACATCGTCCCTGCCAGCACATACGTTTGCACGCCGTGCCAAGACACTTCATACAGAAATATAATTACAGCCAACAACATCCGAGTTTCTGTTGCAAAATTCTCAATTTATCTCAAAAGTGTCCCCCACGAGTTGCTCACGTACAAATGGAAGTGCTATTTATAAATTCCTAATCCTTCACTAATCCCACCAAGGTTGCCTTTGTTAAATTTTAACAGGTTGGGAAGAAGGCACTACTATATAAACATGGTAATGAGGTACCGAAACGCATGGTGGTTGCTACCTGCTTACACCCTTTGATTATCGTTTAAGTTGGTATAGGCTGTCTTCAAAACGCACTTGTGGAATAAGGTGTGGTTAAATCAGAACTGCTGAAAGTTGATATTCATTACATAGTCTTTGGCAGAATAAATATTTTCAACAAGGGATTGTTAGATGTTAATGAAATGAAGTACGTAAGTTGTAGGTATCTCTGCTGGTACCTTTCTCTTAATATTTCATTGTTGTAGGTGAAGACGCCTGGGGCTCAGCCAGCATAGCTTCATATATGCTTGAGAAAAAAAGTTACATAGCACAGACAAAAGTACTGGCTTCCTTGCAAACAATTAGCGGACTGAGATGACCTGGTATTGCAGCACATTATTTTGGCTTTGTGGGATAAATTGTAAATGTAGACAAACTGACTGATTCAGGATTAACATGAGGTTATCTGTCATGTAAAGGTTATTGATATTTTGTATTCCAGTACGATGGCATAAAAAAGCCACGAAAAGTGACAGCCTCAGTGAAACGTGTGCTAAAATTCCAATTTACATTCGCCAATCCTCAACCAGCGAAATTATCATCAGTTTTAGTTTGGATATTTGATTGAAGCTGTATACCTGTGTGGATTAAACCTACTTAGGATCACATCCAGCTTGAACGAGATTAACTTGCTGCAATCAAGATTACAAAAACAGATTTTACAAATAGCATGTGTCTGACGTGGTAGCCTGAAATAATGTGACCGTACCAATACATGTTGATGCAGCCCTGCTGTGGTATAAATTGTGTTTTTTCCATCTACCAATTTATATAATTTTTCTTGGAAGCTTTAATATTTTGTGATCACATCAGCACAACTTACTTTATCAAAGAACCCGACAACAATGGAATCATAAGTAAATGCTTATCTGATGTATATAATGGAAGCTGCTTATTTAGTATTTGATGTACATAATGGGAGTTGCTTATTTATTATTTGATGTACAAAATGGGAGTTGCTTATTTAGTATCTGATGTACATAATGGAAGTTGCTTATTTAGTATTTGATGTACAAAATGGGAGTTGCTTATTTGGTATTTGATGTACATAATGGGAGTTTAACCTTTCTCCTCTTATGTGCAAGTTCAAATGACCTTCATCCATTATATGAATGCGTGTTTTTTTAAAGGTAAAAACATAATAGTTGTTAGCCTTTTCTCCGCTTCTGTGCAAGACTTTAACTTTTTAACTTTTCTACTCTTCTGTGCAAGATTAAATGAACTTCAGTTGATGTACGAATACGTGATTTTTTTTTAAAGATTTAGAGCATGTCCATAGATCTATACCTAATGCAGTGCTGCATACCAACTGGACTTAGGTGATACCTGCCAAGTCATTTTCCAGCAGATTTGCACAGGAAAGGGGACATCAGTATCGTGAATTTTACTATGACGTATGTTAGATGTACAGACCTACCATGTCTCTTTTCATCTTTGACCGAAGTGATGAATTTTGGGTCTTAAGTGGTTAGGCCTCTGTGTGTTGCGGGAAAAAATAAATCTACTTAATGTAGAATATTTCAACGGATAACAGGACTGGTTTAAAATTACAGGTTAGAGACTGCCTGTCTGAAGTCAGCAGCGGAATTAAGTACTCCACATTGGTATAGGAAGATGCATGTTGGTGTTTTTGCTTATTCTGAAATCCCAGCCTTTTTCTGTACTTAACTTGTAAAAGGATTGGTAATGTTTTTTTCTGAATAATTAAAATGTGATTGAGATGATGGAATGATCGACGATGGATCCAGATGCATCCAATGTGTGGTAACTTGTTTCTCTGTTGTGATTTTGTGGATTTGTTGCATTGCATCACTTTCCTACTCGACTCCCATTCTGATTGTTACTGGCAAATGCTGTCAATAGTATCCATGCATTTTATTGTTTAGCAGCAACACTTTTGTGGCATGACGCTTGACTCTACTAAAATACCATAACTATTTCAATGTTGAATATTGGGAAAACAAATCACATTATGCTTACCTTCAACACGTGGACGAGAAAGACAACAACAACACCTTTGCCGATGGCTTTTATACTTTTTCACTCGATGACACAGGCAGATTTTACCGTAATGGAGAATGTTTCTGCTGAAAATGTGAAACACTTTCATTAAAAAACCCAAAAAGAAATGCTGTGACAAACTATTGATTGAAAAAAGCAAGACTTGACTGTTCACAGTTGTGCTCCTTCCCACAACTTCTAACAAGTGTATTGCTTTAAACAGATCTGTGGATTAAACCTACTTAGGATGACATCCAGCCAAGAAGTTACATCTTAATCTAAGATACCAATTACTTTGCCCTCAACCTGTTGTGGTTTATGCTGTTATCAAACGGGGGTTTTGACACTCTTGTGTATTTGTTAGATATAGCCTGCAGGGATATTTATGAAGAAAACTTTAGATGATATCCGATGTTACTCCATCCTAGAGTCATTTATTAATTAAGTTTCAATCTTTACATTAGAACGCTTCCAATGCTGCATATATCTTGGTAATTAAGTCAATATGATAATATCTTGCTTGTTGTATCTTAATACATACATTTGTGGAAAGTGTTTCACAAAATATGTATATGTATGTTGATGAGTGTAGGCGGCCATACATATGGTGTGATATTTGCTAGCTCAGCATACAAGTGTCTTGTGCAGAAAATGTGCCACAAATTGATCATAGGATTGCATTTTAATTTCTAGTCGTATACACTTGCTTCATTTTGTTCCAAATGTCTTGACAATTCTAATAGTAACCTAGCCATCACGCCAGAATGATGTTTTTTTTCTTAATAGAACCAACTGCATTTCAGAGTCCTCCCCCAAAATATATTTTCTCGCAAGAAATACACGAATAACAGTTCTCATACGTGCACATGTAGCTTGGTCTTTTAAGACTAGTCGTCCTGCCGAGTCGTGACCGGATGGAGCATATTTGCAAACAGCTGCTGTACCAGCAAGTTAATATTGATGCGGTCTCCAAGATCCTACCATGCACGGAGGTGGTTTTGTGGCTACAGCTGCTGAACACGAGTTTGCATTTCTGGTTTGGACGTCCACTGTCTGTAGGTCCACCAGGTCAGGATTATGCTTATTTCATGCTGGTTTAAACTGACACAATTTGTCTCTCTGTACAACAAACTGAAGGGAAAAGTATGTCTCGCAAGATGACCCCGTCTGCTTTAGACAGGTTATAAATAGCTTTTATATAATCTTAAAGGCGTAAAGTAGGAGCAAGAATCATGAAGAAAGATTGCAGCCCTTTTAAATCTTTAACACACCCACACACATTAACCCAGGCAGACAGCAAACAGACGCACACACACACACGCACACACACACACACACACATATATATATGTATATATATAAATTCACATTCATTTATCACAAAATCAAACAAAAGTGAGACACCCCACCCCCACCCCCACCCCCCTGGAAGGCCTACCAACATTGGCATGCACAACCTTTAAACTTAAAGTGACATTTAATCACCTGGCATATAATAGCGCCGCCTCACATAGGCCTTGTGAAGATAATGAATGCCGACATGCCGTGTGCATTGTTGCTATAAAGCGCTTTTTAAAATCAACTGAGATTCCTCCTAAATCGCCCAGAAATACACTGTCAACACTTACCTAAATCAACTGCGCAATTTTGCATACATGTTGGCCATAAAAAGTTGAAAGGTATGAGCCAATTATTTGAGATTGCAAAAATAGAGAAACCCTTGAAAGGTAGAACGATAGAAATGTACATCAATGTGTAACTCATATCCGTAACTTATCCTAATGCTCATATATGCGGTCGCATGGTTAGCAACGTCAAGGTTGAAGCAGCAGAATTGCTATTCCTGATGAAGGTCTGAAGACCTTTGAGTCGAATCTTCAACTGCTCCATGTGGGTACTAATCAGTTTCTCTGGACAGAATTTATAGACAACAAGCCTCTGAAACACCAGAGTTTAACAACAACAAGTTCATACTGCAAGCTGGAGTGATCATTATTGTCATTATTTCATATCTGATACACGACGAGAATTGAAGCATGTTTACAGGTATGGTTATCGAAAAAAATATGGACATTCTTGTATAAAAGTTTACGGTTATTTTTAAGAGCGACACAGGTCTGAAATAGATTGGAATGATACCAGCTGGGAGTGCAATTAAAGGTATTGCAATTTAAGTACTCTCTCTGTGTGTCCAACCCTAGACATGCATATGTAACAACATCGGTCCTTAATTGCTTATCCAAGATTTCCACCCATGTATTCCAATCAACTGAATCTAAGTGGTTAAACACACTAACATTTTGTTACAGTGTAATACCTTGTATGGGTCCTCGCCCTCCGTAATTTCCCGTCTTTGGAGAATGTAAACAAGCTAATTTTTGTAGAGCTTATATAGTTATAATTAGCAGCAACACACCGACCCATCCTAAGACGAAAAACAAGGATTCTCGCGTGCATTTTTAATCCTGTTGATGAAGTGACACTCGACAGCCAAAGCTCGTTACCATGGTCATAGAGTCTTCCCTGTCAGCCAGCGGTGTGGCGTTTGTGACGTCACTAACCTTGCGCGTCTTCAGGCGCAGTGAGTTTTTTTTTCATAAAAATGTTAGTGAAAATATTATTTTCATATCTTAACTTTTTTAGTAATCTGCATGGCGGGAACAACCCAGGAGTCACCCGTATATCCAATTTGAGACATGCTCAACCAATTTAACCGACAGCCAAGTGATTGAACAAGGTAATCCACAACAACAATTAAAAAATATGATAACGCATGTCGGAACCGAAACATGTAAATATCCATCTGGACAGTTGCTTCCACAGTCATGGCATTAAAAGGGATATATTTATTGGAACGCCGTTTCTTGTTTTATTCAGTATTTGATCAGATGATCAAATATTTGATGAGAAGAAGAAATAAATTTATTCTTATGAACAAATGTTTGATCAGGTGTACAAATGTTCAATGAGAAGACTAAATATTTAATCACATGATCAAATCGATTTGATCAGGTGAACAAATGTATTTGTATATGTATATATATGTATGTATGTATGTATGTATGTATCTCTCTCTCTCTCTCTCTCTCTCTCTCTCTCTCTATATATATATATATATATATATATATATATATATATATATATATATATATATAATGGAACGCCGTTTCTTGTTGTATTTGGTATTTGATCACATGATCACATGATGAGAAGAACAAATTTATTTAATCAGAAGATCAAATAGATTTGTTCCGAGGAACAAATTAAAGGGATTTGATTACATGTACAAACGCTTTTGTTAACATGACTAAATCCATTTGTTTTTCAGATCAAATAGAATAAGGTATATCCCGATTTATTCACCTAAACAAACATATATGCGTTCCCGTGATCAAATCGATTTGACCTGGTGAATAAATACTAGTTTCGCCACTACCAGATAATAATTATTCCCTCTTGTATGCCGCACTTCACTTCTGTAGTCTGTGTTACCATAACACGCAAGAGGTACAATCTCGAACTTTTACATTTTCTTTATATAGCAACAAAAAGGAGGGGCCGGGAGACGGAGCTAATTGTCACAGGGTTAAGTTGTCATCATCCGCTTTTCAGGGTTCCATTTCAAAATGCTTGGTTTTTCTAGGCTCCAAATTAATGGTTGAAAACATTTGGAGAAAAAAATCAGATTTCCAGCTACAGGCACTTTAGAATAGTTTGGAAAGAAAGAAAGAAAGAAAGAAAGAAAGAAAGAAAGAAAGAAAGAAAGAAAGAAAGAAAGAAAGAAAGAAAGAAAGAAAGAAAGAAAGAAAGAAAGAAAGAAAGAAAGAAAGAAAGAAAGAAAGAAAGAAAGAAAGAAAGAAAGAAAGAAAGAAAGAAAGAAAGAAAGAAAGAAAGATAGGGAGGGAAGCAGTGGGGGATGGAGAAAGATAAAGAAGACAAATGCTTACATCCTTCCCAAAAGCAGTGCCTACCACCAAACTTTAGAAAGAGAAAAGTGAAAGAAAAAGGCTCATATCCATGAGCATGAAAGGCATGGCAAAAAGCAGTGCCTAACGTAAGAAAGAAAGAGTGAGAGAGAGAGAAAAACCTCACATTTATCCCGAAAGCAAGAGCGAAAGATCATGGAATTTACATTTAATCCCGCCAAAACACAATTATATTTCAATGATAAATAATAATGATGCAATGTGCACGGCCCGCTTCACTCACTTTAATCTTTAAACAAAGCCATAAAATTTCTGCGTTGTAAATGTTTGCCATGTCCGTGTTGAAGATATTGCGGACATTTCGTGATTGAACCTTTTGCGTGTTTTGCTCCTTGTTGCGCGGATCAAATGCTGGCGGAAAAAATCAGACAGGGAGCGTCAATTTAATTAAGTTGGGGGATATTTGATGATGTGATCCAATCAATTTGATCCGAAGAACAATTCGATTTATTCAGATGATCAAATAACATCTATTTATTCTTCTGGCCAAATCTCTTTAATCATCTAAACAAATATATTTTTATAGTGATCAGATAAGAGTATTTCTGTTCCTCTGCTTAAATCGATTTGATCATAAAAACAAATCGATTTAAACAGAAGATCAAATCATTTTATTTAAAGGAACAAATAGACTGTATTTCATCACATGAACAAATGCATTTGTTTTCCTCATGAAATCGATTTATTCTTCTGATCAAATATTTAATCAACCGATCAAATACTGAATAAAACAAGAAACGGCGTTCCATAATATATATATATATATATATATATATATATATATATATATATATATATATATATATATATATATATATACATACATACATAGATAGATAGATAGATAGATAGATAGATAGATAGATAGATAGATAGATAGATAGATAGATAGATAGATAGATATACACGTATATAAATACATATACATGTGCATATTTACAATTTACATTTAAACATATGAAATATCGAATGTACATTTTTTTATATTTCTTATGCAACATCTCAGATTCCATATTTGTCACAGTTCGATTCAGATTCATTGTGCACTGCACATTCCACAAACGATGGAATATGTTTCTGAATCTGGCCAAAAACAATGGGACATTCATTTCTTTGATAAAATATAGAATGACCAATCACAATAAAATTCTTTGATTGGTTTGCCTATGTATACCCTAAGAATAAAAACCAGGCTTCAAAAATATATATCTATGACCAAAAAAAAACCAACAACAAGAAACTGCCTACTGTTAAGCTCACACTAAATAACATCACGAGTAAGGTACTGACAACCATATATTTAATGCGATGTATCTTGCAAAAAAGAAAAACACAACTGATACTTGTATATGGAAACTCCAAATATGACTTATTTCTTGGTACCATGCCATGGAAACTACTTAATATATATATATATATATATATATATATATATATATATATATATATATATATATATATATATATATATATATAACATTATGTGTAGAATACTTAAGATAATGCCATAGTGTTGATGGTACATATTATCATTCCACTGAGCAAAGGTGGATCATTTACATACGAAGGAGCAGACAATGTGTATGTAAGATGTAAAACTGTTTATGCAAATCTATCCTATGAGGTGGCATAGTTTGTCGCTCAGCACGAGGGGCCAGAAGAGAGACAGGCACAAAGTCCTACCCCAACGAATTTTTTTTTTTTTTTTAATTTTTCAAAACAAGTCACTGAAATTGTCTGAAACTATCTGTGGCAGCCTTACTGGACGCATTCCAGGTCAAAAACCAGCGAAGCGTCTAGAACGTCATCACATAGGAAATGCCAAAGTCTGCGCACAAACACATTGTAACAGTTGCAGAAGAGTCTATGAATCATGTTGCAACTCTTGTGGGTGACAGCTGCACACCTCCTGCATTACCTGAAAAGGTAAAATCATGGGTACTCCTTGTAGCCAGATAGATTAAAATGTTTGCACTTGCTAGAGAACAACATAATGTCACCAGGAATAGTCTAAAAAGGCCTTTCATTTCTCTCACCCTGACCAACGAAAGTGTCTGTAGTTTGATCATGTTGAATTTTGACCATGTTTTTTTTTTTTTTTTTTTTTTTTTTTTTTTTTTTTTTTTTCATTTTTTAATGTTTTTGTTGTTGTATGTGGATATATCAGACCAAAATGAAGGGCAATACTTCCTGACATTAGCTCCATCAATCAATCATTATCAATATACCTTTCTAAAATTCAGACTCGGCTTTGGTGCTGCTTCAGCTGTCCAAATAAGAAAAAAAACATTCATTTTTTATCTGGGAGATTGCAGTCAGTTTTTTGTTTGTTTAAGAATTCAATCAATTTACCATCTTTTTAAAATCAAGGCAAAGCTCAAAGTTGATGAATTCACAATAAAATGTAAAGTCTTTGATTTCACATATACAAAAAGGGCATTCTACTACACGAGGCAGGAGAAATTTACAGATGGGCAATGGATATGGTTGGAAAAACTCACTGAAAATTACGATGCAATACTTTTAGTTGTCAAAATGTTCGTAAACAGAAATATGAAAGTGGCGCAAGGACGTGTCCTATTCTCTCTCAAATATATCACCTACTCCTGCTCGTTTAGTCTATATGTTAACATGAGCTTGAGAAATCGATCCGCACATGTAGCAGTGTGCGTTTATTGTGAACATTTTCAGATAGATGACGCCACTCTCTCTGCCAGAAACCTTACTGTATAAACATGAAATTGTAGATGGCAACAATTGTCTTATTGTAAGGTTTCTGTATATATGTCAACTTCCATAATTCACCTTGCTGTGTATGGCTTCCAGGCTGCTTCTACCAGTAAATCCTTTTGCATTTCTAAGGAAGAATTGTGATCAGTTCTCCGAGAAGCTCAAGTTGGACACTCCATGGCTTTTTACTCACACATATTTGTATTAGTTGCACATACAAAAACATGGTAAATTGATTCACATTCCCCACGGTTGAGATACTATCGAAAAAGAAATCTATTGATGCTTTATAAACCTGTTTCTCTGCTGACAGTCTCCTTGTAGCATCACGGTGTTGAGCCCAGAAATTGTATTCTTATGTCTACACCAGAACTGTATCGTTTGGACGTCTTGATTGCATACTTATGTTGAAAGAGACATTTTTTCTTACACCTTTATGTGCCAGTTTTTCTTTCATTAACGTCCCATGAACCTATTGCATTGTTCCAGGTGTTTGGTGGCTGACCCTCTGATGTTGCACGAGGCGTGCAGTCTGGTGTTTGTTTGTAACAATGTAGTTTGCCTTGATGAAGGTATATCTTAAATAAAGCTACTCACATATTATTTATTTATACATCTGCGATATTACTGTTTCTATTGCATGTATTCAATGCATGTAGCGTTATATTCTGTGAACTTGATTAAGAAACTTTTTCTACATGATTCTTAATCATATCGTTAACTGAAATGACCCAAAGGAGAAGTAGTACACATTTTTATTGCCAAGGGACGAGATGCTAAAAAATCTTGTGTGTGTGTGTGTGTGTGTGTCTGTGTCTGTGTGTGTGTGTGTGTGTCTATTATTAAGCCCAGATACTTCTATACACCAGCGAGTCTCCCTGTTTGGACCCTACCATGAAAAAAACGAGGGTCTCTTGCAAATTTCTTGCTTTTTCCGTCCCATTACATAAAAGGTATTTTCAACACTACGTATTCCCTGTTTGAACCACTGCTGTGTTCGGACCTAATTTAATGTTAGATAAAGGGTTTGTCTTAATGGAGGAACTTTATTAGCCAATATGTGATTTATTAAATGGGACCACTCGATATCTAATTTCTCTGTGTGACGATGCCGCGCCACCTGGTGCAGACAACCGCTTCTCAAAGTGCTAGAATTACGTATATTAATTTATTAGTTATTTACTAGTACTATATTTGCTTCAGTGTGGAGCAAAATGGTCAACTAATGTTGCGTTCCTGTTACAATCAAATATTATTTCACAGCTACTCGTAATTATGACTTGCATTGTCATTATCATGTATATTACCCTAAAGTAGGTACGGTGTGTTTTTCAGCTTTACAGATTATTAGTGGACATTTACAAAAAACAAACATATGCATGCAGGCACATAGTTTTTACGCTTGTTGTACATGTACATGCAAACTGGTTATTTTTTGTAACCCTTACTTTGAATTTCGATTGCATTTGATCTTCAACATTTTCAAGCCCTCTGAACGCAAAGGGCTTGTCTAACACCTGCAAACACACACAAACACACACACATACACACGCACACACAAACACACACACACACACACACACACACACACACATATATATATATATATATATATATATATATATATATAAAGAGTTCGGACTGCGGAATAGGGTAATGCCTACTAGGAAGTGGTTCTGGGCACAAAGACACAAATATAATATATATATATATATATATATATATATATATATATATATATATATGTGTGTGTGTGTGTGTGTGTGTGTGTGTGTGTGTGTGTGTGTGTGTGTGTGTGTTTCATTGACCTTGCATATCCATCCTAGTATCTTCACATACTAAAGATAACGTATGTCAAAAAGGAGAGTCAAGATTTTAGAAATATCAATTCTTCTATGTTAAGAAATTGCCAAAATGTAAATGAATTTAAAATTTATATGTTGACTTTCTTAATTCGTAGAAGATAAGGATTTCGTATTGGAAATCGCTAAATGTGGAATTGGGGTATGATAATGGGAGCCTAACGAAATCTTAGTTCTCAATTTTCTCACCTTATCGTGAATATCTCGCGCATGACTGAATTCATAGTTACGCTGGTCTGCTGTTACAAAGTGGGACACGCCGTGGACACGCTATGGACACGCTACAGACACGTTATCGTGACCACAGCGGAGGCTTAACTGTGGAATGTGACCCCACACATCCACGGAAATTTGTCAAGATTCGACAATTTGCGCGTGTCAGTGCAACAGCCTGGTACCTGCAATTGTACACAGGTATATATCAGGCACGGTTCTGCTTTAACTTGATCGAAATCACTCTTTCAAACATCCCCATTTTCTTCACATCTATACACTTTGATATGGCTGTCGATGACCCCCTGATAGTGGTGTCTCACTTTCCACGGAATACCGTTAAATCTCGTTGCGCGATCCTTGTGATCAAGATTGGAAAACAAAATTTCGTTGATTTTATAGCTTATTTCATAACAACAGTATCGTAGTGCAAGAAAAATTATACATGAGGTGTGTGAGGATAGCTAGAAGGCTCAGTCTTGAAACGATATCATTCAACAAATAGTAATTAAGTTTAAAAAACACAATCATTCTTATCAAGATCATGGGAAAAACATGCAACAAAAATTAGAACACATTCAGAAGGACAAATGTTACATGATGCAGAAAAAGAAGTGATTTCCAACTTAAAGGTGTTGTTCTACACTAATGAACCACTTGGACTGAAAAGGAGGGAAAATATGGTACATATTTCTTGGATTTTGTAACAAAATATGCTAAACACGTATATCGCCAAATCACGTACAATTATTGTAAAATAATAGCAAATCCAAAAGACATTTTAGGCGAGGAAATTCTGTTTTTATAAAATCGAATTTTAGCTATTTCAAATACTCAGTACAACCGTTCCATAGCACCATATCTTTTGATAGAGGTAACCTTGAAACCGCACACCACAGGTTGAATTCTGGCACTTGACGAATATACAAATACTTTGCAAATATAAAATTGCAACCATCCGCAGTTGAGACTTCTGGCTGAAAGATTGGCGCCATCCATCAGGAAACATGCACACTAAATTGTGGAGTATTTGCATGAAAGGTAGGCGCTGCAAGAACATGGTAAAAGATAAAGGCACTCCACGAGTAGAAGTCAAAGCTTCTGTCAGAAGGAATAAGAAACCACCACACGCTATTTCCATATTTTCATTAAAGAAAGTCAGTGGTAGTCACATGACTTCTACAAGTTTTATAATTAAAAAGATTACCTCGCAATTTACATTGTGTTTAAATTAAAGTGGCGTCACCAAAGCCATGCGCCAATAGAACCTGATCTTGCACCTCGATTTTTACATTTGGACTCATAAAGCTATATATATTTATTTTGCTCAAAATGTGTAGATTAAATTTACATAAAAAAGTAATGTTAGAATGTCTTTAAAAAATGGAGTTTTGCAGAAAAGTCTGAATTGGCAATTTATGGCAGCTCCCAGAAAAATTGATGATGTAGATGATTCTGTTCATTATTGGTTTGACTTACTCCTGGATATAGCAAACAATTTATACCTTTTCGCGAAGTAATTATTAAACCAGACCCAAATCGTGGACAAAATCTCTATTCAAAAGATTGATGAAAAAACGTAGTCGACCCTGGAAACGTTTTAAGAGGTCTGATAAGAAGCCTCTTCCTTTCTCTGCGCAGGAATATCTAGATCACGAAAGACTCTTTCAGTACTTTTTAAAAATAAGCAATAAGGTTGTAAGCGCACCTACTTCTCTAAGTTACGTAATGATATAGACAGTAACTTCATGTAACTTCGTTAACTTCATGAACAGATTCCACCAATCTTGGATGGGGAAATGATTGTTTCTGATAATGCTGAAAAGTGCGAAATTTTCAACAAATATTTTGCCAGTCAATGTAAAATGATTCCATGTGACAAACATCTTCCTCTTCCAAACTTTGCTCTCCGAACCGACCCTCGTCTAGAGTCGATAGAGATTCATGAAGATGATGTCAAAAAAATCCTATTGTCTCTGCGTACCTCCTCTGCCACGGGCCCAGACGGCATTGATAACTTCCTGTTAAAACAAACTGTTGAGAGCATATATTAACCACTCACCAAACTTTTTCAACTCTCATTACAAACATCAATTTTTCCTAAATCATGGAAAAAATCGAACCTCTGCCCAGTTTGTAAAAAAAATTTGACCGACAAAATAAAACAAATTATCGACCTATTTCACTATTATGTAATGCTTCCAAAGTCCTTGAAAGGCACGTTTTCAACAAGCTTTATGAGTACTTTACAAGACATGACCTTCCAACCAACAAAAATTCTGGCTTTAAAGCAAATGACAGTACCGTAAACCAACTCATAAGAATAGTGCATGATATATACCATGGCCTTGAGTCTCGAAAAGAGGCACGAATGGTTTTCCCCGATGTCTCAAAAGCCTTCAACAAAGTCTGGCATGAGGGACTCCAATTCAAATTACGTCAATTAGGGCTGTCAAATCGCATTCTCAAATGGATAGAAACCTATCTAACAAACAGAACTCAAAGAGTTGTCACAAATGGTCAAATGTTACCCATCGAAGCTGGGGTTTCCCAGGGCTCCATCTTAGGCCCCTTGCTATTTCTAGTTTATGTCAATGATATCGTTGACAACATTCAGTGTGACATTAAATTGTTTGCCGACGACACTAGTGTTCTTGAAATTATCCAAAATCCATTTGATTCAGGTCGCAGTATGAATACAGACTTGGTGGGTATTGCTCACTGGGGTAACCTCTGGCGGGCTATCTTTAAAATTGAAATTCAAATTATCCAGGAAAGCATTGATAAAGCTCTATATTGCAATGGTTCGTCCCATTTTAGATTATGGTAGTGTTATTTTCGACAACTCACCTGCTTGAGTCCATTCAATACGAAGCAGCAAAGTATGCACAGGCAAACTAGGGCACACCTCTGAAAGTACCAAATTACTACTCATATGGAAACTGTTTCGCTAATATATGTCATACTCAATTAAGATTAGGCCATTTTACATTCAACGCAGATCTATTTAGAGTAAATATTCTTCCTTCTCCTACTTGTTCATGTATGTATCCGGACGAAAATAACATGCACTTCTTTTTTTTTTTATTCTCCCCAATTTTCTACATCAAGACAAACGCTATTAAGGACTGTTACAAAAATTCTTGCTCCAGGTGTAAACCCAAATCTCCTTGTACATTTAGCTGTGCGATATCCTTATTGAAATTTTTCTGTGTGGTAGGAGAGAGCTTGATGAAGACATAAATGAAGCTATTTTTGATGCGGTGCAGCACTTCATTGTTGAAAGCAGGCGGTTTCATTTTTGACCCAAAAACTTGATGTACATTGTCTCTGTCACATGGAATGATGAATACCAATATGTTAATCTGTGGTCATAACAGTACAGAATATTGTTAATTGTCCTGTGTGTAACTGTAAATATAATTTGTGTGTCTGTGTGTATTCTGGAGAGCCTTGAGATTAGCTGCTCATGTAACTATTAGGCAATCCAGTGGAAATAAATATGTTTACAATTTACAATAAATATCAAACTAATATGCCTCACTTCCATAAATATAATAATGATATGTGAACTGAACATGAAAAGTGGTTACCACCATGTTTTACGTTTACAAAAGTTTAGGACCCAAATGAACAGATAAAGAAACAAAATATATAAAATCCAGAAGACTTGGCCTAAGTTAAACTCTTAGCTCCACAAAAACATTTTATTTCATGAAAATGAAACCATCTGTTATTGAGAATTCTTCAATCAAAATTGGTAGAGTCACGGTAAAAATTGATCCTAAGAAAACTGTAGTTTTGTAACACCATTCACATGCCATGACATAAACCTTTGTTAATCAAGTTGTTCTCCTTTTTGGGCTGTGAGCTTTATTGTGACAGAAGTATACATATTCTGCTATCCCTTTGATGTGTTTTCATCAGATTGAAGAGTTTGAAATCTTATTGAAGTTGATTTTCTTTGAAGTGAATCCTCTTTGTCGGACCTAGTCTGGTTTCTTTGTGTGGGGTCGCAGTGGTCCGGAAGGAAGAGATGGGGTGACAAAGTAGGAGTATTGCAAAGAAAGCAATCCATAACCTCAATGCAACCAACACAATTAAAGTGACTGTATGGATAATTGTGTTCATTGTTCTGTGTCCACAGTCTGTGTGGGCCACAGTGGGCTGTCTGCCAGGCCTCTAGCCAATTGTTCTTCCTAAGCCAACGTGCAGCTTGACCAAATTTCATTGGATCCAAACCCGTGTTCGACTGACAGCACTGTACTCGTTAACATGGAGTTGTAAACACAGGTAATGTGGATACTTGATTGATATACTTTATTTCTTTAAAGAGGATTAGAAAAGTATCCAAAGGCTAATACAAATTCTTCTCCTCGTGTAGGTACCAAATATATACAAATATAACCGTACATAGAGTAATGTAAAGAAAAAAAGTGTAAAAGACAATAAGATAAAACATAAAATGACAAAATAGTTATACATAACACATGGGATCACAATATAATACAAGATCGCAAACGGCCATAATACTGGAGAGTCGGACACATAGGACAGTAAAAGTTGATAAACGACAGATAATTGAACATATATGGGAATATGTATATATACATTGGACACTAATGTACACACCCCACAGATGACGACTGAAAGGGAGGTACGAGTCAGACTAAAGAACCAGGGTTACTGTTTGGCGCGGCAGAGGCACGATGGTGGCATGCCCACACTGCCACTGCGGAGCCACCATTGCGTCCTACAGCTCGGGTGTTCTTTCCCCGCCTTTTTACTATCAGCCACCTGCAGTGTGTTAATACTATTTGTAATATAAAGGACTAATTAGCTGATATATACCTGAGCATACTTATGACATGACTTTATGGTCTATAATATATAAATACAATGTGACTAACCAGTGTCATCAGTGTCGTCTCCCCTTAAGAACTTTTTGAATCTTAAAGTGCTCATTATGTATTGACCTGACGCGTCCATCGAAGAACAGTTAGTGAGGGATGTAGCAGATGAGGTACCAAATAGAAGTAAATTGGTTTTCTCAGTTTGACGGAAAGTTTCAAAAATAATACCTGTGTTGCCAGTGGCAAGGATTTCAGAGACCCTTGTCAGAAGAACTTGTCTATGAGTGTTGTAAAATGGACACTGCAGCATATAATGAATAATAGTTTCGGCCCAAAAGCCACAAGAGCAAGCAGGAGAGTCACATAGGTTTCGCGAATAAAGATGAACATTGAGAGCACTGAAGTCAACTCTCAGACGATTTAACAAAATATTGAGCTTCCGAGGTCAAAGTCTTAAGTGAGCGAGTCTTTATGGAAAATATATTAATTTAACTGATGTTTTAAAAAGTATTTAAAGAAGGAGCATTCCTTACTATTGTGGATTCTTGACTTAAAGGTTATAAGTTTTTGTGCTCAAATTTTACCTTTAAATACTGTTTTTTTTTCAGTTTGTTTTCTCATTCAGCATGTAGATGACCACTATTTATTTCCAAAACATACAAAATGTTATTTTGGTGCAGATGATGATTTTATGAAAAAAATAGCTTTGCCTACGCCACCTTAAGCATCTGCTACAATGGCTAAATCATATCCATCAACTATATGTTAAGCTGCTAAGCAGATCATTTTATTTGAAACGTTGGTGCAATTTGTCCCATTCTTGCATCACATAGCTGAATGCCTTTATGATTAAGAGAAGTCAGATAACATCCAGTTTGTTGTATATCCATATCCTTAGATGTTCCCTTTGTTTGTCTTTCCAGTTATGCAGTCAGTCTCGGTTTTTCAGTCTCGTTTTTTTTTCTTAACATAGATATTGAAATGCCTGGTGGCATCTGTGATGGAAATGATGCACTGGAACTAGAAGGAAATAACAATGAAGAACAACACCCGTGGGGACATGGATTGGCAGGCTTATCACTGCATATTCTGAGGAAGAATACTTCGCCTCTTGAAGAAAGACAATAGTTTATGCTAGGTGGATACAGCAAATATTTATATCACAAAGCAGTGTTCACTTCATCTCAAACTGATCAAACCACTTAAGCAAGCCGTATTTAAATGCAAACATTTTCTCCATGGCCACCAGACCCTGTTGAAGTAGGTTTGCGATCAATTACTAAACCTAATTTTATATTGTAAATATGATGATATTGTTAATGCATTTATACATTAATTAAAATGTTATGTCCTGGTTGTATGTCTAAAACATAATACCATATTTCGCTGCAGTGTTCATTAAGTAATGGATAATATAAGAGGACCAGTGCATCAGTCCTTACTTTCTCCTATGTCTGAAGCTCGTCATGAGTGGGTTATCCTACTTGGGTGTGAAGGATAAGGTCTTAATTGTAATCTTTTATTTGATTTGTCACTCATTGGTTTTAAGAAGCAGACCAACCAATGAGAGGCCATGGTGCATTTAAAAAAATACCGACTCCTCTCACTTTCAAAATGGCGTCGTTTTCATACTTATTTCTCCGATAGAACGTCCAATTGGTGCGTATTTTCCCTTTTAAGACATAGGGGAAGGAAAATCTAGTATAAGGGGCCCATTAGGTATAAAGTTGGGATCACTCGTAGTTGGATTTTTATGTTTTCGCTCGGCACAGCCTCACAAAAAAATGAAAATCCAACAACTTGTGATCCCAACGTTATCCTCAATGGGCTACATACACTGGATTCTCTTTGTCGCATGTGCTGATCACTGCTCTATTGCAGAAACACCTCTTCAGGTCATCAATACTATGTTATGTATTTGAAAGTTAAGCAAAGCAACTAGCAATAAGTCGTAGTTATTTCATTCACCTTCTTTAAGAGACTAAAGGGTATTGCCAAATGCCAATAATAAATCTTTTATAGAAATTTTTTCCTGGCAAGGGTCAAAACATAAAACAGGTCAAGGTCTTTTCTTTTTTTTTTTTTGCAACAAAAGGAATGGCTGCAGAATGCATAATGGCATTAAAGCATCATGTTAACAAACGTGATATGTATACAACGCTATAAAATTATAGATGGTGATACCAATAGGGCTATAGTACTTATCACACAACATACGCTTATCACCTGGTAGACACCTGACTACAGTAGCCAGGCAAACCCTGTATTCGACTGTAGGACTTCAATTAGGAAGAACAAAAACATTTGAAGTATGTTTTAAGAAAAGAGCGGTTTCTATAGATCAGACAAGAATGCACGACATGATAAATAATATATATTTCACAGTCATTCTACATTTAGTTATAAAAGAGACAAAAGAAGTCCATGTTATGTGATAAAGTAACTACTTAATACCGTGTGATGCGTTCAGTAAGATCCAGGCAAACTCCGTCCAGTTATAAGTTAGGGTTGTGCGATTTCTGAAGAATATCAAGAACCTTTTTCACAACACTCTGCTGTTTCCACAATTTTTAGCTAGTATTTATTGATATCTAATCCATCTATCCCATACAGCAGATATGACAGGCCAACGTTTCTAACAGTTTTATCTAAGAGTCTGTCGATAAATCTGTTGAAGCCATTCAAGCAGCAGTATAGCCAGAAACTGCTTTTGTATAGGCTAAGATTTGTTATCGCTATGAACATCATATTTTAAAAAACCAGTACAGTCTATGCCAAAAATTTTTACCTCCTCCGTAATACACATTGAACTGGTATAGTGTATGCCAAATATGTTTCCCTGCTCCGTAATGCACATTGTCTTATCACCCAGATATCAATCTTAATATCAAACGCCACTCTTGAACATGATAAGCACATAAACTAAGGTAATGCAAGGGGGGGGGCTTATAACGGCAAAATCATGAGCCGACACAAAAAGACTATTTTCCTCTTTCATAAAGTTTGGAACTTTACCTTCCATGGCATCAAACGTATATCCTACAAACAAAAAACAAAATTTATGTGATAAAAATGTGGGAAAAAACTGCCCATGTTCTAGCTGGCGGGAGCGTGTACATGTCTGACAAATGTATACAAAACAATCCACCAAGCTTTGGATAGCAGTCCGCTACTTTCCACACCCCACGGCCGCGACAAGGACAAGCAACCAACAGTGACCTTTCAGGTGTGCCGCTTGCAACTCTTGTGTGAACTGCTATACAAGCTTGCTCAAGTCTCACTGGACTGTCTTCCGTATTTTATTTAAATTAAACTCATTACAAAATTAAGCTTTACGTGAAACCCGTCACACAGGTTGTAGCCTTATACTGTTATAATATAGGTAGGCCCCTACACCTAGCTAATTGGCTTGGAAGTGTCTAAAACCAGATAACAGGCTAGCGCGGGGCGGTTTGCAGTGTGTTTGTTTATCACACAGACAAGCGAGCGGTCATAACCCACCCCTGTTCCGAAGCTGTTAAGAGCAACTGTGCAACGAAGGATTAATACGCCGTATGCATATCAATTTCCCGCCACAAAGCACGGGTTTGACCCAAGGCGATCACGGGGGACGTGCGGGTCATATATCACTGTCACAGATATGGCCACAGGTTTATTTCTCATAAAATTAACGGGTTTTTTTTTTTTTTGTTTTTGAGAAACTTAAGTTCACAAATGTCAAACTGGTATTTATCTCGTATTTCCTGAGCCATACGAAAGAAAAATTTTCATCTGTCTTTAATCAATATTCTTTATTTCCAAAATATAAGTAATATCCCGCTTGTCCCCCCAGGTACCGACCCGTATCTCTCCATATCCCGCCAAGCCAGATCAGGCAATCAGGTATAGGTATGTAGTTGTGGCGGGAAATTAATATGCTCATCTCCTATTGCAGTGCACTGCGTCAGGCGGACGGCGTCCAGTGACGTCGGCAGCTGCAGGGAGACTGTCAGCTTTGTCTCGCTTGAGTGGTCAGTGACTAAAATAATCATGCATTCATCAAAGACCACTTAAATTGCCACTTAGCCTTATGACGATGATAATAGAATTAGAAATGACTGGGACTCAATAGCTGCTACTGTTGACACCGGCACGGCGGCAGTGTCGACCAGTTCAAAAATTGACAGTAGGGCCTAATTAATAACACTATACTGTGTAGTTGACATAATATTATACAGTTAACTTTGTGGAGGGGAAAATGTATTTCACTTTTGGGTGGGACCACGGGATGGGAAAAGAGGGACTTGTGCAAGTCTACTATACAAGGTCAAGACCGTTGCTTAATTGGTTTATTGTGGCTACCACTAGTAAATTGATTTTGGCGGTAAATGCCTCATTTCTGCCAAAAACAGCGGATGATGATGATGATGATGATGATGATGATGATGATGATGATGATGATGATGATGATGATGATGATGATGATGATGATGATGATGATGATGATGATGATGATGATGATGATGATGATATTAATAAAATTACATTTTTCTCTTGTGCTTGATGGAAGTTGTTAAGGTTTATATTTGTAATTCAAACCGTGCAGAAAATTATAAAGTGAGATATACTTATTTTTGGCCACAGTCAATTGAATGTGAACTTTGGAAAAAATACAACCTTCATTAGCAGCCGTAAATATTGTTTTATTATCTTTCACGATGTATTCTGTGATCTTTTTATGCATTACTGTGTCCAGTAACTCTCAAAAGCATTTGTTACACGGAAAAGAACCCTATACGGACAACAGCCTTATGCGAATACATGTGCACACATACGTACGTATGTGCGTATTACCGTCCAGATGTGCAGTCGTTCACCATAGACACTTAAAGCGTATGCACATCAGAATCATGGGGCTACGCATATTCGTTCATATGGGCTGCCATTTTTAAGTGCATTAGGAATAGCATCAGCGAACAGTCCGCGTTGTTACTGGAAGCAGTGCCTGCCAAGAGTGCTACGAAATGACAACCACCAATGTGGAGTTAGATGAGTGCTGATGTTTCACAGTATGAATGTAGTCAGTCGGCTTTACTTAAATGAAAATTGTGAAAAAAAAAACGAGCTTATAATACAACTTCATAAATATACATATATATATATATATATATATATATATATATATATACATATATATATACATATATATATATATATATATATATATACATATATATATATATACATATATATATATATATATATATATATATATATATATATATATATATATATATATATGGCACTCGCACATAACTACCTCCATTGAACCATTCTTTTTAGGAATGGGGATTTGGTCGAGTGGATATGTGCGTTTCCCATTTCAGCTAGGCGACTGGTGCCAAAGGTTGCAGGTTCGAGTCCCGCTCGTTCCGAACATGAAATATATATTTTCGGCATTTCCTTAATGCTGGTGGATTTAAGTCCCCGATTCTGGAAATATATGCCGAGTCAGTAAATATACTGCATTACCGTGTTGATATGGCACTCGCACATAACTACCTCCATTGAACCATTCTTTTTAGGAATGGGGATTTGGTCGAGTGGATATGTGCGTTTCCCATTTCAGCTAGGCGACTGGTGCCAAAGGTTGCAGGTTCGAGTCCCGCTCGTTCCGAACATGAAATATATATATATATAAATCTTTAAATCCTTACTGAACGCTGGTAGCAATACAAAGTCTGAACCTGAAGTTGAAAACTGCATTGCTAGCTGTACTTATATGGAGAGCATGCATGTTTCTTCTAGTGAAGTTTTACATGTTATTAATAACTTGTCATGTGGTAAATCAGGAGGGCCTGATGGCCTTACAGCTGAAAGTCCTAGGTTTGCTGATAAGCGGAGTGTATGTACACTGTTTTCTACACTCATGTCTACCATGCTTGTACATGGTTATGTCCCAAGTAATGTTATGGAAGTTATTATTATTCCCCTTGTTAAAAACACATCTGGAGATGTAACTGACAGGGATAAATACAGGCCTATAGCCCTGGCATCAATCTTTTCCAAGATATTTGAATCCATAATTCTTAGTGGATGTGAAATTCATTAGACACATCCTCTTACCAGTTTGCTTTTAAAAAGGTCATGGTACAGACCTGTGTATTTCACCCTGAAGGAGATGCTGAGATATTACGTGGCTCATAGCAGCCCAGTTTTTTGCATGTTTTGTAGATGCAAAAAAGACTTTCAACAGTGTAAATCACTGGCCCCTTCTACAGAAGCTCATAAGACGTAAAATACCCTCGTACACTGTAAGAGTTTTTCCTTATTTTGGTCAGTGGCTCTCTCAAAGGTCAAAAAAAACTGGTTACCAGATTTCAACATAATGCAAGTGAACATGACATTGTGTTTAAAGGGAAGGAGAAGTGCTGCTACCACTAGGTGGCTAAATGTATGTCAATTATATGCATGGGGCAGAACAGTATACATAATATCTTGTCAGCTTAAGAAGTGGGTAACACTTCAGCCAATGCCACCCTGGTATGCCCGGCTCACAAACACGGATGACACAAAAGTCAATTATCACATGTCCATTGTAGAATGACATCACAGCTAAAGAGCCCACCCAGGAAGTAAAAAGTGGTTCACTTTTTGTGCCCACTTCCTATTACCTTTAATATCCGTAAGACAGTGTGCATGCTGTTTAAGCCCAGGTAATCGTGCCAAATTCATCAGATGACTTGGATATATCCCGTCAATATAGAAGTTTGTGTATTAGGGCAAATATGCTTAAATGACATTTTTATGCCTGCTCATAAGAAGTAAAAATCTGTCTTTCTCTGGTTCACTGTACACCACTCTATACATCACAATTGTGGACAAAATACACTAATGGTAGTATGAGTAAATTCACTGTATGTTTCAATAATGCCTTGAGATGTGTAATTGGTTATTCAAAAGCATGTTGTGCTAGTGGTATGTTCGTGTTTAATGGCATTAGTTCTTCTGCTGAACTGCGTAGAAGAGTGATTCACAGTTTTCTCCAAAAAGTGCCTAAGAGCACCAATGAGCTGATCAGACAAAATGTCGTGGGAGCCAATTTCCTTGTAACATTTTCCTATGGTAACAGCTGCATGTGGCCACTTTTTTTGGGGGGGGGGTCGTGGAAGGGGTGGCCACCTACAGCAGGTTCCACTGTAAAGGATGGTGTCACAACCTAATGTTTTCAATTTATAAGTCTGTGATGGCAATTTTATCTCATAAGTTTACATTTATTATTTTCATTTTATTGTACACAAATATGGACTCTGTTTCCGAAATAAATAATTCTATTCTATTCCATGCTATTGTAAAAATACATATATACATAACACATATCTCTGACATGCTGTTGTACAGCAGACCGAGAGAAATTCATTCTGCCAAAGACCTTTTTTTCCTTGCTTCGTCAACCTCTACACAGGAATTGTCCTGTCATTCATAAAAATGATGAATGGCGTAATTACTTGCGTTGTTTCAGTAAGAATGGGACATGGGGGACAGGATATGGAGAGTCGACATCAGTGAACTCGGGAAACAATGCTGAGACAGGTCACGCTTTTTTGCCATGGCCAGTAAAAGAGCCGGCATTGTCCCATCCAGTCAAGCTATAAAACATTTGAAGGACTTCTGCTTCATGTTGGCCCACAGTTACTGTTAATCTCATGAATCGGCAAATAAGGATTACCAGCCTCATGAAGACAGCAACAAGAGCTTGGTCATTCTTGAAACAACATTTACACGCTAAGCATTTGCTCACAATATACTGCGACAGTCTGTATGTCTTATTGATTTTTAGAGAAGCCTCAAATTAACTGATGACTCTCGCTACTTTGGGACCGGATTTCGTTAAATGATTGTGGGCTATTGGATTACCAGTCAGACCAACAGCATCCCCATATCCTTTGATACAAACACTATTTTGTTCATGTGCGTGATCAATTTGCATTGCAAGAAGACATTTTTAATCGTCTTTTATGCAGTAAAGTGGCCATGTGGAACGCCTCGGCAACTTCTACATGCTTATTTGGCAGTTCTGTCACAGACTGCAAACGTACTGGACACCACTGAGCATAGTTTGTGTCGTTGAGAGCAAACAGCCTAGGGGTAAAGTTTATAAGAGTATCTATGTACACGCTAATGTTTGCCTCACATAAAGACTGCACATAACAGACTATTGACAATTCTTACTCAATTACATTCGCCCAGTACCTGAATTGTAGACTATAGTATCCTTTTTCTCTGCACCAGAGCTCAAAACTGCATGGACATTTCATTGCTGCAGCACGAGTTTATATGCATCATTTGCTGAATCAAGAGAATATACAAGGCACAAGCTGTAATTTGGTGAGCACTTTGTCTTGTATGTATGACGGGAATGAGTCAGCTCTGCCTGCAGACGCTAGTTGTGCTTGTACTAGCGCCTGTGTCCGGCCACTGCCTCGCAACCAGTCACCTGCCAACTTTCATGCCAGCCATTTGAGAATTGAGCTTGCTTTCTGTTGCATTCATCAGCGGGTGTTTCTACTTTATGACAGTCATTTTTTATGACGTCACTAACGTTTAGGCATACAGAGAGGGCGGGCTGTTCAAAAGCAGATGTGATCAAGGTTTTTAGCTCAGGTTACTCTGTCAGGCACCTGAGCTTTTACCATATTCTATACTATTTGTATACCGTTTGAAAATGAAAAAAATCCTGGTCTTCTATATGCAGATGATGTCTGTCTTTTAGGTGAATGCGAAGAAAGCCTACAAAAAATGTTTAATGTTGCTGATGCATTTGTTTCCAAGTGGAACATGTCTTTTGATAACGAGAAATCTTAAGTGATGGTAATAGGTAAGTGGGTAAAGTATGAAAATAAAAAGAACTGGAAATTAGGAAATATATATATTAAGGCGTGAGTCTCGTGAAGACCACCCGGATGTGACCTGACAGGTATTACAGGGGTCCCTCATACGGCGGGGGGAGGGGGTTTACTCGAGGGCTCAATGGTTTCCAGCCTAATACTATGCTGGGTTACTCATACTATAGCTGTACATGTAAAAGGTATTGAATGTATATATATGCTACAAAACCCCGTCCTTTCACCGTGCTGTGGGGCGGTAGTCTCAAAGTGCAATCTTTTCTTTTTAATTGTCACATTAAACTTGAGCATAGGACCAGCGGTGATACCAACAGTCACCCAAAAAAAATGGAACACCTTTATGGAAAGCAGTGATCATTAAAGTTTCATCTTACCCCTGGTTCCAACTCTCCCCGGTCTCCCCTACATCCAGCATTATATAGGCCTAATTGCACGATGTATTAGCTTTACTATTTGCATAGGCTCTGGACCTGTACATGTAGCCCTGCATCCCTCTCCTCCCCTTGCTCCGCCACTGCACTAACAAGTCCTTAAATGCATCCAGGACCCTATATTTCAGATATAGGTTCCTTGAATTCATGTACAGTCCATGACAAAAAGTTGAAGGAGCCAGCCGTATGAGCACTATGTGGGCTAGTCAGGGCAAAAAGTAAGGTAACTGCTGCACCTGCACATAGATGCGCGGCTGCCTACTCCAAACTTGTTCACTTTAACAGGCTCCCCATTCCAATTGAGGCCTTTTTGATGAACATGAAAAGTACACTTGCAGCCTCAATTTAATACATTTGCCTCATCGCATTATGGCTATATAGCATACATTTAAGAATTAAACTTCCTCTCTAGTGTAATTACGGGCGCATGGTTGCAATTTGTGTGACAGGCATTTCTGATGACGCGCGGTAGCGCGTCATCAAAGAAATGCCTGTCACACAAACTGCAACCATGCGCCCGTAATTATACTAGAGAGGAAGTTTAATTCTTATATTTACATTTAACATCAATTCCTATTAACATAAGAGTAAGTATTATCATTGATAGTTGATTTAAAATCGTTTTAAGCTTGTTAATTTACAAAAAATCGCCTTTTTGTTTACTAGTGGGAGAAGCCAAGTAGGCGGGGCTACTACATCAGCCATCAGTTGTCAAGGCAACTCCTGGAACACAAAACTAAGAAAAAAATAGTTCCGAATAACACAACAACTTTATTTCAATAAAGCTTGCAAAACCGGTAAAAGAAAACATTTAGGCAAGTTTTGACGAGTAGATATGCAATTCTTGATCATCTGATACCGTCTTCCCATTATGCTTAGGCCTATGAATCAAACGCTTCGGAGGCGCTAACAATTGGGAAGTGAAAATAGTCCCAGGCCAAGCATGAGGATATTATTGCGCAGCACGTTGGTTGCACGAAATGCTCTAGTGTAACCATTGCCTCATGAACCACACTACCGTTCCTATTCTTTCAATGCTAACAAAAATAACAAATGTAAATATTACCATATGATTTTTATTCATTTATAGGTCATTAGCTACACATTCACACCATACCAAAGGAAGGGCATAAATGGTGAGGCTGCGGGCTGCAAATAATATTTGCGCTCATTTGCGGGCTGCAAAGGATATTAAATGATAATTGACTATGAAAATACTTCAAATGAAAAATAATAGTAATAATACTTCGCGTCAGGCGCTAATGACCACTGTCGGGCCAAAAATCTATTACCGCAGACCGCAAAAGATCCCAATGCCCGTAAAACAAACATTATTGTTGTATTGAAAACTATATCAAACATCATGCTGGTCATAACATCATGACCTTTCAGAATGTTATGCAATAATTATGATCAAAATGCCAGATTTCTGCACCTTTAGCCTCAAACACAACCATCAAGACAGATAAAACTGAAACATGACATACATAATTGGAAATGACCTGTACAGTCAATATAGTCAAAGAATTTTTACCACGTGCTCACATTGTACCAGACATTTATTAATCAAGTATATGGCCATATCAAGGCATCAAAAATAACTTTAATCTGTTTCAATACGTTAATAACCACCTCCCATGGAACCTTCGCCCCAAATTTCAATAACCAAATAGGGTGTTACCCAGACCGAAGTGGCTCAACCAGCAAATGATGAGATATATTTCAAATGAAAAGCTTCGTCTTATTGGTAGAAAACTTGATGTCAGGGCCACTAACCGGCAGGCTGCTAACAATCCACTCATTATTGATGCATAGCAAACAACAAGCAAGTAGTATACTCTGGTGGCCTAATAACCACCCACTCACATAAATTTTAAAAAATAAACTGTCTGCCAGGGGGCGCACTGGGCATAGATACTTAGTGGATTGTAAGTGGTCAGTCCACTCATTTTTTATGCATGGTGAGCGGCTAGTGGGCAGCCCACTTATACCCCATTCTTGAGTTTAAATCTGGAGCGGGAGAGCAGAAGTCCATTATGGCGCCCATTATTTTGGCAGATCCAGGGAAGGACCGACTAGGATACCTGCGGCCAGCCCGCTGGACCTTTTTGTACAGGAGGGCTTCTGGATGATTCATCACTTGAAATTCCAGCTGCATCTAATCGGTTATGCTTCATGCTCACCATGGCCCGCAAGACAAGTTGATCATGTCAGTCTAAGACACTCATCTATTTTTTTTCTCCCCGATGAATTATACACATGATGTTCAAATTATACCGTACAACAACAAAATTCTCAAATCACAAATACACAACAGTATATGGATCATATGGAGGGGATTTGGCAGAAACCCCAAGGGGGCTTTCAATTTTTCTCTCCATCCCACCAGTATAGGATCGGGGAGGTGACTGGATGTTCCTGGAGGTCTCTCTACAGATGTTCGTTCAGGTAGGCTTAGTATTAAAGATTTGCGTAGTAGTATTTCCTTATGATAAGATCTGAGGTCGTATATGCAATGGAACTGCAACCTGTAAATTAAAGAATCCCAAAATATGATTATAGATGGCCGGTATAAACATTTTAGCTTTACTGACCAGAGGTCGCAGATCTTATGCGATCAGTGTCTGTCCATCCGTCTGTCAGCCCATCTGTCTATACAGTTTTTGTTTGTGAACACAATGTAGCCTGCAGTTTAAATGCTAGCCCCACATAACTGTCAGAGTTTATCAAGTGCATACAAATATAAAAATAGATCCAGTTTGGTAATGGTGGTGCCATTTATACAATTACGTATTATACGGCTCAAAATGTGAAAGTCGTGTAAAAAATCTAACATCTTCAATTTTGGTGGACCTTCATCAAATCTAGCGTGTTTCTCGAGAGAGGCAAAGTCAAAGGTGTTTATGATACTAACATGTCCATCATGGTCTCATAAGTAGTTCCCAGCCGACGTATCAGTACGGCAGAAGCGCTGGTATTTTAAACATTAAATGAATAAAGTCTTGTCAGAGTATGCTCCCAAGTTTGGTGCCAGTCATGTTTTTATTTTTAATGGAAAACTCACTTGGTGTCAAGTGACATATAATGGGGAAATGTTACGTCAGCAAGCAAATAAAAGTGTGTAAAGTTTCATGGTTCTTTTTAATAATATAAAATTGGTTTTCTTATCCACCATGTTTGATACTTTCCTGAACAAAGGATTTGAACCAAATCCATTGTTTCACATTTTGTAGGCCTAGTGAATGCGATCATTTCATAATTTTAGCACAACTAACGTGTCAGCTGGTGAAGCTGATTGCAAGGGTCTTTTTAAGTAAAACATCCACAATTTCATTTTTGGGCTTTTCAAAAACCACTGACCTGAACATTAGACTTGGTAGGGGGTCAACGTTTAGTTGATTTCAAATAACTTTGTTGAGCTTGTTGTGGTACTATGATGTTCTTACAGATATCTCTATCCATTGTTTTAGAATGGCTCCTAAAGTGCACGGTCGATTGCTTTGAAAGTACACAGGGAAATCTATCGGCACTCTTAGATCCTGATTTATGCCACACATGGTACTGCACCTTTTTCTTTTTGAATCAGTTTTTATTGTAGTTTTGAATTTTGCGCTTCTTCTGAACTGCAAGCTTGTTTCTGTTCAAATTTCATAAGAATATACCAAACTTGTCCTCCGCGAAATGTGTTCATGAGATGGGGCTCTAACATTTCATGATTTTTAACCATCTGGGAAAGTACACACACGAGTCATACGATTACCAATGGCGCCTATATTTTACAGCCTATTTACTTTGAGTTGGCAAGGCAATTAACATGCAAATGTTGGTAAACTTAGGGTGCTAAAACGGAAAAATAGTCAATTTTCATTAAACATAAATATACTTCGGATACAACCAATGTGCTGTGTTTCTTATCTAACAAGCAGACGATCAAGAAGAAAAAGTTCCTGAGGGAAATTATACGATTCGTCAATGGACAATGGGAATGACGTGACTATTCGTGGAAATTATACGATTCGTCAATGGACAATGGGAAAGACGTGACTATTCGTGGATAACATTTTATTTTATCCTAGATATTAATTAGTTCATCAAACGCACAATAGGAACATTTTGAATCCTTGAACAGTATTCAATGAAAGCCATCTCATGTAGGAACGGGGAAGAAATGAATAAAAATCAAAATACACACATTTAAATATATTTACCCTCATAGTTTATTGAGGCGTTTATATGATATAATAGTACCTTGAGAGTACATTGACCGTACCAATGTGTTTAGGGGTGACACACATGCATTATTCCTCACTACTCAAGAGCCTTACAATGCAGTATCTACGGAAACTTTGAGTAGATGGATAAAAAAAATACGTTACAGTCTGCCGGTATAAACATGGACATGTTTACACCACACTCAACCAGAGCAGCTGCTGTTAGTGCCGCAGCAAACCCAAAAATCTCAGTGAACACCATTTTGAAAACGGCTGGTTGGAGCAATGCAAAAGCATTTGCAAATTATTATCAGAAACCTGTGCTTCGTAATGAACAGTTCTCCAAATGTATTTCAGCAAGAATAAACCAGGCACCTGCTAGAACAACACAATGTAAATCAACTAGATCAGAATGCAGCGTACATACCTATGAAGTTCTCAATCTGAGAATTGTTTGTGGTGAACTATTAAGCAAACGTTAATTTAGCTATTACCAATTTATCATACATTATATATATATATATATATATATATATATATATATATATATATATATATATATATATATATATATATATATTAATACTTGGAACACAGTGGCGCACTGGTATCAACTTAAAATCAATAATGCCAATCAGTCCTGACTTCTCTTCTCACGGTTCGATAGAGCAACAGGCATACGAACCCTGCTCTGAAATCTCACAGGATCTCGTCGCACTATTGAAGTAAGGCAGAATCTCCAAATTAAATGAGACGTACCTTGAAGGTGAAGTTTGATTGAAATTCTACCGAGCTGAAAAAGTTGCGAGGGATCAAGGGCCCACCACAAAATGCCCATCCTCAATTTTCAGTGTCCATGTGTTTTTTTTTTTTTTTTTGTCTAAAAACTGATATCCACGGGTTAAGCACGCCATCTTACTTGATATCTTAGCACTATTTCAACTGGGTGAAATTTCAATCAAACTTCACCTTCCAGGTAAATCTCATTTATTCTTGGAATTATATCGGTCCAAGTTCAGCCAAGCGTTGACTATAGCTGGGTGAACTCTATTTTATACAAAGAGAAACTTAACAAACCTAAATCCGTAATCCCATACTTTTGTTGGTTAAAAATGAGTAAATTTCACCGCCTGGTCACGGAGCTCATATATAATTCAGCCATCAGAAAAAAAAACAGGACCAAGCTTATGTATTGATCAGTTACACCCTAACTCAGTAAATCAGGGATTAGCCTTTTTCTTCGATTCAAGGAATTTGCATCCTTTCAAAAGTAGGCCAGAAGATATTTAAATGTGACATCAAGACAATTTGTGTTAAAATAAATTATATACTACAACGAACATTCCCTCCTCGCAAAACATGAACCAAAAGAAACAAAAACAAAAACAAAACAAAACAAACAAACAAAAAAAAAACTACAAAAGAAGACTTGCTTCAAAGCAAATCTGTCTGTGTGCCTTCAAAAGTTGTAAATATTAAATGCTGCAACTGTTGTTCTTTAATCTTTACATTCCATTAAACGTTTGGCTGGATGAAAATTTCAAATTGCAAATGACCTTGATTTTTTTCCTTTAGAGGTCACGTGTAAATCATAAAGATGTACTGTTACCATAGCTACAATTAAAGCTCAACATGCACCAAATCACATTAAAATTGACCAAGTTATGGCTAAATGAAAGATTCAAAAGGCCAAATAACCTTGACCTTTGACCTCTAGATGTTACATGTTAATTACAAAAATATGCAGTGTTGCAGTACCTACCATTTCAGTCCAAAATAATTAGAATTGAATGGAAATTGACTGAGTTATGACTTAATAAAAATTCCAATGGTTGAAATGACCTTGGCCTTTGACCTTTAGCGGTCACATGTCAATTACAAAAATGTGCCGTGTTACAATAGCTACAATTTGAGCCCAACATGATCAAAATTGGATAAAAAATTGAGCAAGTAATGGCCAGATGAACATTTCAAAGGTCCAAATGACCTTGACGTTGGACCTTTATAGGTAACATGTATAATTCTAAAATGTGTAGTGTTGTAAAGGCATTAATTGAAGTTGGATTTTATTCCTGTACCTATAATAGTTTTGGAGATATTCAATTTCAAGTGGCCCTAATTTGCATGATTTTCAAAACCGTTAGTCTTCTTTACAAAAACTCAAGACTTCATATGCGGAAGTATAATCACGCCAAGTTTGGTGTTTCTACGTAAAATACTTTTCAAATGAAATGTCGGACAAATTTGCCTGCAAAAAAGAAGGAAAGAAAAAGAACGAACGAAAGAAAGAATTCCTGGAAAAACAATATGTCTTTGTTGGCATACAGATATAAAAAGGAAAGAATAGAAACACACACACACACACACACACACAAATCGATTTCGTCATTGAATTTGTGTCTTCATTGTGTAGCGTAAAAGGACTCACTGTAGCTGGGACCCCGTCTAACTGCCGACCGCCTTGATTGGACACAATGATTGCCGCAGTGCCATGCTGAGCCGCCAAGAGGGCATCGTGGGAACTCAAAATGCCTTTGATGATGATTGGCAACTTCGTGAGTTTTTGCATCCAGTGAAAAGTATCCCAGTTCAGCGCTGACTCGAAAAGGTCCGCAGGAAGCTAATAAAACAGCGTATAATATCAAAGTAATATGATTGTTATGTCTTTGAGCCAACACAGACATGTTGTGTTTCTAGAAAATTTTTCTTTCTTTCATTCTTTGTGTCTGTGACCCAACACAGTAAAACTTTTTTCTCGTATTTATTTATTTATTTATTTATTTATTTATTTATTTATTTATTTATTTATTTATTTATTTATTTATTTATTTATTCATTTATTTATTATGTCTGTGTGCCAACACAGATGTATTGTTTTTTTCTAGGAATTCTTTAATCATGTCTGTGTGCCAACACAGACATGTTGTTTTTCTATGAATTGTTTGTTTGACCATCGTCATTGTCCCTATCATGCTAAAGTCTCCTAGTTTTGGTTATTTATTAAAAATCAGAAAACGATAGAATCACCACGCAGTGAACAAATTTGATTAAGATCAAGTCCACGTATATTCTGAAAACGTTTTAACTTACCATTTGGGAGAAAAGGTCAAGAAAAGTGAAAACACACAAACATTCTTTAAAAAGCGAAAAGTAATTCATAAAAAGTCAAAAGATCGCTGAAGCGTGACTATTTGCACAAAACTGGTAAAGACCCATCCAACTTACAACCCCCCACCCCACTCAAAATTGAAGTGGATCTCGTTGAGTGTTTTGGAGCAGTCAAAAGTGTTCCCATTGACTTGCATTGTGATCAAGGCGAAAATATGCATTAACCAATAAGTACACACATTGAAAAATGCGTTAAAAATCAGAAATGCCGAATATCATCACCTAGCGAACCGATAAGTTTGAACAATCCACAAACTACTGACATTTCCACCGAGTTTCAGACCAATCTATCTGGCAATTTTGCAGAAGTCAAAAACAGCTAAAACACACAAAAATAAGTTTTAAAAAGACCGACATCACAGCACCATATGGTGAGCAGACTACGGTGGAAGGGTCCCTGAAGTGTTCCTATGCGATTTTGAAGCAATTGGCCTGGCATTTTTGGCCAAGATATTACAACAAAAGGGAAAAATATCCTTAAAAAATGAATAAATAAAAAGCATGGTATTGTGACCATTTGAATAAACTTGATACATCCATCGAATCTGCATCCCCACCAAGTTCCAAGCGAATCCTGATGACAGTTTTGCAGAAGTCGAAAATGCGAATTGTTGACGGATTGGCGCCAACGCCACGACTGATTAAGGACCATAAGATAAGTTCTGACTGACAGCTGAGTTAACATTGCATAGAAAGACACCCACGCCATTGTATAATAAAGAAGGTCCAAAGTTAGGATAATCTGCATCAATGGATTTTCTCACAAATTCATAATCACCGCAACGTTCTACTTTCCGTCTCTTGCCTGGCAAAGGCAAATCTACGGTCCACACAATAGCATCGTACCCAGCGTTCTCAACTCGACGCACCAACGCCTCGTTAAATTTGGTGTCCGTTGTTGTGAAGATCTGGAACCATTTCACTCCACTTGGGCAACATTTGTCAACATGTTCCAGGCTGCAACTAGCGCAAATTCCAGTTATGAACGGTACACCTTGTTCAGCGGCAGCTCTAGGAAAATATTTATATGTACCATACACGAATATAAGGTGATTTAATCGACAAGGATCAACATTTCTTCCCAGTTTTTGCAATGACAGTGCATCACATTTTAGAAAAGTCCCAATTTGATTGATAACTCTCACTACTTTGGATCCAGATATCACCCAATGTCTGAAAGCATTTGGATTATCAGTCAGGCCAACTGTATCCCCAGCAACGTTGACACAAGCACCGTTTGGTTTATGTACCTGATCAACTTGTAATGCAGAGAAGACATTTTATTAGTCTGATATGCTGTAAAGTGGTCAAGTTTAAAGGCTTCGGCATCTTCTGCATGCTTATCTGATAGTTCTGTCATACTTCTCAAATGTACTGGAATCCAGTTAGCATAGTTTGTGTGATTGAGAGCAAAGACCCAAGGGGTATGCCGCGTCAGAGTATCTATGTACATGCTAGACTTTGCCTCACAAATAAAATGCACATAGGGAAGTATAAACAACTTTAACTCAGATACAGTTGCCCAGTACGTACGTTGAATCGTAAAATATTATCTACTTTTTCCCTGCGCCTGAGCTAAAAAATTCATGAAACCTGCATTGCTGCAGCAAGAGTTGATACGAACCAAATACTTGATGCCAGGCGCAAGCTGTAATTTAGGGTGCTCATATATCCTGTATGTGTGACAAGAATTAGTCGGCTCTACCTGCAGATGTTCGGTGTGTTTGTGTTAGTGCTAGTGTCTTGTCTAATGAACCAAGGACCAAAGTTGTAACATTTTAATTTATAAAAGTTAGGCTAAATACATGAAATTTAGATTATGTTAAACAATGGCAAAGTGCAGCATTTCAAACTGCTCTCATTGTAAAACCACCCAGACAGATTTGCTGTGAAGCAAATTTTCTTTTCTAGTTGAATTCTGTAAGCCTACACTACCACCCAACCCACCCACCCACACACAGCTGTGCAAACATGCTTGTCCAGTGCTGAAACACTTCCATGGGAGTTGCGTACCTTTGCACAACTCCATTCCACCAGCCTCAGTTGAGCGCACTATGAGCGTGCTTGCATATTCGGTGGACCCTGTCTAACTAATATCCAGATCTGCAGCCAGTCAGCTGTTGGCAGAACTATTTTGTAGCCACCCTGAACCTACACATGCATTTCCGTTAACAGGGTTTGCTTGCATGGTGATTATTAGCTTTTTTACATATTGAAAAAAGTATCATGAATTACAAGAAATTTCTGGCTTCAATTACCCTCGATGATATTGCAGCGAATCAAAATTGTGACTGTAGGCTCCAAAACATGTTCTGAGTATTTACCCGCTGAAGACCCTTTGATTTATTTGGGCTAATACAACATATGCCAATCATTTTGTGTCAATATAAAAGATTATTTTATATTGAATATTATGTGCCTTCCCCCCCCCCTACAAGAATATATTCAGACTATTTACATAGCAAAAAAAGCTTTAACCTTGCCACGTTTAGTTGCACTTGCCAGAAATACTGACCATAAATGCCGAGATCACAGTTTTGGTACATACTATGTGACTAAACTTGGTTTTCCCTGCATGACAAAGTGTATCTCTTTGTTGCCAGTGAAAGTATCTCAAACAAATGTATAAGTGGAAAGGCTGGACAAACACTATTTGCTTACTGTATGAAAGAGCAACATTTTTGTTTTGCTTTGGCAGATTAAACGTCATAATGGCTCTCATCACCTTTCATATGTTGAGAAAAACTAAATTTCTGCACACTTATACTCCGTATAGAATACAGAAAGACGTCCAACAAGCCAAACATTTCCACATATGAAACAAAATCAATGCCCGGTTCGAAATCATAAATTCAGTATCAGTTCTTTTCACGATTGTAATGTTAATGTCATGAAGAATCTTTAATACTCCTGTTAGGTAGTCTGTATAAATTTACATAAACCCTTTCACTGCCAAGTTTTGGACTGACTCAACAGCTTTCCTCCGCGCGCTTCGCGCGCAATACACCTCCAGAGGAAAGCTGTTGATCTGGACCATTATTTTCTGTGGAATTTTAGGCATGCTGGCACTTGAACGAAATTTATTTTCACAAGGGACAGGAATGTAGTGCCTTGATTATAATTCAGGGCAGTTCCTTTTAAGGAGTTTGATTTTATGACCTGTGTTTATATCATAGCAATACGATTTACATTGGAATTTCTAGTCACATTTTTGCTGTGCTATGGCTGTTAAATTTGGCAATCAAGGATAAGCTTTATTTTGAAACGGAAAATGTGCTTTGATGAGAGTAATTTTTATTAATTTGGGACCCGGTCAGTTCATTAAAATCCGGGGATACCCGCTCACTTAGGTTTAAGATTCACCACAGCACTTTGACGACCCGGCATAGACCTTCGTAGTCTGGGGATCACATAAACTACTATAATAATATTTATATAATTATTCTTTTTCTATATTTGTCTGTTGTTCCATGGACCCATAATTGCAATTCACAGTTCAGGTGTCGGGTAAACAGTTAAATGCACACATGTCTAGACAGTTTAATTGCGTGTATTCCTCATTGTAACTATTCAATCCGTCAAACTAATTGTTTTATTATTTAGAGTGCGTCTTCTGGCGGGATTAGAAAAGCCGCGTGATAATTGACCCAGTAAGTTTGCAGCCGGTCACAGTTAACTTCCAAAGCATAGACAACCTGTCGGAAACTCCAGCCAATCACAGTCCGTTTACAACTGGTGGGACAGATACAATAATTAATTTGTACGTGAATGTACCACACCTTCACGATTTGACCAAGGGCACCGAGCTGTCAGTGGCAGCCGAGAACCGCACGTGCCTGGACACCTGCAAGGGTATGATTTTCTGCCGCTGGGTACGTATTGTTTTATAATTAGTTTCATTTCCTTTAGCAAAGCTGACATTAAATGGCCCGTGTATTTCTTAGAGAGTTTGTGGGATGACAGTTTCGATGCTGTTTCGTCATGTTTTGAACTTGAATGCTTGGGTTCGAATGTGTCTTCGTTTTGTCTTGAACTTCTACCCTCGAGGAAGGTCGTAAAAACATTTGTCTCTTGTTCCATGGACCCATAATACGAGGGTCCATGGTTGCTCGCGAGGTGCATTTGAGTGTCAGGACTTGGACTCGTAGCGTTAGAGGAAGGTCGGTGCTCAGGAGAAGAAGCACACGAGAGCGTGTGGCGTGGATTTTAGGTTTGACTGGCCTAATTAAGGGCGTTACCGGAAGAAAAGAAGGGTACAGAACTGCACAGGATTATCTGGTACAGTGCTGGGAGGAAAGATATTGAATGTTAGAATGAGAAGAGAACAGTGTTAACTAGATTTTTTTGACATATTTTGAGGAAGGAAAGGGAAATACGATAGCGCTTAAATCAGGGCTCCCATGCCTGTGAACCTTGGAGGCCAGGATAGGGTTAAACGCAAAGGGAAGTGTGCTTTTCTTTCGTTGTAACCTGTATCAGATGTGACATGGACCGCGGTAAACTCGAAACGTAAAGCAGGCCAAGGTGTCTACAATTTTAGAAGCCATGTATTCATGACACGTGACGCAAGGCAGGCTGATCCTCACTGCTTTTCGCGAACGTATTCCATGTACCAAAGTTGGCATACAGGGATCTCTTCTGTGAAGTCCCGTCAGGTAATTTGGACGGAATACGGCACCAGTGTTCTTCAAGAAAAGTACGCATGCACTATAAGAAACTTTTGCAGAGTAACTAGCTTACTAGGCCTATATAGGAACTATCGCAGGGCCGTTCTTGAAAATCGACCACCCCTGCCGCGACACGTAAGTGATTTTCTATAGTAGTGCCTTATTCCGTCAAGAAATCATGCTTGTATTCCAAATAATTTGATCTGGTTTGAATTTATTTGGTGCAAGCCAAGGTAAAAATAATACATCGAGATAGCATTACATCGAAATCATATCCATGTGCAGAAGGCTCCACATTGACAGTATAACAGTGTAAATAAAAGTAGGTACAGGCACAAAAAATTAAACTTTATAGGATTTTAAAATTGATCATTAGACTAAAAGCAGCTTGGTCTGAGCATTCCATATCTGCAATTATTTCTTGTCTATGACAAATAGGTAAAAGGTACGGAATTTTAAAGATGTAGAATTTCGGGTTAAAAAGAGGACTTTTTACCCCAAAATACTATATGATATCTGTGACCATACAATGAAGCTTGAATATACCTATAACAAGGCTTCTCTAAACTGGATGTAACTTTGTCAAATTTTCACCTAGAAGGTTGAAATAAAAACTGATATGCTCCTGTTGATACCGAAAGTACATATCCACTCTAGTATATAAGGGTACATGTAAAGGATTATCCAAATCCATATGCAAAGATTATTAGAATTAGTACCAAAATTTACAATAAAAGGGAATTTAAGGATTCTTTTTACATGTAATGACTTTTTATGATTAAAAACAATTTAAAATTATATAAGAATACAGGTTCAAGCAAAAAGAGATTATCTTAATCTCTTTGCAAAGATTATCGGGGATTAATGCTATAATGGTCTTTAAACGCAAACGGGTGCCTTGCAAATACATGAAATCCAACTATATAGAAGTCAAGGCTGTTTCCTTCTGTGGTGATTATGACTTGCCAAATGATACTGGGTGATTAGTGTAATCCTTGTGTAAGGATTAGCATGGCTTTAGTCTGCAAAAATACTGGTTATTTTGGGGATGACGAAAGATTTTTCCTTTCTGCCAGACAAGATCCAACGTACAGTCTCACAGTATTAAGTTTGTCTTTTTGTGGTTATTAATACTGTAGTTATTGCTGACATGGAGATCAGATTATCCTAAACCAAGAGGGGATTAACAGAAACACAACTGAAATTAACTTATTGATACAAGTTGGCAGGTTATCCTTGCAGCATTAAAGAGTCAATGGATTATGATACTTTCTTTTCTATGGGAAAATATTTTGCACATGCACATATGACTGATAATCCCCACAACCATCACTACATGTGTATACTTTATTAGTATGAATAATTAAAAAATGATATGATCAAATAATGAACTATTCTTAATAAGTTTATTGTTTTCTTTTCACACAAAATTTGGAGCATTGGAGCAAAATGTCCCTTTTGATAAAAAAAAAGTTAACAAACTGCTAACATGAAATACACATGAATATGTCAGACACCGACTCGAATATAATCTATACTTATACAATAACTTAATGCATATTAGCACAGTGGTTTGGTTTCGTCACGTAAACAATGAAATAAAGGTACACATAAACACTTCAGACACAGACTCAAAAATAATATGCAGACTTGTACATTAACTCATTACACATATATCATGACTATTTAACCGAATTGGGAATAAACCAACAATAGTTAAAAATAAACAAGAAATTATGGCCATCACCCGGATAACACAAGAAAGCAGGTAGTAGAGTATGCTTATTCCCATTGGGGTCCGTGTGATAAATAATATATATATATATATATATATATATATATATATATATATATATATATATATATATGTGTGTGTGTGTGTGTGTGTATATATGTATATATATATATATATATATATATATATATATATATATATATATATATATATACTCTTTATTAAAAATTAGATGAAGTAAATATATGACTTATTTTACATTCCACATCAGCACTATCACAGTCCTGTTGCTAAAAAATAATTGTCTCTTGTTAAATTCTTCCAGATTTATAATATAAGCTTTAATGTTTGTTTTGACGTGTTGTTTGAATGTAGTTTTATTGTTAATTGTTTTGATATATGACGGTAGTTTGTTCCATTCTGTAATTCCTGTGTAGAAGAAACTGTTTTTTTTCCCAGTTTATTTGATGTGGGAGGGGCAAAAAAGTCGAGGAAGTGGTTTCTGTATATGTGGTTATGGTTGCCTGAAATTCTATCAAACTTATGGCCCATGTAGGCTGGAGCTAAGTTGTTGAAGATTTTGAAGACATGGTTAAGTTTAAGTTGTTTTACCCTGTCTTCCACCTTGAGTGAGCTTATGGTGCTGAGTTCTATCTGCCCTATGTGAGCTCTAGGTCCTTTGTTTAGAATGAATCTTATTACTTTATTCGGAATGATATGAAGTTTTTTCTTTAAGGTTTCAGTTAATTCCGAATACCAAGATGAACAAAAATCGTCTGGATGGCACTGTATTAAGGCTGTAGCAAGAATTTTCCTTGTTTGTTATACTCCCGCATGGAGTATATTGGGATCTTCATGTCCGTTCTTCCGTCCGTAACACTGAACTTGTGTCCGAACTGGTCCCGGGATTTTCATTGGATCCGTTTCAAACTTTGTGCACTTAACTTGCATGTTGTCGGCCAGTGGATATTACATTGCCGTGTCACTGCTTTCATTTTATGATTTTTAATGATTCATTTAAAGTTTACGGATCGTAGGTAAATATACATGTTCATATTTATTCATGGGGCTGAACTTGTATCCACCACTAGTCCCTCGTTTTTCATTGGTTGTGCATGTATTGATTTAGTATCTTTACAGTCATTCCTTTTTACAGCACTCATAGATTGAACGAAATGTCCAAAATATTTTTTGAATTTATTCATGGATATATTTGTTTTACCCGTTGCACGGACAAGCGCAAGGACCGAGTGATCAGCGTTCCCCGTCACTTTGATCAGGAGTATGGCACGAGTCCATAAGCCTGGTATGAGGACTCAGAAAACCAGTTTAAAGCTCAGTAAGGTTACAATCTATTTCTGATATTCTGTATAGATTTGAATTGGAAATTAAATTTGATGTGCGGTCTGTGTATCTGTAACTTTCCCATGATTGACGGTTTTAGTAAAACTGTTATGAGCAATAATGAGCAGAGAATAGTTCTGGCCCCAAACATTTTCCTGCGTCACTGAACAATGTTACAATTTTGACGCGGCTTACTAACTTATACTGTTTAGCTATTTTGCCGCCTGGTGTCAGTGTGAACACCAGGCGGACAAAAAGTTTTGGATAAGTGATGTTCCCCTCCCTCACATATAATGCGAAGGATGGATTGGGTTAGTTTTATCCAGCGTGATTTTTATAATGGACAGCCTTTTGTAAAATAATGCTTTTGTCCAGGTTGTGTATAACCTGCTGGTAATGGTTGAACAAATGCAGCTAATTCCTTGCATGCTTGTGAAGGCTAGTGCATTTGCATATTTTAATTTAGCATTATTTGTGTCGTGTAATTTGTTTATATCAGTGTGGGAACACAGACATACAATTTTATTATTTACTAGTGAAAAAAAAAAACTTTCTTGATGCTTCCAACACCCACTTCACAATAGACCTTATCGGTCTATGACAGAAGATCGTCGATACTGGCGCAACCTGGGCAGTCAAATGTCTGGAAAGCGCAGAATGAAACGTTTGGCAATAGCTGATTAAACTTCCTGTCATAGTTTCACTTACGAATGTTGATCAGTTTGAAAGCATTCGGTGAGAAAAAAAAAGGAAGACGATTTAATTTGAAAGTAATGATTGGTGTTGATCGAGGTAATAAAAGAGATCAGTCAAATGTATCCAGTTACTTTTTATTGATGTTTCCAAGAATTGACAAATAGAGCAACTGCTCATTGATTTGTATTTTGCAGCATTCCATGACGGCAAGGCATAGGAATAACACAGCATCAAAACGGATCTGACACGCCCAGACTGTAACCTGGGACATCGTCGTCTCCTTGGATATCACCACAGAAAGTCTCATTGCCATTTATATAAAAACCCGGTACTTTCGGACCTGAATCCACTTTCTGGGCAACCTTCTCTACTAAGCTCTATCTTTGACTTAAGCGGTTCAATTTTTACCTGGGCACAGTTGGGACATTTGTTCAAGGCATGAAATTCTCTTTGTCAGAGTTACTTTTGTATTTACTGCTTGCACTGCATCTGCATTAAAATACCAGTAACCTTTCAAATGATCAAAATCAGAAAATTCCTAAATTGGTTTCATTTTTGATTCATGTAACTTGACAAGCTTCTTTTTCTTTCTTTTTCGTAAAGATTTGTTAACCCAACGTCTGCATCTCATCTTTACTTCCTTCTATATTAGCATAAATGCTTACAGTTTGTATAATTCATGGAACTTTATCCACATTCAAATGAAAGAATGTTTCAAAAACCCGTACTTTAAAAGTGCCCATATTAGATAAATGGAGACATTTATCTACTGTTTCTTCTCAGATAGTTATAATTTGAGATTTTTCTGTTTACATTTGTTCACAATGTCTTTCAATGGCCCAATGGTCTGCTTCCTAAGCTTTTATTTTTTCTCAAAAGCATATTCGAATGATATTGTATATATGCATCCCCCCCAAAAAATTCAAGTGAGCAGATATAGCCAGATTTTGGTCAGTATTGTTCTTAGTCTTTCATTCTTTTCATATTAGCATAGATGCTTACAGTTTGTATGATTCTTGAAGTTAATCTGCATTCAAATGGAAGAAGTTTCAGAAAACTTTACTGCAAAAGTGCCTATCGTTGTTAAATTGACCCATTTATCTACTGTCCCGGTAAGTTTTCTTTTCACAAAATTATAATTTGAGATGTTTTTGTCTTAATTTCATTCACATTATTGTTGATGCCCGATCGTCTGCTGCCTCATCTTTCATTCTTTCTCTAAACCATATTTCAATTATACTATATGTATATATATATATATATATATATATATATATATATATATATATATATATATATATATATATATATATATATATATATATATATAGTATAATTGAAATATGGCTATATTAGCTTAGATATTTACAGTTTGTATGATTATTGATCTTACTTTGTATTTGAAGGGAACAATGTGTCAGGAAACCTTGTTCCAAAAGTGACCATAGTCACGGTGTACAGGCATACCTCAGTCTATGCAAATTTTATGCTACTTGATCTCTATGCATCCTGGCATCACCTAGTCAACAAAACCACTGCACAGACAACATTTGGAAAGCAGCAAGTGGTAAGTAAACAGCTTTTAGGTATCTCGTTCATTAGTAAAAGTAAAATGAACTACCCAGTTGAGTGTAGGGAAGTCTCCTAAACAAAACTGAATAAGTTTCAATAAGAAACATGCATCCATATTGCTGTAATCAATGCCCCCCCCCCCCCCCCCCCTAGCCAAGCTGTGTCTGACGCCAACCCTCGGTCACTGTCCTCAGGTCACAAATACCTCAGTATCTTATCTTATGTTGGCTAACTTGCTACCCAAACAGAAGCAAATGCACCCCTGTTATCCAAAAACTTATAAACACACAGCAAAATGTAATCCATGTGAATGAAAGTGGCAAAAACCCAGCCTAATATTCAGATTCCATGTAAAATTCATGGCCACGGCCAACACTGCAAATTGGTAGCTCATTCTATGCAAAATGCTCCAATGATATATGTATAACAGTGTCTCCAGACTGATGTCTATTAATAGTCACCTTTCTACTTTTCTGACCCTTTGACCCTATCAATACAACCATGATGATACATGAAAACAGCACAAAGTCAGCGAACAGTTATGGGGCACAAATATATGATTAGATTACAAATTAAAAATTTTGCCGATGCACTCAATTCTACTGTACTCCCCAAAACCACCCAATCTCCCTTTTGCAACCACCTTTCAGTCTCATTTTTTTGTGTAAATGTACTCCATATAAAGACCACTTTTCAATTAAGATCATTTTTTGATAGTTTCTTGGATGGTTTTAATTGAAGATTCCACTGTCTTATCTAATTAACTCTTTCAAACCCTGTAATATAAAAATGGTAGTGGATACATGTATATTTGGTGACAGTGATTCATTGGATCTTTGGCAATTTATAAATAAAAAATATCCCAATGCATCCCACTCCCCTACCAAATAGTGGCAGATGAAATAGTTTTTATTTTCCTATCAATTAAAAAAGGAGTGAGGTTTTTACTGATGATGAAGAAACTAACACTTGAAATTTTAACCGATATTGAATTCATGTTTTGAAGACCTTTTAATTATATATATATATATATATATATATATATATATATATATATATATATATATATATATATATATATATATATATATATATATATACATACATATATAAAATTTACTTTTATTCAGATCTGAAGCACTATGGATCTTGAAGATCTCTTGGGTGTAGGCCTGGAGTTTTACAGTGAAAATGTATCTGATCATCAGGGATTGGAGTATCAGCAGGAAGATCATCTGTAATTTTTCCCTGAGTGTGCAGTCTGCATTTTTAATACCCTTTTTTCTGTTTAGTGAGGGACTGTATCTTGGTCTATAGTAAATAAAATAAATCAATCTAATGATTTGCATTATAAAATATTAGAAACACTTTTTATTATTAAAACATATGCATCCTTAGGGTTTATACACAACTGTTTTATTAATACTGTGTGAAGAATATATAAATAAGTAAAGTTAAGTACCTAGTGTTTAATACAACTTTTAATGCATATGTGGTATTTGCATGTCTCATGTACTGCAAGTTTAGGCCTGGCCACAAATTGTGGTTCTGTATTTTAGGCGTGGTATTTCTGGTCCAGCAACATTCTACTCCCCTACAATGTAACACATTTTCTATTACTTTTATCAGTCCATAGCAACCTTGGTACAAAATACTTCATCCATAGAGGAAAAGTTTGCTACATTAGGCCATAGATTTTAAAAATATCAGTTTGAGTCCTTTATATTAACAGTGCTTGCATATACCTTGAACGGCGGACTTTCATTACAGATAATTGTGCCAGGTACTTCAACAAATTTGCATCAATACTAATAAATTTATTATTTGGTCACTCAATGCACATGGTTCTGAAAAAACACGGAAACATATTACCTTTTGATCAGGGTTTTTCTTTGAGAGGTGCTGTCATCTTCTCTGTGAGACTCCATTATTTGCTGCATAGAAGGTGTAATATCATGCATTTTGGCCGTTGTCGAGCCATAAATTTGCATAGACAGAGGTATGCCTAGACAGGGTGACAGTGGATGAATGGACCCATTTGTCTGCTGCCCATATACATGTAGGTTTCTTCTCAGATTGTTCTAATTTGACATGTTTTTGTTTATCTTTTGTCACAATATTTTTATGGCCCTATCGTCTGCAGTCTCATCCTTCATTATTTCTTCAAACCATATTCCAATAATACTGTATATATGTATCAAGATATGCTAACAAGTTAGCAGTTATTGCCAGATTTTACGCAGTATTTTTGTGAGTCTTTAACTTTACCTATATTAGCATAGATATTTACATAGTAGTTATATGGGCACATTTGTCTCCAGCCTATAAAGTTTTTTTTTCTTTCTCATCTTTCATTATTCTTTCTATAAATTATATTCCAATGATACTGTATACATGTATCAAAAACATACTATCAATTTCGCAAATATTGCCTGATTTTGTTTGGGATTGTCCTTAGTCTTTAATGCTTTCTATATTAGCATGGATGTTTACAGTTGGTATGATTCTTGAAGTTAATCTGCATTGAAATGGAACATTTGAGAAAACCTTATTGCTACAGTGCCCATCGCACTCAAATGGACCCATTTTTCTACTGCCGATGTAGGCATTTTTTCACATCGTTATAATTGCAAACCATATTCCAATGACACTGTATATATGTATCAAGAACATGCTATTCAGGTTCCACATAATGCCTCATTTTGGTCAGTATTCTTTTGTAAGTCTTTTATTCTGTCTATATTAGCATCGATGTTTACTGTTTATATATTTCTTTGACTTTTTCCTTGGATTTAAATGGAAAACAATTTCAGAAAACCTTATTCCAAAAGAGCCCATTATCTACTGCCCTTGTGTGGTTCTCAGATTGTTATAATTTGAGATGTTTATATTTCTATTTTTTCACATTATTTTTATGGCCCCATTCTCTGCTGCCTCATCTTTCATTCTGTTGCTAAACCACATTCCAATGATATAGTGTGACTGTCTGTGTATCCAGAATACGCCATCAACTTATTTGTTGTACTATTTTGGTCAGTGTTGTTCACAGTATTGAAATCATTCTATATTAGCATAGATATTTGAAATGTGTATGATTCTTAGATATATTTGCATGATTCGAAAGTGTCCATACTAGTAAACTGGACCAGTTCATCTACTGTCCATGTAGGTTTCTTCTCGTTTTGTTACAATTTGAAATGTTTCTGTTTATATTTTTTTCCACAATACTTTTGTGGCCCCATCGTCTGCTGCCTCACCGACACCTTTCATTCTTTCTCTAAACCATATTCCAACGATACTGTATACATGTATAAAGAACATGCTGTAAAATTAGCAAATATTGCCTGATTTTGGTCAGTATTTTTGTGAATCTTATTCCACCTCTATTAACATAGATCTTTACAGTTTGCATGATTCCTGGAAGTAAATCTGCATTTAAATGGAACAATATCTCAGAAAACGATATTGCAAAAGGGCCCATTGTACGTAAATGGACCCATTTATCTACAAGCCATGTAGGTTTTTATTCTCGGGATTGTTGTAATTTGAGATGTTTCAGTTCCTTTTTCACAATATTGTTGTGACGCCATCGTCCGCAGCATGATCCTACATTCTCCCCTGTAAGCATATTCCAACGATATCATATAGATGTACCAATATCATGCTATCAAGTTAATAGATATTGCCAGGTGTTGGCAGTCTTCAATTCTGTCTATATTGGCATAGGTATTTACATAGTTAACTTAACGGCAGCCATGATAACAGTGATTATTCCTCTTATTCATCTTGGTTTTCTGATTGGTTAGTAACTATTAATGCTCCGAAAACAGATGCTATGTTAATATTTCGAAAAAAAAACCAGGAAATCATCCTCCTGTAGTATTTCAAGACCACCAGCTCGAAAATACTGACCAGCACAAACATTTAGGGCTTGTATTCTGATCCAACCTTAGGTGGAAAGAATGCATCAATACTGTAGTCACCAAAGCCACTAAACAACTGAATATTTTGAAACACTACAGTATACCCTTGACAGAAAAACCACTAGAAATGATCTATACATCATTTATTCGACATTTAATTGATTCGACATTTAATTGAAAATGGTTGTGTTGTCTGGTATGGCTGTACTCAGGCTGATGCATTAAAGTTGGAAGATATTCAGTTGACAGCTGCCCGTGTCATTTCTGTTGCCAGGCACACCACACCAAATGCTAAACGGTATGAGGAAACTGGTTTAGTAGCATTGAAAAAGCGTAGAGAAATATATAAGTTAATATATGTGTAAAAAAATTCAAAATAATCTAGTTCCAGAATATCTTAGTAACACTATTCCTGATGACCCAAACGTCAATAGAAGATCTGATACAACAACCCCGCGATCTACCACACTTTAGAGCAAGAACAGCACTATTTGATAACTCGTTCTTCCCTGCATCTACTAGACTTGGGAACCAATTGCCCTCCGAAGTACAGAATTCAAACTCTTTTTCCTAGTTCAAAAATTAAATTGATACCAATGTTCCTGAACCAGTCAAAGAGCTGGCATTACATTAAGCGGGCAAAAGATTTCCAGCAGTTATCCATGCACGTTTATGCATAGGCCAAGGCCAACTGAATGCACATTTATTTGAGATAGGCGTTTTTTGGTACTCTTGTGTGTCAATGAAGGCATTGAAAACGTTTGGCATTACATTTTTGCTTTAATAATAATTTCATATGGTGCTTAGGGCTGTAGTTTTGAGAACATGAAGAAAATATTTTTGGTTGTCCACAACTACATTACAAAAACTAAGCGTTTTCAGTCCAGGGCCATCACATGCTTTGAATATTTTATATTTAACTTTGCAATCATGAATATATATGATTTGTTTATCACACAGTATATTATATACTATACTGTCAAAGCCCTGCTGTTTGTCCCACTTCGTGTGCTTTCTCCTACTTCAATCTGTTAACGTAGTGCAATGCTCTATTTAAAATTCATACTTCACTATTTAAAACCCATGAACACCATTTAATCAGAGCATTGCGCCAGGCCTAGTAATGCTCCATCTGTCCTGTGCAATTTTCCTTCTTCTGCAAGTGGGGTTGGGTTAACATAGGGCCTGGCCCTTCTCGTTAATTGTTTTCCTTTGTGCAACAAAATATGTTTAAAGCAAATGGACACATTTGCCTACCGGCTATAAAGGTTTCATCTCAGATTGTTATAATTTTAGATGTTCCTGTTACTTTTTTCAAAATATTTTTGTGGCCCCATGGTCTAGTGCGTCATCTTTCATTCTTTCTCTAAACAATATGACACTGCACATAAGTATCAAGAACATACTATCAAGTTAGCAGATATTGCCAGATTTTGGTCAAAATTTTTGAGAATCTTTATTTCTGTCTATATTAGTATAAATGTTTACATTGTAATTAAATGGACACATTTGTCTTTTGCCCATGCAGGTTTCTCCTCAGATTGTCATATTTTGAGATGCTTCTGCTAACATTTTTTTCACAGTATTTTATGTCCCCATTGTCTGATGCCAGATCGTTCATTCTTTCGCTTAACCATTTTGCTGTGATACTGTTTTTTGAATCCAGGACATACTATCGTTAGCAGATATTGTCAGATTTTGGTCAGCATTTTTTTAGTCTTTAACTCCTATGTTAGCATAGAATATATTTTTACACAGTAGTTAAATGGACACATTTTTCTTTTGCCCTAGCAGTTTTCTTCTCAGATAGTTCTAATTTGAGATGTTTCTGTTTATTTTTTTACCGTAATAATTTTGTGGCTCCATCATCTGTCTCAATTATTCAGGAAAACCTGATACAAAACTACCCTCAGTAATGAAATGGACCCACTGATTTACTGTTTATATGGATTTTGTCTCCTATTGCTCTAATTTGTTTTGTTTTTGTTTGTTTTTTTTTTTTTCTTTGTTTTTGTTTTTTTTTTGTTTTTTTTTTGTTTTTTGCAATATTATTTGGCCCCATCATCTGCAGTTACATCCTTCAATCTTTCTCTAAGCCATATTCCAATAGTAAGGTATATTATGTGTCAAGAGCATACTGCCATGTGGGCAGATACTGCCAGATTTTGGTCAATATGTTTCTAAAACTTCAATTCTGTCTGTGTTAGCTAAACTCTCACATGGGGTTTAAATGGACAAATTTCTCTTGTGCCATCCAGGTTTCCGCTCAGATTGTTATAATTTGAGATGTTTCTGTATAATTTATTTCAAATTATTTTATGTCCCCTTTGTCTTATGCCTCATCTTTTATTCTTTCTCTGAACCATTTTACAGCGATACTGTATATATGAATCAAGAACACACTATCATTAGCAGATATTGCCCGATTTGGTCAGTGATCATTTAAGTCTGAAACTCCTTCTATATTTGTATAGAAGTATACATAGTAGTTAAATGGAGACATTTGTCCTTTGCCCTTGCAGATTTCTTCTCAGATTGTCTCAATTTGAGATATTTCTGTTAAATTTTTCCATAATGATTTTGTGTCTCCATCATCTATCTCATTTTTCATTTTTTTTCTGAAGCATATTGCAATGATACTGTATATATGTATGAAAAACATACAGTCAATTTAGCCAATATTGCCAGATTTGGTCAGTATTGTTCTTTGTCCATACCTTTTTCTGTATTAGCTTAGAAGTTTACAGATTGTATTGTTATTGATCTTTCTTTGCCTTCTAAGGGAACAATAACCCCCGGAATCTAATACCAAAATGCCCGCAATAATGAAATGGACCCATTGATCTACTCTCCTTAAAGGTTTTATTATTCGATTACTCTAATTTGAGATGGTTTATTTTATTTTGTGCCATAATATTATTGTGGCCACATCATCTGCAGTTTCACCCTCAAATCTTTCTGCAAAGCACATTCCAATGATACTATATATATATATATATATATATATATATATATATATATATATATATATATATATATATATATATATATGTATATATGTATATGTATATATGTATATATATATGTATGTATGTATGTATATATATATATATATATATATATATATATATATATATATATATATATATCAAGAACATACTATCAAGTTGGTAGATATTGACAGATTCTGGTTGATATTTTTCTGAATCTTTAATCCTGTCTGTGTTGGCACTAAAGTTCACATGGTGTTTAAATGGACAAATTTCTCTTGTGTCCATGCAGGTTTCGTCTGAGACTGTTATAATTTGATATGTTTCTGTTTAACTTTTTTTCACATTTATTATTTCCCCCACGTCTGCTGTCTCATCTTTCAAACTTTCTGTTAACCATTTGCAGTGATACAGTTAAAATATGTGAAGAACATACTATAATTACAGATATTCCCTGATTTTGTTCAATAATATTTTGAGTCTTAAACGCCTTCTATATTATTATAGAAGTTTACAATCATAGCAGTTAAAAAGACACATTTGTCCTTTGCCATTGCAGGTTTCTTCTCAGATTATTCTAATTTGAGATGTTTCTGTTTAAATTTTTTCATAATGTTTTTGTGGCTCCATCATCTATCTCATTTTTCATTCTTTTTCTGAAGTATATTGCACTGATACTGTATATATGTATAAAAACATACAGTCAATTTAGCAAATATTGCCCAATTTTGGTCAGTATTGTTCTTTGTCTTTTAATCTTTCTGTATTAGCTTAGAAGTTTACAGATTGTATGGATTTTTGATCTGTCTTTGCCTTCAAACGGAAGAATTTCACAGGGTAACTTACACCAAATTGACTCTTTGATTTACTGTCCATAAAGTTTTTTTTTTCGCAGATTACTTTAATTTGAGATGTTTTTTTTTTTTTTTTTTTTTTTTTTTTTTTTGCCATAATATTATTGTGGCCACATAATCTGCAGTTTCACACTTCTTTGTTTTAACCATATTCCACTGATACTTCATATATGAATCAAGAACATACTGTGAGGTTGGCAGATATTGCCTGCTTTGGTCAATATTTTTCTCAATCTTCATTTCCATCCATGTTAGCATAGACGTTCACACAGTGTTTAAATGGACTCTATTTTCTTGTGCCATTCAAGTTTCTTTTCATACTGTTATAATTTGAGATGTTTCTGTTTAAATCTTTTCACATTATTTTATGTTCCCGTTGTCTGCTGCTTCATCTTTCATTCTTTCTCTTAACCATTTTACAGTGATACTGTGTCTAAGTACCATAAACATACTATTGTTAGCAGATATTTCCTTATTTTGGTGAGTAGTCTTTTTGAGTCTTGAACTCCTTCTATATTAGTATAAAAGTTTACATAGTAGTTAAATGGACACATTTGTCCTTTGCCATTGCAGGTTTCTTCTCAGATTGTTCTAATTTGAGATGTTTCTGTTAAAATTTTTTCATAATGTTTTTGTGGCTCCATCATCTATCTCATTTTTTATTCTTTTTCTGGAGTATATTGCAATGATACTGTATATATGTATAAAAGCATACAGTCAATTTAGCAAATATTGCCCAATTTTGGTCAGTTTTGTTTTTTGTCTTTAAATCTTTCTGTATTAGCTTAGAAGTTTACAGATTGTATGACTATTGATCTGTCTTTGCTTTCAAACGGAACAATTACACAGGAAATCATACACCAAAATGCCCTCAGTAATGAAATGGACTCTTTGATCTACTGTCCATAAAGATTTTTTTCTCAGATTACTTTAATTTGAGATGGTGTATTTTATTTTTTTGGTCATAATATTATTGTGGCCACATCATCTTCAGTTTTACACTTCAATCTTCCTCTTAACCATATTCCACTGATACTTCATATATGTATCAAGAACATACTGTGAGGTTGGCAGATATTGCCAGATTTTGGTCAATATTTTTCTCAATCTTCAATTCCATCTATGTTAGCATAGACGTTCACATAGTGCTTAAATGGACTCTATTTTCTTGTGCCATTCAGGTTTCTTCTCAGACTGTTATAATTTGAGATGTTTCTGTTTAAATCTTTTCACATTATTTTATGTTCCCGTTGTCTGCTGCCTCATCTTTCATTCTTTCTCTGAACCATTTTACAGTGATACTGTGTATACGTATCATAAACATACTATCGTTAGCAGATATTGCCTGATTTTGGTCAGTAATCTTTTGAGTCTTGAACTCCTTCTATATTAGTATAGAAGTTTACATAGTAGTTAAATGGACACATTTGTCCTTTGCCATTGCAGGTTTCTTCTCAGATTGTTCTAATTTGAGATGTTTCTGTTTAAATTTTTTCATAATGTTTTTGTGGTTCCATCATCTATCTCATTTTTTATTCTTTTTCTGAAGTATATTGCACCGATACTGTATATATGTATAAAAACATACAGTCAATTTAGCAAATGTTGCCCAATACTGGTCAGTATTGTTCTTTGTCTTTAAATCTTTCTGTATTAGCTTAGATGTTTACAGATTGTATGATTTTTGATCTGTCTTTGCCTTCAAATGGAAGAATTTCACAGGGTAACTTACACCAAAATGTCCTTAGTAGTGAAATTGACTCTTTGATTTACTGTCCATAAAGTTTTTTTTTTCGCAGATTACTTTAATTTGAGATGGTTCATTCTTTTTTTTTTTTTTTTCTTTTTCTTTTTCTTTTTTTTTTTTTTTTTTTTGCCATAATATTATTGTGGCCACATCATCTGCAGTTTCACACTTCAATCTTTCTTTTAACCATATTCCACTGATACTTCATATATGTATCAAGAACATACTGTGAGATTGGCAGATATTGCCAGATTTTGGTCCATATTTTTCTCAATCTTCAATTCCATCTATGTTAGCATAGACGTTCACACAGTGTTTAAATGGACTCTATTTTCTTGTGCCATTCAAGTTTCTTTTCATACTGTTATAATTTGAGATGTTTCTGTTTAAATCTTTTCACATTATTTTATGTTCCCGTCGTCTGCTGCTTCATCTTTCATTCTTTCTCTTAACCATTTTACAGTGATACTGTGTATATGTATCATAAACATACTATCGTTAGCATATATTGCCTAATTTTGGTGAGTAATCTTTTGAGTCTTGAACTCCTTCTATATTAGTATAGAAGTTTACATAGTAGTTAAATGGACACATTTGTCCTTTGCCATTGCAGGTTTCTTCTCAGATTGTTCTAATTTGAGATGTTTCTGTTTAAATTTTTTCATAATGTTTTTAAGGCTCCATCATCTATCTCATTTTTCATTCTTTTTCTGAAGTATATTGCAATGATACTGTATATATGTATAAAAACATACAGTTAATTTAGCAAATATTGCCCAATACCGGTCAGTATTGTTCTTTGTCTTTAATTCTTTCTGTGTTAGCTTAGAAGTTTACAGATTGTATGACTATTGATCTTTCTTTGCTGTCAAACGGAACAATTACACAGGAAATCATACACCAAAATGCCCTTAGTTATGAAATGGACTGCTTGATCTACTGTCCATAAAGGTTTTTTTCTCAGATTACTTTAATTTGAGATTGTGTATTTTATTTTTTTGGTCATAATATTATTGTGGCCACATCATCTTCAGTTTCACACTTCAATCTTTCTCTTAACCATATTCCACTGATACTTCATATATGTATCAAGAACATACTGTGAGGTTGGCAGATATTGCCAGATTTTGGTCAATATTTTTCTCAATCTCCAATTCCATCTATGTTAGCATAGACATTCACATAGTGCTTAAATGGACACTATTTTCTTGTGCCATTCAGGTTTCTTCTCAGACTATTATAATTTGAGATGTTTCTGTTTAAATCTTTTCACATTATTTTATGTTCCCGTCGTCTGCTGCCACATCTTTCATTCTTTCTCTTAACCATTTTACAGTGATACTGTATATATGTATCATGAACATACTATCGTTAGCATATATTGCCTGATTTTGGTGAGTAATCTTTTGAGTCTTGAACTCCTTTTATATTAGTATAGAAGTTTACATAGTAGTTAAATGGACACATTTGTCCTTTGCCATTGCAGGTTTCTTCTCAGATTGTTCTAATTTGAGATGTTTCTGTTTAAATTTTTTCATAATGTTTTTGTGGCTCCATCAACTATCTCATTTTTCCTTCTTTCTGATATGATACTGTATATATATATATATATATAAACATAGTCAATGCAGCAAATATTGCCCGATTTTGGTCAGTATTGTTCTTCGTCTTTAAATCTTTCTGTATTAGCTTAGAAGTTTACAGATTGTATGATTTTTTATCTTTCTTTGCCTTCAAATGGAACAATTACCCAGAAAACCTTATGCCAAAATGCCCTTACTAATGAAATGGACCCATTGATCTTCTGTCCATAAAGGTGTATTCTCAGACTGCTCTAATTTGAGATTTTTTTGTTTATTTTTTTGGTACTATAACATTGTGGCCACGTCATCTGCAGTTTGATAATTCAATCTCCCTGTAAACCTTATTCCAATGATGCTGCATACGTGTATCGAGAACATACTATCAAATTGCCAGATATTGCCACATTTTGGTCAATATTTTTCTGAATCTTTAATTTGGTCTATTTTAGCATAAAAGCTCACATGGTGTTTAAAAGGAAACATTTCTCTGCTGCCGATGCAGGTTTCGTCTCAGACTGTTATAATTTGAGATGTTTCTGTTAAATTTTTTTTCACATTTTTTTTATTTCCTCCTCGTCTGCTGTCACATCTTGGAAACTTTCTGTCGACAGTTTTGCAGTGATACAGTAAAAACATGTCAAGAACATACTATTATTAGCAGATATTGCCCAATTTTGGTCAGTCATCTTTTGAGTCTTAAACTTCTTCTTTATTAGTATAGAACTTTACATAGTAGTTAAATGGACACATTTGTCCTTTGCCCCTGCAGATTTCTTCTCAGATTGTCCTTATTTGAGATGTTTCTGTTTAATTGTTTTTTCATAATGTTTTTGTGGCTCCCTCATTAATCTCATTTTTCATTCTTTCTCTGAAGTGTATTACAATGGTGCTGTTTATATGCATAAAAAGCATACAGTCAACTTTGCAAATATTGTCCGATTTTGGTCAGTATTGTTCTTAGTCTTTAAATCTTTCTATATTAGCTTAGATGTTTACAGATTGTATCATTCATGATCTTCCTTTGCCTTCAAACGGAACAATTATTGAGAAACCTTATACCAGAATGCTTTCAGTAATGAAATGGACCCATTGATCTGCTGTCGATCTAGTTTTTTTCTCAGATTGCTCTAATTTGAGATGTATTTTTTTTAATTGTCATAATATTATTGTGCCCCATCATCTGTGGTTTCACCATTCAATCTTTCTCTAAACCATGTTTCAATAATGCTGTGTGTATATATATATATATATATATATATATATATATATATATATACATATATATCAAGAACATACTATCAAGTTGGCAGATATTGCTTGATATTTTTCTGAATGTTTAATCCCGTATATCTTAGGATACAAGCTCACATGGTGTTTAAATGGACAAATTTCTCTTCTGCCCATGCAGGTTTCTTCTCAGATAGCTATGCTATAATTTGAGATGTTTCTGTTTAACTTTTTTCACATTTTTATGTCCCCTTCATCTGCTGTGTCATCATTCATTCTTTCTCTTAACCAGTTTGCAGTGATACAGTAAAAATGTATTAAGAACATACTTTTGTTAGCAGATATTGTCCAATTTTGGTCAGTATTTTTTTGAGTGTTTAACTCCTATATTAGTAAAGATGTTTACATAGTAGTTAAATGGCGCTTTTGTCTTTTGTTTTTGTGTCTCCATCATGTATCTCATTTCTCATTCTTTTTCTGAAGCATATTGCAATGACACTGTACATATGTATGAAAAACATACAGTCAACTTAGCAAATTTTGCCCAATTTAGGTCCGTATTGTTCTTAGTCTTTCAATCTTTCTATATTAGCTGAGATGATTACAGATTATATTCTTCTCAATATATTTTTTTTCCGTTAAACGGAACATTATTCAGGAAACCTTATATCAAAGTGCTCTCAGCAGTGAAATGGACCCATTGATCTACTGTTCATACAGTTTTTTCTCCTGATTGCTCTAATTTTAGATTGTTTTTTTTTTGGTCATAACAATATTTGGGCCTCATCATCTGCAGTTTCACCCTTGAATTTTTCTCTAAACCATATTCCAGTAATATTGTACTTATGTGTCAAGAACATACTATTTAGTTACCAGATATTGCCTGAATTTGGTCAATATTTTTCTCAATCTTTATTTCTGTCTATGCTAGCATGAAAGTTCACATGGTGTATAAATGGACATATTTCTCTTGTGCCCCTGCATGTTTCTTCTCAGATTGTTATAATTTGAGATGTGTCTGTTTAAATTTTTTCACATTATTTTATGTTCCTGTCGTCTGCTGGGTCATCTTTCATTCTTTTTGTAATCCATTTTATAGTGATACTGCATATATGTATCGTTAGCAGATATTGCCAGATTTCGGTCAGTAACTTGTTGCCTTTAACTCCTTGTATATTAGTATAGATATATAAGTTTACAGAGTAGGTAGATGGACACATTTGTCCTTTGCAGGTTTCTTCTCAGATTGTCCTAATTTTAGATGTTTCTGTTTGAATTTTTGCGTAATGTTTTTGCGGTTCTATCATCTATCTCATTTTCCATTGTTTCTCGAAACATATTGCAATGATACTGTATATATATGTATGGAAAACATACAGTCAACTTAGCAAATGTTGCCCGATTTAGGTGAGTATTGTTCTTAGTCTTTAAATCTTTCTAATTAGCTTAGGTGATTACAGATTATATGATCCCTGATTTATTTATTTTTTTTTTTTTTTGGTTGTTATTTTCTTGGGGGGTTTTTTTGCCTTTAAACGGAACAGTATTCGGGAAACCTTATACCAAAATGCCCTCAGTAGTGAACTTGACCCATAGATCTACTGTCCATGTAGCTTTTTTCTCAGATTGCTCTAATTTGAGACGGTTAATTTTATTTTTTTGTCACAATATTATTGTGGCCTCATTATCTGCAGTTTCACAATTCAATCATTCTCTAAACCATATTCCAATGATATTATACACATGAAACAAGAACATACTATCAAGTTTGCAGATATTGCCAGATTTTGGTTAATATATTTCTGAATCTTTAATTCTGTCTATGTTAGCATCAACGTTCACACGGTGTTTAAATTTCTCTGGTGCCCATGCAGGTTTCTTCTGGGATTGCTATAATTTGGGATGTTTCTGTTTAAATTTTTTCACATTATTTCATGTCCCGGTCGTTTCCTACCTCATCTTTTATTCTTTTTGTAAACCATTTTGCAGTTTTACTGTATATATATATGTATCAAGAAGATACCAACGTGAACCGATATTGCCCGATTTTGGTCAGTATTTTTTTTAGACTTAAACTGCTTCTGTATTAGTATGCATGTTTACATAGTAGTTAAATGGCGCATTTTTCTTTTGCCCTTGCAGCTTTCTTCTGAGATTGTTCTTATTTGAGATGTTTCTGTTTACATTTTTTTCGTAAAGTTTTTGAGGCGCCATCATCTGTCTCATTTTTCATTCTTTCTCTGAAGCATATTGCAATTATAATGTATATATGTATAAATAACGTACAGTCAACTTTGCAAATATTGCCCGATTTTTTGGTGAGTATTGTTCTTGGCTATTCAATCTTTCTATATTAGCTTAGATGTTCACATATTGTATGATTTCTGATCTTTTTTTTGCCTTTAAACGTAACATTATTCAGGAAACCTTATACCAAAGTGCTCTCAGTAGTGAAATGGACCCATTGATCTACTGTCCATCTGGGTTTTTCTCCGATCGCTTTAATTTGGGACTGCAGTTTTTTTTTTTTCTATTTTATTATATTTTTGTGTGTGTTTTCACTATTTTTCACCTCTCGAGAACTGTCACTTAGATTGAGCTGATACTTCTTGGATATGCTCCTTGTGGAACGGTCAACGAAAGTTGTTCTATAGGTGGCACTGCTGTGGATTTCTGATTTATAAGTACTTCAGGGTAAGTCCATGAACTATTTTATCCATAAGCTCTAATCAAGGATTTTCTCTATGTTTTGAAACTTTTTCACATCCAGTCTCGTTTTATATGTTGTTATGACTTGTATGGCCTCTGGCTCCTGTAGCAGCACGGGCAGCATACAGCTGAACACTGTCCAGTTGGTGTACCTCAGTATCTGTGCATCTAACCCAGACCACATCCACATACTCAAGTAAAGGTCTAACACATGAAAAGTAGGAATTTTCTAAAGAGCGCGTGCTTAATTTGTACTGTAACACTTTTATGATTCCAATTAATCTTTTTGCTTTATTGGCAAAAGAATTATATGCGTGGACCAAGAAAGGTCTGATCTGATTAGAAGTCCACTATGTCTGAACACAGTAACGTATTCAAAGAAACTTGACTATAGGAAAGATTCTTTTATTACTAATAAGCATAGTCTTTGTTTTTGCACTGTTAAATTGAACTATATCTTTTAGGTCTTTATCAAGTGTTTCAGCGGATTTTGTGGAGTCTATGGGATCATGAACTGCAATAAATAAGGTGACGTCATCAGGGTATAGTTTGATATTGGATCTAACAACATCAACTTGTCATTTTCGTAAACAAGAAAAAGGAGAAGCCAAAGCACTGAGCCCTGGGAGACCCCCGTTTTAATATGAAGCCAATTCGAAAACTCCATTTAATGCAACCCTCTGCTTGGTTCCAAAGTAATCTGTCAAACCTCACCCACTTTTGAACCAATCCGACAGCAGACCACAAATACCTGAATTATAAAGTTTGTGAATAACAGCAAGATGGTAAACCTCATCAAAAGCTTTGGTTACGTCACAATCAAGAACACGGACCTATTTTTCCAGGTCTAATGCTTTGGCGAATTCATGAAATATTACGCAAGAGGTTTGTGCTTAAAAGTACAATGTATTGTCCTTTCAGCATGGAAAAAGATGGTTGCCACAGCCCGTTTTCCACTAAAGGATGGAAATATTTCCCCAATTTATATAACTTGATGAGGCGTGTGATTTGGATTATAAAACAGCAATACAGGTGCAGCCACTTGTCCGAGCAGGTATATGATGTAAGTATGGGTGCAGAAATTCGCTGCAACATCTTTACTAGTACAAACTTAATGCCCCCCCCCCCCCCAAAAAAAAAGTATGCATCCCCATGAAAATATTATATGGTATCCATACGTAAAATGCATTAAAACAAAAAATATTCCTAAAACTTGAATAGATAGTTTTTTGTGTTACCATTAATAACGGTACATTTTCATAATAATAATTTATATGAACTATTCCAGTGTAACCCCTGGATTTAATTGAAACTGCCAGATGTATTCGTGAGCAAGATTTTGGCATTGTATGAGTATTGCTCAAAGTAAAATGTAATCTTTAAGTATCTTAAGATACTCGGGCATATACCTAACATTTATTTGACATTCACTGGTGCGCCATGATCTTGGAACAGCGGCTCGTGGTATAGCAACCAGATACGGTTCCCGTATGTACTAAAATCAAGTTTAAGGGCACCGGCCACGGTTGTGTTCGCCATGTTTGGGGTTCATGGCAGGAAAAAGTTTAGTGCAGCCGCCTTACTGTCCAGCTTCCTCTGACGTCCCCCACTTCACACTTTATTTTTTTAACCATTATATTCATATCAATAATTGTTGCAGTAGAAGACAGACTCTTGTTCCGCGAAAATTTTTAGAGCTGTACGGAGTGCAGTGTGCTTAGTCATTATTGCAATAGCACAACGGAGTCTGTCTTGGCAGGCGACATGCAGAACTGTGCCTTCCTCCTCCCCACCGCACACCACCTGCCCTACCCCTCCAATTTGGGGCTCTCTTGTTCCATGCAGTGCTGTGTCATGCCATGCTCAGCTGATCTGGATGGGCGACTACATGGTCATGGGATGTTACGAAAAACATCCAAGTTCACATTTCTATAAGACAACCATGATTTTGATTTTATTTTGGTTTACAGTTCTGGTGTCATTATTTTTAAAGGAAGAGAGACAGTTGCGAAGATATAAGCTGATATGTCAATTGACCTTTGAAGTTCACGGAAATTCAGAACTAACAAAACCAAAAGAACCCATGGAGGCTACTATTATTTGGGGGTTGAGAAGTTCCACGATATTGAAAACTGTTATCCACTTCTCTTTTCATGGAACCCTTATATATTTGGTAACAATTTGAACATTCAGGCATTTTCTGCACGTATTGCAGTGCAGTAAGTGTTCCAAGTGTAGTGAAACTGATGTTGTTTTTTATAATTGTCTGGTGAATATAGTTTGTTATTATGAAGGTCATGTCAGGTTGGCTCAAAGTGTTTAATGTACTCTTTCTCTATCTCTCTTTTGTATAAATAATTAACATCTAAATCAACTGACTGACAAGTTGAACTACGTCTTATTATAAATGAAAAAATTTCAAACTATTACAGGAAAACAGTTGTACTTACAGTTACCTTTAGGAACATTTAAATCTTGAACATTTAAATGTCCTTTCAAAAATACTTCTGGAAACCAACTTGAAATGTGACTGCTATCCTTACAAATTTTGACATTGTAATGCATTTTGACTACGTTTTAATGATTTCAGGCCTAATGTCACTTGCTTCTGGCTGATGTTTAACATTTGAACCAATGTACTTACTATATTTGGAAATTCAAACACTTTTCTTTTTGAAATACTCTTAGTTATCTCCTTTAAAACAACATCATGTCTTTAACTACATGCCTAAAACACATCGAATTATATAATCATGTTGTTTAGATCCTTATTGATGGTCATTTTAGGCCTAGAGGGCTTTTCTGATGGATTGATGTTGGTGTTGGTGTCGCTTTGTGGACTTGTATCGATGATGATCATTGTTGAGATGGTGGTTGCAAGTAGTACCTTTTTAAATACTGAATTTTATTGACATTTTCAACAAGTTAAGAAGCTCCGCTTACAAATTCCCTGATGTGATGCAAATTTTGGTCCCTTTTCATAAATAGTATGGTCCTGTATGTGCATGAATGATACAGCTGTTCAAGCCAATTTATTGAAATAGGCCTATAATTTCAAACTAAACTTTTTGCATCCTGTCATGTGAAAACTAAATAAGGTTTTTTCCCCTCTATGGACCTTTGTACTTGCGTTTTGGTCTTTTTTGGGTAAATACGAATTATAAATTTATATGTTTCAGTTATACATACCAAGGAACATTGCCTTTGGTCGGAATTGACTTGGATTTGTTTCGTTAGGACTACGGTTTGGATATGGTAATGACACTGTCTAATTTGGGTGTGTCACAAATTTAACATCCCTTCCCCCTCCCCCATATGGGGTCCATGGAATTACTCAATCTTCAGGTGGGGAAGGGCGAGCATAAAATGACAATTATGGAGGACAACGTTGTCAACGATTATAAAATGTAAAACATCAAAACATGTTACGCACAGTGATCGACTTCCTTTGTTCTTGAAAGTTTGATCCAGAGGAAACGAAGTCTCCCTTTATGTGTCTTTGAATATTAGACCATTTAAAATTTGACCATTGGCCCAACTACATTTATTTTTGTAAATTGCGTCTCAAAACATAATAAAAATGATGAATTGAATATTTGTATCACGTATAATCCTAGTATTACGTCATACCACGATAACAACAATAGGCATGTGACAGTCCTGTCTTGAGGTGACCTTACATACACAGAATGCGCCTCTTTGTCCAGGTCTAATGCTTTGGCAAATTAATGATATAATAGAACAGAACGTGTTTGTGCTCAAAAATATAATATGTTGTCCCTTCAGCATGAAAATATGGCTGCCACGGCCTGTTTTCCACCAAAAGATTGAGATCTTTCCCCAATTCATATAACATATTGGGGCATGTGATTTGGATCAATATTTAACAGCATTACAAGTGCAGCCACTTGTCCAGGTAGGTATTTGATGCAAGTATGGGTGCAGAGATTCGCTGGTATTAAGAGCAACTTCTTTACTAGTACAAAATTAATCCCCCCCCCCCCAAGTACGTATTCGCATGAAAATATAAAGTATGGTATTAATACGTAAAATGCATTAAAAGTAAAATTATTCCGTAATACAGGGATAGATAGATTTTTGTGTTACCATTAATAAAGGTACATATTCATGATAATAATTTATATGAACCATTAGAGTGTAACTTCTAAATTTAATCAAAACTGTCTGCTTAATTTGTGAATAAGATTTTGGCTCTTTTTAAGTATTTCTCAAAGTGAAATATAATCTTTAAGTGTCTGAAGATCCTCAGGCATATATCTAACATTTATTTGACATTTACAGGTGCGCTAGGATCTGGGAACAGCGGCTCGCGGTAGAGCAACCGGATGCTGTTTCCGTGTGAAGTTATATCAAGTTTCAGGACACCGGCCACGGGTGCTCGTCATGTTTGGTGTTCATGGTAGGAGGAGGTTTGTTGCAGCCGCCTTACTGTCCAGGTTGCTCTGATGTCCCCCACTTCACACTTCCTTTTTTTAACCATTCTATTCATATCAATGATAAATTTGGTGCAGTAGAAGACAGACTCTTGTTCCGCGATAATTCTGAGAGCTGTACGGAGTGCAGTGTGCTCAGTCATTATTGCAATAGCACAACGGAGTCTGTCTTGGCAGGCAATATGCGGAACTGTGCCTTCCTCCTCCCCAGCCCCCACCCCCTACCAGTTTGGGGCCCCCTTGTTCCATGCAGTGCTGTGACATGCTATGCTGATCTGTATGGACGACTGCGTGGTCCTGGGATGTTACGAAAAATATCCAAGGTCACGTTTCTATAAGACAACCATTATTGATTATTATTTGAAAGTTTTCACTTACAGTTCTGGTGTCATTATTTTTAAATAAGGAGAGACAGTTACAAAGATATAAGCTTATATGTCAGTTGACCTTTCCAGGTCATGCAAAATCAAAACGAATAGAACTAAAAGAACGCATGGGGCTACTATTATTTTGGGGGTGAGAGGTTCCACGGTATTGGTTGTGTGACAAATTAATACCCCACCCCCACCCCCCACCCCCATGGTGTCCATGGAATTACACAATTGTCAGGTGGGGAATGGCGAGAATAAAATGACAATGATGGGTGACAGCGTTGTCAACGATAATAAAATGTAAAACACCATAACGTGTTACGCACACTGATCGACTTCCTTTTTCTTGAAAGTTTGATCAAGAAGAAAGGAAGTCTCCCTGTTTATGTCTGAAAATTAAATCATGGTCATTTAAAATTTGACCATTGGCCCAACCCGTATTTTTTTAAATTACATCTCAAATCAAAACAAAAATAATGAATTGAATGCTTGTATCACATATAATCCTAGTTTTACTTCACACCACGATAACAAGAGGCACGTGACAGTCCTCTCTTGAGGTGACCTTATATACACAGACTGGAACGAACTTGTTCTCCAGGTCAAATGCTTCGACAAATTCATGATGTAACACTACGGAGGGTATTTATGCTTAGGGGTTCAATATGTTGTCCCTTCAGCGGGAAAATATGGCTGCCACGGCCTGTTTTCCGCTAAAAGATTGAGATCTTTCCCCAATTTATGTAACTTGATGGGGCGTGTGATATGGATTAATGTGTGCAGCCACTTGTCCAGGTAAGTATATGATGTATGTAAGGGTGCAGAAATTCGCTTGTCGTAATAGCAACTTCTTTACTAGTGCAAAATTAATCCCCCCCCCCAAAAGGGGGTACGTATTCGCATGAAAATATATAACCTGGTATCAATAAGTAAAATGCATTAAAAGTAAAAATATTCTGTAAATCGTGGATAAATGGATTTTTGTGTTACTATTAATAAAAGTACATATTTTCAGTGATTTATATGAAATATTAAAGTGTATAACTTTTAGATTTAATTGATACTGCCAGATGTATTCGTGAGTAAAATTTTGGCATTTTCTAAGTATTGCTCAAAGTAAAATGTAATCTTTAAGTATCTAAAGATACTCGGGCATATACCTAACATTTATTTGACATTCACTGGTGCGCTATGATCTTGGAACAGCGGCTCGTGGCAGAGCAACCGGATGCTGTTCCTGCGTGAAGTTAAAATCAAGTTTAAGGGCACCGGCCACGGGGTGTTCGCCATGTTTAGGGTTCATGACAGGAAGAAGTTTGGTGCAGCCGCCTTACTGCCCAGCTTCCTCTGACGCCCCCCACTTCACACTTTATTTTTTTAACCATTATATTCATATCAATAATTGTTGCAGTAGAAGACAGACTCTTGTTCCGCCAAAATTTTACCCCCTCCCCCCTCCATATGGGGTCCATGGAATTACACAATCTTCAGGTTGGGGGGGGGGTTATCATAAAATGACAATGGTGGGGACCAGCAGGGCCGTAGCCAGCCTTCTAAAATAGAGGAGGCAAAGGGTACTGGTGGGGTGGGTGGGAGGGGGGCGTGCCCCCCAGCCAAGATTGAAAACTTTCGAAAAATGGCATAATTTAATGGGTTTTGAAGGGGAAAAAAGACTTTATACATATATAAATTCTCAAAATTTTACTTCAATGTGACTATTTTTGATTTTTTTATATGAATTGAATTTGGTCCTACAACTACTAGGACAAAGATACAAGTAATCATTGAAAAAAGTACGCCTCCTGTGATGCTTTTATCTTCTGTAACTATGAGTGACTCAAACTCTTCGTTACAATAGGGTCTTTTTGTTTTTGTTGTGTATAATAACTTAAACTTAACAAGTCTTGTTGAGGTTAAATAAACTATTTCTATGCTAACTCCTAACATCATCAGCCAAAATTCAGAGGGGGCAAGCGCCTCCTCTGCCTCAGCCTAGCTACGGCACTGGGAACATCATTGTCAACTATTATAAATTGTAAAACATCAAAAATGTTACGCACAATGATCGCTTCCTTTGTTCTTGCAAGTTTGATCAAGAGGAAAGGAAGGGAAGTATCCCTGTGTATGTCCTTGAAAATTAGATAATTGTCATTTAAAATTCGACCATTGGCCCAACCCGAATTTTTTTTAAATTACATCTCAAATCAAAACCAAAATAATGAATTAAATGTTTGTATCACGTGTAGTCCTAGTTTTACTTCACACCACGGTAACAATAAGAGGCACATGATAGTCCTGTCTTTTGCTGACCTTCCATGCACAGACTGAAGTGGTCCTGTGAACTTCTGAGTGGTATTGGTGTCACTTTTTTTAAGCCCATCGTCACTGTTGCTTACATTAAAATACCCCACCCCCTTCCCGATATCTGATAATTTATTACATATTGAAGAATTGAACTTCCTTTCTATAGTATTCAAGGCTGATGATTGCCGTTTCTGACAGGCATTTTTTATGCTGTTTTCCACTGAAAGAGTGAGATATCGATTCATATAAATTGATGGGAGATTTTATTTAGATTTGATTAATACTGTGGAGCATTACAGGTGGAACCACGTGCCCAGAGAGCCATATCACGTAAGTAAGGGTGCCAAAATTAGATGCTTGTTGATCTTTGCTGATCCATCGATGCCGGGCCATAGGCATCACCCTTCAAAGAATTTGCAGGCATTAGAAAGTTTAACCCACCAAGCAAAAGATATGCAGGCCTAAATACAAATAACAAATACCTGTTTAGTTTCATTAACATGTAAGTGAAGAAAATATTCACGTGTGGGGCTTATACATGTACGTCGTTCTAGTTGGAATTTGCGTGCAGTTTAATTACCTTATTTTTTACTTCATCATAGTTCCTATTATTGAACATATTTTTGCTGATTTTTGAAAATAATGTTACTAGTTTAAAGACATGACTAAGTGACAGAAATTTATGTGCTTCCTGTGTGGAGCCATTTACCCCCACAAAGTAATGAATATTCAGTAGGTGGGAAACAAGCCTTAGATGAATAAACATATAAAGCATTGTTTGGATAAATGAAAGAAATGAATGACATATATAAAATGAAGTTGTGAAGAAGGAGAAAGAAAAAAATGGAAATATAGTTGAAAAGTTAAAAAAAAGTCGTCAATTGTGACTGTGTATTTGAGGTCTCCTCAAAATACCTAACCGAGCTTTCAGGGTACACACACTGACCAACATGATAAATTATCTAGTAACCTTCTAGTGCTAGAGTTATGCACATCAAATATGCACTTCCCAAATGAAAAAGAAAATAAGGACTTTCAGGCAAAATATCAAATTTAATTTTCAAATTTACCGACATTCATTCCATGAAAACAGCAAGAATGATTGCATAAATATATATGGGTGGTAAATCTTTCGAATAGTTTTGCATGTATCTATTTATATATATATATATATATATATATCCCTTCAAGACAGAAGAGTATGAAATAATTTGGCATTAGGGGTGGGGGTGGGGGGCATTTGTGGGTGCCCTTTTCTTTAACAAACATCGGTTATTTCTGGTATTTTTGGGGGGAAGGTCATTGTACTTTAAAGTTTAACATATTGCCCCTTCAACATTAAAATATGTCTGCCGAACCCATATTCCACCAAAAGATTCAGATTTTTCCATATTTTATATATTTTATGGGAGATATGCTTTACATTGGATTAGCAATTACAGCATTACAGGTGCGGCCACGTGTCCAGGCAGGTACGTTATGTCATGGGTTCAGAATTTTATAAGTATGTGTGCAGAAATACGTTGATCATAATAGCAACTTCTTTAAAAGTTCAAAATTAACCTTTATTTCCAACAGAGATGGGTATTCCCATGAAAAATTAACAAGGCGTTAAGACGTAACATGTATTAAAAGTAAAAAATATTCCGTGATACATTAATAGATAATACATTGACAGCGTTTTGTTACCAGCAAGAAAGGTACATATTCATGATGATAATTTATATGAACTATTAAACTGTTTAACTTATGGATTTAATTTCGCACAATCCAATGTCATTCAATTTAATGTAATTCAATGCAATTATTTTCGCACATTTTAATTTCGCGCTTTAGGTGGTAGCGCAAAATTAAATCAAGCGCGAAAATTTCTAGAACTACAGTAATTAAAATTGTCTTTTATTTCTGATTTTATGCAAGTGTTGCTCGAAGTAAAGTGTAAGCATGTAAAGATCCCCGGGCATATACCTAATATTTATTCAAGGTCGATTCACTGGTGCGCTACGATTTAAGATCAGCGGCTCGCAGTGAAGCAACTGGATGCTGTTCACTTGTGAAGTTCAGTCAAGTTTAAGAGCACTGGTCAGGGGTGTTCGCCTTGTTTGGGGTTCATGGCAGGAGGAAATTTCGAGCAGCCGCCTCACTGCCCAGCTTCCTCTGACGACCCCTACGTCCCACTTCTTTTTTCCCCCATTATCTTCAGTGATAAATTCCGTTTGATATAGGACAGAATCTTGGTCTACGATAATTCTAAGGGCATGGAGTGCAGTCTGCTGTCCCCTGGCATTGTCACAACGGAGTCTGTTTTAGCAGCGCACTACAGAACCACCGTTCCTCCCCCACCCCTCCCTAATTTGGGGCCCTGCTGTTCCACGCAGTGCCGTCTCATGCCATCATACTCAGCTGGTCTGGATGGACGACTGAATGGTCATGTGACGTTAAGACTAATATGCTAGGTCACATTACTATGGGACCACCATTCTTGTTTTCACTTGAAAGTGGACACTTATACACAGTTCTGGTGTCGTTAATTTTTAAATGATGAGAGACTGAGTTGCCAAGCTTATGTCAGGTTGTCCTTTTAACTTATAAGGTCACTGAAGTCATAATTAACAAAACCAAAATAACCCCTTCAAAGGGCTCCCATTGTTTCGGGGCGGGGGGGGGGGGGGGGCAGGGAATTGGGTTAAGCATCTTACCGTGTCTTAATACCAGAATTGGGTAAGAGGAAGTTGGACCTAATTTGCGCTCAAACTTTCCATAAGACATTTTCTAGGCCCCTAATGCAATATAGATAAGATTGACTCCTCGACGTCCTGTCTACAGTGACTGGAGATAGAATACAAACGTATTATTATGTAGAATCGAAAACTTACAATGTGTATAAAAATTCCGGGGCACATCATACCTTTTTATATTTGTAATATTACTGGTCTAACGGTGACGAAAGTGCCCAAATGGTTGCCCCCTGGCATGCTGATAGTCCGACACTAAACCAGGGAAAATGTCGAGAAATGAGAGTGGGTCCTACGCCACTTGCCAACTACAATTTTTTCTTAATAATTAAAAAGGTTAATTACTCTGCTGTAATTTTAAAAAGAATGTACGAGGAATTTGGCAGGTGAAAGCCTTTAAAATACAAATTTATACAAAAAAAGCTCTTTTGCACAATAATTAAGCAGTTTATGCAGAATTGGAAGTTCCTATCTCCTAGATTAATCACTGTCACAAATTGTGGGGATCATAAATCTGGAAAAAAAATAAAATGAAAAAAAAATTTGATGAAGATTTTGATATGATTTCCCTAAAGTATTTTCATTGCAGCAAAGCTGCAGTTATTTGAGTAATGCTTGCATATTGCTCCGAAAACAAAAGACAAGTTGCAAATTTATCCAGAAAATGCTAGTTTGACGATGCTACATTAAGGCAAGGTTAAATCTGCCGATGTGCATATCAAGGTGTCCACCGGTCCACCTGTCCTAATAATCATCCATCCATCAAGGTATCCATCTGGTAATGTACGTGTATCTCCTGGTCGTTCCGTGGCAATGTGGATATGACTTGTGAAGTACTTAAGAGTAAACGTCTCATTGATTTACTATTAAAAAAACAGGTAATGATAAAATTTTTTATCATCGCAGACGGAACATTATAAAATAACCATTTAGTTTGTCGGATTTGTACAATAGTATTACATTGTATAGACACACGCAAAATTACAAGTGATACATAAAACACTTCGTCAAAGATCTGCTTTCAACTTATTTAGTTTGTCGGATTTGTACAATAGTATAACATTGTATAGACACACGCAAAATTATAAGTGATACATAAAACACTTCGTCAAATATCTGCTTTCAACTTATTGTTTTTTGTTTTTTGTTTTTTGTTTTTTTGTATTTTTTTAATTATTCAATTTGAAAAGGTCATAAATAATATTACTGACAAGGACGTATCTCTTGGAAAAACATTTGCATTCTACAAAAAGTTATGAGTCCGTTTTTATCCCTGTCCCTCAATAACTTTTCATAAATTAATCTTGCATGCTTCAAAGGACCAGAACTCTTCTAAAATGCAACTTAAAAAGGTGCTTTCAGAAGATCATGCTGCCCTTTACAATGAAAAAAATATATTGATCACCAGTTGGGTTGAATAAAGTAAAAATTCCCACTTGATGCATGGCTTATGGACTAACATGATATTATTACAATTGCATACCAGCGTTAAAGTTACAGATTTTAATGAATTTGTGTAAATACGATAGTTATGTACAGCAAGTAAATTTTGAAGGATTTTGAATTTCTTGTTGCCCGGACATTGTTCAATTGCATCATTATAAACCACAGTCATTACAGCACACATGTGACTGGAAACCTGTAATCTGGAAATAAAGTCGGCATTCGAAGTTATTTCAAAACCCTTTTTTGATGACAAAAATTACTGCAATACTCACCTTTATAAATAATGGTGGATGCAAGGAAGGGTAGGCCCAGTATGACTGACAAGCCCTCTCCCCTGCCTAGTCGGGCCCCTTGATAATGCCTACATCCTGTTCGTTCTGCTCTGAGCGTGGTTTCAGATATGTAAAATGTCATAAATAAATTTACTGCTTGCTTGCTAAACAGTTACAGACCTATCTCCGTGTGTATCCTCGATTCCATGATCACACCCGAGTTTGGTCTGCATAGAAGGAAAAATTAAAAATGAAAAATTGACTGGGTGAGATACATATTTTAGACTCAATTTTGTACTATATGGCAATTTCATCGTTTTTAATGGGGGTGAGTACAGTTTTATGCGAAAAGTGGGAAAGGTGCCGTGTGTTTGCCAAAGTGATGTCAATTTTTTAATCAAAGATTTTGTTTTCATTCTTTGCACCACACTATAAAAAAGGAAAAACAAATATTTTCAGTAAAGTCTTCTCATTTACAGAAAAGGTATCCTGGTTTGGATTAAAAAGTTTTTATCAATTAAGATGAAATATTTCTTCTGGTTTGTGCCTCTTACCAAAGGTTCGGAACAGGAATTGCAATATTTTGAATCGGGGAAGGGGGGAATTTAATTGGGGGACCAGCAAGTTATTTCGGAAAATTCTAAATGAGAGAGAGAGAGAGAGAGAGAGAGAGAGAGAGAGAGAGAGAGAGAGAGAGAGAGAGAGAGAGAGAGAGAGGAAGGAGAGAGAGAGAGGGAGAGAGAGAGAGAGAGAGAGAGAGAGAGAGAGAGAGAGAGAGAGAGAATCCCCAATACAAAAAAGTTGCTACCCCTATTCTATGGACGAAATATAGCCCGCACAGCGAACAATTGAGTTGTACTGCATCAGACTATCACTAGAGTGCAAGCTATGACAGACACGCATGGTAAATAATCGTATGCTTTTTTAAATTTTCACAGAGCAACACGTACCGTCCATGACGCCGACAGATGAATGTAGCAAATTCATCATTTATTGGACTGACAAGCACAGAGTGTAGAAATTTACATATACCCCCAGCTTTATTTCGAAATTGACCCCATATGACCACCCCTTCAACTCTCAGCTGGCTCTGTCTGACGTGACTGGTGGCCCGTTACCATTATCCTTAAATTTGAATTTGTGTGGCCCTAACTACCACTCTAACATTCTGTTAAATGTGGAGGTGGGCCTGACAGCCTGCAAATACGTTGATTTTGACCAAAAAAAATATGAACATTTTCAAAATTAAGTGAAAACGTACATTGGTCTTGACCCCCTCCCACCGTGCATACTCTGTGTACTAATGTGAAAATGTTGATAAGGTTGAATGTATGCATGCATGTGCTTATGTATATACATTTACATACATACATGCATGCCTGTATACATGCTTATCGTCTTTTTATGCTCCCCCCACCCCCACCCCCTTCGAAGGTGGGGCATATGGCTTTGCACATGTCGGTCGGTAGACTGTGGTTTCCGCACAATAACTCAAGAAGTTTTTAAGCTAGGACTTTGATACTATACAGATGCATCAGTATAGTCAAAAGCTAGGCAAAGTCTGAAGATTGGTGATCTCGACCTAAATTCCAAGGTCACAGTGGTACCTAAGTAAACTTTGGTTTCCGCACAATAACTGAAGAGGTTTTTAAGCTAGGATTTTTATATTGCACAGGATTATAGTCCATATTTGGAGCTAGGCGAAGTTTGAAGATGAATGACCTTGACCTCATTTTAAAGGTCACAGAGCCACTTTACTGAATATGGTTTCATGCTTTCTGCATGATAACTTATACCTTGGAGCTAGGACTTTTATATTGTACAGCTTTTTAGTTCTCTGTAAGGGCTAGGTTGAGTTTGAAGATGGGTGACCTTGACCCACTTTCAGGGTCACAGAGAGATTGTAGAATTCTTGTGGTTTCTGCACAATAACTCAAAAAGTTTTTAATTTAGGACTTGGATAGTTTACAGGTCTATAGTTCTTGCTTAGGGCTAGAAGAAGTTTAAAGTTTGGTGACCTTGATTTAATTTCCAAGGTCACATTGGTACCTGAGTTAACTTTGGTTTCCACATGATAACTGAAGAGATTTGTAAACTAGGACTATTATATTGCACTGGATAATTGTCCGTATTCGAGGCTAGGTCAAGTTTGAAGATGGGTGACCTTGACCTAATTTCAAAGGTCACAGAGCCACTTGGTTGAATACTGTTTCTGCATGATAACTTGCATTTTAGAGGTAGCACTTTTATATTACGCAGCTTTATGGCTGCCTGTAAGGGCTAGTTTAAGTTTGTAGATGGGTGACCTTGATCCAGTTTTGAGGGTCACACACAGACAAGTTTCCATGTCGATGAGGGCAGGGGTACATCTTTGTTTTTCAAACATATCTTGCATACTTGGGCCTAGGTCAAGTGAAAATGAGTGACCTTTCCCTAATTTCCAAGGTCATAAAGCCACTTTGCTGAATATGGTTTCTAAATGATGACTAATTTTTCAGCTATAACTTTTATATTGTCCAGGTTTCCAGTCGTTTTTAAGGGCTAGTTTAAAGTTTAAAGATATGTGACATTGATGTATGATCAACCTTCACTAATTTTGTAAGGTCACGAGTGCTCCATCTACTGCTATCAATAGGGTGGCGAGGGCAAGGGTAATGAGGGCGGGGGCATCTATGTTTTACAAACATATCTGGTTCCCATAAAGTTTGTCAAAATCATTGCATGAATGACAATAAAGTTACCATTAATCAGACTGAACTTTATACATACCGTTACGCAAATTCCCATAATTTCAATAATTTTGCCATTTATTAGACTTTATATTTTCACCCACAATCTGAGAATTAAGGTCTTGCTCACAAGATCCCAAATTATAGAATCAATATATTTGTGTAGTCTTTGCACTTTTGCCACAATTATTATTAAAAATGTTAATGACATCGATATAGGGTAACAATGTAGTACGAAAGGCTGTTATTTTATTTTGATGTTTCTTTAATTATTTCACAAATACTAAACGCTCTCAGCATCAGAAAATTTATTGTGAATCACACAGGAAAGGATCGATGCAAACCAAGTTGGTTTGACATGCATGTTTTCTTGGTTGATTAAAAGATACTTGAAATATCTTTATTCAGCCGATCCGAAACAAAATCACCAATATACAAATTTTTTAATATTGATATCGTTTAGGACACTCATTAGGACACAGTCATGTCGCCACATGGGAGCCAGCCAGAATAACAAGTAATATAAACAGAAGAAGAGCCATATCAAGTTCTGAAAGGGGTGACCTTGAGTCAATTCCCAATGCCACAGAGCCACTTTACTGAATTTGGTTTCTACGGTGGCTCAATGGTGCCAACCAAAAGTTTTTTCTCATAATTAAGAGATAAAATACGAGATAAAATCTCATAATTACGAGTTTTTAAGATAAGAAAAAAACTTTTGGTTGGCACCATTGAGCCACCTACCAATTTTTTTATTTTATTTTATTTTATTTCATTTTATTTTATTTTATTGATAAAATCTCGTAATTACGAGATAAAATGTCGAAATTAAGAGATAAAATCTCGTTATACGAGTTTTTAAGATAAAAAAAAAAAACAACTTTTGGTTGGCACCATTGAGCCACCATAGGTTTTTGCTAAATAAGTGCAGAATTTTTTCAGCCAGATCTTTTATTTTGTACAGGTTTATGGTCTTCTATCAGGGTTAGATCAGCTTCAAAGAAGGGTGCCCTTGACCTAATTTTCAGGTCACAAGGCCTCTTTAGTGAATTTGGTTTCTACATCCACTTCCCAAGGTCATGGGTACCTTATTAAGTACTATCAACAGAGTAATGAGGTCGAGCATAATGATGGTAGGGGGTATCTATGTTTTACAAACCTGTCTTGTTAGATGCTGCTTTTGTTCTGTCACCCCAGACATGTAAAATTTGCTTTTCTTTGTCACGGGATCTTTCATGTGGTGATATAATGCTACATTTATTTATATTGAAACATCTAGATTCCTAACATGTAAAATTTTTTGCGATCTCTGATCTCTCCCGATCAGACGCTTTTGTCAGTTTGTATGTATTTTGGTGTAGGTGGTGCAGGTTCAACCATGACATCATGGGCTGCTTTCCAATGGTGGTTGATCTCTTTGTCACTGACCAGCAAGTGGTAAAGTTGCTGCCACATCCAGATGTAACCAGGTGTGGTTCTATTACATTCCCCAGTGTGTTTTTGAAAGAGCACTAATTAAAAAACAAACAAACAATGGTTGGTAGAAAGTACTGAAACTAAAAAGGCTTCCAGTACAGCCAAAAATATTCCGGTATGCCATTACGGAAAACCATGGAAAAGGTGAGGTAAAGTTTTTGGGAACAACATACATGAGTGGGAGTACATGTATGCACTGTACATGTATGTGTATCTCTACTTATGTAGATATATAATGGTCTGGACCCTGATTTGACTTTAAAAAGGACGGAGAATGGAAAATCAGTGGACATGTTGCTCAGTAGGATAATACAAACATAAAGCCTACTGTTTTTTGACACTTTGTGTTTACCCTAGGTACTTCATCTTACAAGGTCTTGTTATATCTGACCATGTTACTTGTGTTGATTACCCTACCCCCAAAACATCTTACCAGATCTAATAATAGTCTTTTCACCCCCATGCCTTTCTCTTATGCTAATGAGCCAGCTGCCAAATGTCTTTCTAGGTCTGAATATATTACCATCTCATTATGCTAATGAACCAGCCACTGAAAGTCTTACCTGGTCTGAAAACTGACTGACTGACTCTGCTCCTTTTGCTCATTGTCATAGCAAGACTTGATTTCCTCTTACTGGGTCTTACCCATTCTCTCTTTTTCTGACTGGGCAGGAAAAATATCTTAGACCATCTTAAGAGTCTTAAATAAGACACCATAAGACTAAAGTAAGGTAGTGAAAGTTTGCTTTAACATGTTTTTCTGGGTTCTTAATGTTATGATACACGTATACTGAAACCTGTTTTGAGAGACCATGCACTGTGTGACATTTTTTCTACATGTGCATGTCAAAGGACAGCACTTGCCAGTTTAGTGAGAAAACAGCAGAAACGTTTCGTTCTAGTGGCCAATGCCTGCAACTTTTGGATGGTTACACTAAACTGGGACATTATCTGGAAAAGGCTTCATTTATGCTGTCATCAAAAGTACAAAGAAATTAATGCACCACGGTACACATTTAGGTGCTGGGCAAGTAAATTGTATGTGTGTCTCAGACAGAGAGTTCAGCAAATTCAGAACAGAGATAGATGTAGCAAATGAAATATCCTTGGGATTGCAGGAAAGAATTCTAACACACAAAGTTGATTACAAAGCCTCAGCAGATTGGCTTGAAGTTCACCTATTTCAGCATGCAGAGCAAGATGAACTGTTCTGGAAAACGGATGATGTGTTGATCCAGAAAGTAATTGTTCCACCAAAATTTGTGCCACACTCTTTAGTAACCAACAAGAAAGTGAAACAATTTGGTTTTTGCCCAAGTGCACAAGAATGCAATTTTAAAGCATGAGCACTTAACACACAGGTTCTAGTGAAAGAAACCAAAATGCAGGTTATCCAGACAGAAATGTTGACAGAGATATTTTGAAGTATTGAAAAACTACATGTGTATATTGTTTAAATTTGGGATATATTTCAGAGCTAGGGACTTTTGACCATGTGTTTGAAGCATTTTGTGATGTAAATTTAAGATTTATATGCATTGTGGACTTTCAACAACTTGGCCACACACAGCTGCGTTTGCCGTGGTCTAGATTTTGAATATAAACATGTGTATTGAAATTATAATGACAACGGATTTACATTCATTCATGTGATGTCTTTAATGAAAAATTAATATAGGGCCTTAAATATTGTAAATATCATTGACCATTACCAAGTTTAAAAGAAAATAATATGTACATGTAGTGTTTAACCATTGTTAATATATATATGTACACTGAAACCTGTTTCATGAGACCAGCGATGAAAGACCACCTGCGCTTTCAGACCATGTTTACCATGTCCCTTTCGCTATCTTTCGCGTTTTTTGCCCCTCTATTCAGAAACCACTTGCCTTGTGTAACTTTTTAGCCCGTCCTAAGGGCAGTCTCTCATAACAGGTATTGTCAAGATTTCATTACACTGCAAATAAAGGATAGGTTTGCACAAGTCCTTTCCATTGCAGCTCAGTTGAATTCACATTTTGCATGTACTGCAATCAGTTTGTGAGTAAAGAGCAGTGTAGAGCATTAGCCAGCATTGGTTAGCGTTTCCCGGTGTTAGAAGTCTCCAAATGCTAGCAAACGCTAGCTAATACTGGCAAACGCTGAGGCCCAAGAAGAGGGTCAGTTGGACTTCAGCGTTTCCCTGCGTTGGTCACCGTTAGCCAGTGTATATATCGCTGGCTAGCACTATGAAACCCGGGAAATGCCTTGAAACACTGAAATGATCAATTTATCGCCCAAACTAGTTACTAGTGAAGAGAATGACCCTGAAATTGTGTTAAGGTCATCATTCTATAAACTCAATCAATGGGGGAAAGTGTTAAAAGTTCCATATCCTAGCTTATCCGATTCTTGAGATATTGCATGCAAGAAACAAAGATAGCTGATTCTTTAAATTAGCTTAACGTTTTTGTGTTTCAATGTCAACGTGGAACTTTACAAGCGTTATCAACTTTAAAAAAATATTGCATCTTTACTCTAACAAGGGCGATCAACTGTACAAGTTTATGATCTTGGCTTATCTGGTTCTTCTGATATTGCACAGAAAGGTGAAGAATTGATCCTGGTGACCTTGAATATGGCTCAAGATTATTGCTCTTCAAACTCGCTGTACGCTTTTATAGAGCTGATCAACTGGGAAGGTTTTGTGATACTTCGCTTATCTGGTTCTTCAGATATGGTGCCTATGGTATTAAACTAGATTTGACCCCAGTGACCATGAAAGTGGGTCAAGGTCATTGTCCTTCAAGCAAGACGTAGATTTTCACATCATGGCTGATCAACAGAAGAAATTTTGTGATTCTGACTCCCCCCCCCCCCTCGTGCAATATCATGTGCAAAAATTAAACACCCAAATGGACACAGACACGGATACATGCTATCACAATACCCCACATGATCAGGTCTTTTAAGAGACTTGACCGTTTCCCCTTAAACTGGCCAAACTTGCTGGTGGTCAAATATTGTCTGCGTTAGAATTTCCAACAACAAAAAAAAAAAGAAAATTCAACAGTAGTGAAAAGCCATTTGACTGGGAATTGTGGATGAAACCTATAAAGATCACATGTCCCAGGTCAACAGCTTTTCTGGACATGGGTTGGGCACTCAGGTGCCTAACCCATGTCGAGAAAATAAGTTCACTCAGTCTGAATTCCATGGGGAAAAGTTTAAAACACTCCTGAAAATCCCTTATGCTTAACATAGGCTTACCTGCCAATTTAAAAAGTGTTTTACTGTCACATATGTGAAGCTTCCTTGGTGTGGGTGCAGTGCTCAGCACGCAACCCATGCCAAGAAAACCTGTTGACCTACGTTATGATATCTTAATATGTTTCATCGCCAATTCTCATTCAAATAGTTTTTCATTGCTGAACATTGAAACTAGTCAAAAACATTAAAACCAGATGACATTTCCCCATCTGGCAGGTGTAAACTGCTTTTGGTGGAAAAAGGCTAAGGGCTTCAGAACCAAAGTTTGGGCTTCTGTGCATTTGTAATTCCACATAACAGACTTGACTCTTGTCAAAACGTAACTGGTCCTTCAAAATTTGCCCACGAAACTTCTTGGAACAGTTTCAACTTGCGATGCAAAACAATTCACAGTAACTTTATCAGCAGTACGTTGGTCCCAGTTTGTGATTCTTGCCTTTTACCCTCAGATGCACCAGCCTGAGTTTCCATATTATGTGTTTTACTGGTCTGACAAAAACAGCTCTGTTCGTGAAATGTGTCAAATGCACAGTTGGGAGTGTTAAATTGACAAAAAATTACCTTCAACTCTCCTCCTGCTTGAAAGATTACTGTTTAACTTGCAGGTCAAGCTGACAATACATACTGACAGAACTTTCCAATGTCCATTCTTTGGTACGCAACCAACAATTTGCACACAAGTCTTGCCACATTATCCTGCTTGCACATCCAAAACCAGACATGTGGACACGGACAGCATCATCCACTCTGGGAGGAATTGAAGGTTCATGTATGACTCAACCCTCCTGGGACTTGAGTCAACAACTTTCCTTGGACCACTCTCACTCCCACGTGCAATGCACTAAGGAACATTGTTGACTGATCATATTTTAGGTTTAATGACAAAGAAGCAGATGAGCCAAATGATACCGGTGATTTTCACTGGGTAAAAAAATTGCATCCTGACAAACATTTCAACACTCTTACGCTGGGATTCCTGCTGCCTATGTCTGGCGATTAGCAAGAACAGTACCTTACGATTCAAGGTGCTAGTCTGTTATACAGCTACAAATGCGCATTTGCGCGTGTATGATGGAATAAAGTGTAAGCTAATAGCGCTTTATTCCGTTGCGCAACTTCCTTTGGCGCCATCTTGCCCGTATAACAGACTAGCGCCCAATTCAACATGCGCAGTGCCAGCTTTAATTTCACGTATTCAAATATAGAAATTTAGGAGTCTGAGGATTCAGTGCTGAGCAACAATGACACACCTGGTTCTGTCCTGTGTCCATAATATTACATGGAAGCAAGGGGCTGTGAAATGTACACAACCCCAGCTGTGTCCTGAAGTAGGATGAAGGGGTGTGGATGAAATGCAACAAAGAAATAAAAAGTGAAGTCATAATTGTATTGTTTTATCACTTAGTAACCTTTTCAAGAAAGTCAGATTCACTTGGTAAAACTACACACATCCATTCCCATGACACTGCATGACATGCCCAGTTTGCCCACCAGATGCCCACCCGTTACGGTCACTCATCACCAATTCAGGTGTTCAGGTCATGAACATTGTACTTTGCAGTAAACATATGTCCATCATATAAGGTCATCGAAATTCGAATACCGATCAATGTTTGCAATAACAGAGCTTGTTACAATCCTCTGTAATTCTCTTACGTACATGCAAATGTCAACATCCCCCAAAAACTTACGTATTAACAATGTGAACACCGTGCCTTGCTCATAAACTGCTGTAGCAGTCGGTACAGCAGCCAAAAATCAAAGACTGGATAAATTAATTTATTACCATGTCTTACCACCAAAGGAAATTTCATATTGATTTTCTGGAGCAACTTTTGGCAAATACCTGCAGGTACAGACTTCCAATATGTCAGTGTCTAATATGGACCAATATGTTGAAAAGGTTGTGGACAACTTCAACTTAATTCAACGTGTTCAAAGTGTATGCCTTGTGTGTTTTTTGGAAATGTTCCTTCACCTCATAACGGCACCTATTACAGGTAAATAAAGGGGTGGTCCTGGCTATTGTTTTCATTCCCCAATATTACATTCCAATAATGCTCAAAGATCTGTTCCCCGCAAAAGGATGGCAACCTGCTCACCAGACTGGAAACTTCATACTTTGGTAATGATGTTGTCATAAAACTAGTGAACTGATAACTACTTTTCCTCCTCAGATGTGAAGTATGAATGCACAATCCCGCGCTATTTAAAAATATTGCCTCACAAGTTTGAATCAAGGAAACTTCAGGTGAACCCATGTTTATTGACATGTATTGACATTCCGTATTTGCACAATCACCCCAAACCCATTCACCAGAAATGACAGCTGAATTGGTCACCACTTATATGTTTTCCTTTGTCCCTTTTCTTTTTTGCTATAAAATCTGAAAGGTGCTTTGACATCACATCAATCATTCTATCACTAAACCATGCACTGCCAGAATTTGCGTAATGTGCAACATTATTAATTCTACTGCCCTGAAAAATTGACACACTGAATCGACAGTATTAAACAAACAAAAAAAAAGAGTGTTTCATATTTTTCTTTCCCTATGTGCAATTCCTTTTTTTTTTTCATGGTAACATTGATATGGTATGGTAATAAGACTAGTCATATTCCAACAGCTTTCTTTCATTTTTATATTTGGTCTTGTATGACAAGCATAAACAGCTTACTTTTGTAAGCCCAAAAACCCAGACCTACACACTCACTGCTGACCCCATCTTCACAGGTACACATTTTCACTTTCCTGCTCAAAAAATTACCCAAAAGCGTCCAGATGTAAATTGTTGTCCGCCTTAACGTGTTTACTTAAATTTGTCATTAGCAAACGTTTTCGCTGAGATTTGTATGCAAAAACCATTCACAATGGCAGGCCTTAGGTCAATACCTTTTTTTCTTTGGCACAGATTGCATGCATTGTGCATACCAAGGAAGCTATTGACTCAGTCATACTCTGACCAGGAAAGAGTTAAGGTATATTACATTTTTAGCTCAGCTGACGTGCCAGTCAGCTAAGCTTATGTTATGACTAGCCATCTGTCGTCCGTCCGTTTCATACTCTATAACAGTGAGTCAATCACTTAACTTATTAATTACATAATGGTCCAGATTCATATATATCACAAAAACGATATAGGCCTAGTTTCTACTTTTACTATAAACTCAGCAGAAGAACTAGTCAGAAGAACCAAAACAGTGATAGGCCTACCAATTCTCTTTTATTTTTTGCAGAAGTAATAAAATTTGGATTTTGAGTGGTTGGGCCAATACATATTGGAAACACAAAGTCTGTATTTAATGAAGAATATTTCAATGGTTGAGAGGAACGGTATAAATCCACCAGTTACCGGTACCTTTTGTGAGTGACTGCCTGTCTCAAGTCAGGGGTGAAATTTGTTTCTTCACATTGGTATTGGAAGATGAATGTTGATGCTTTGGTAGCTCTGGCATCTCTTTGCTGTCATTGTTGGGTTTGATATTTATGAATATGGGTCATGTTTCTCTACAAAAGTGTATCATACCAGAGACGTCCGTTGTCCACAATTCATTCATATTTTCGACTTCTCCAAAACCGTTAGCCAAGTTCATTTCAAACTTGGTGGGGATGTGGTCTGGGTGGGTCTCTATCAAGTTTGTTCAATCCGTCATGCTCCAGTGATTATTGGATTTTTTTATGAATTTTTTGTTCTTTTTGGGGGGAAAATCTTAAAAAATCGGCTTCTCAGAAACCGCTTACCCAATTGCTTTGATATCGCACAGGGACACTCCCGGGGACTCCTAGTTCTGAATTTGTTTACCAGGTGGCGCTGCAATTTTTTTCTAATTTGTGATTTTTTTGTGTTTTTGCTATTTTTGACTAGTTCTCCAGAATCGTCACTCAGATTAAGCTGAAACTTGGTGGATATGTTTCCTGTCGAAGGGTCCAACAAAGTTGTTCACTACGTAGCATTGCTGTAGATTCCTGATTTTTAACGTTTTTTTTCAATTCGGGTTCTGATTGGTCACAGCAGCTTTCCTACTGATTACTATAAAAGTCAATGGGCATTCTAATGCTGATACACATTTTCAACCTCTTCTCCAAAGCCATCACCCAGATTGACTTCAAACTTGGTGGCAATGTACCATGGGTGGGTTTCTACCAGGTTTGTTAAAATGGTCCCGCTCCAGTGATTTTTTTAATTTTGAATGATTTGGGGGGGGGGGGGGGTTGGACAAATCTTACGAAATCTTCTTCTCCACAACTGAACACCCACTTGCTTTGATATTACAGAAGATCACTCCTAGGGACTCCTAGTCCTTAATTTGTTTACCAGGTGGTGCTGCATTTTTTTTTTTCAAATCTTTTATGAATTTTTGTGTTTTCGTTATTTGCCACTTCTTTTCCATAACCGTCTGTCAGATTATGTTAGAACTTTGTGGCTATGTTCCTTGCAAAGACTTTACTAGATAGCACTGCTGTTGATTCCTGATTTAACAATTTTTTTCAATTTGGGTACTTATCGGTAAATGCACCTTTTCTGTTGCTTACTGTGCAAGTCAATAGTTAATTTAATGCATTCTAATGATAATTCACATTTTGCACTTTTCTGAAGAAATTGTCAGATTTACTTCAAACTTGGTGGCAATGTATCTTGGGTGGGTCTCTTCCAAGTTTCAAATGGTCACCCTCCAGTAATTTTTGGATTTTTTAATTATTTTTTTGTTCAAAAATCTTTTAAAAAGTTTTAACAGCACAGTTTAACATGGGAATTTCTTGAAATGGTTATAACATAAATAATTTTGGCCAGATTTGTGCCAAACTTGGCAGGGATGAACCTTTTATAAGTGTCTACCTGTTTTGTGCAAATGGTCATGCTCCAGTGATGTTTGGACCTTGACCTCATTCCCAAGGTCACAGGAAAACTGACAGGAAGTTTACTGTTCACTTGATGACTTGAGATCTGTTTTGAGTTTGGAGCTTGATGTTGCACATCTTAATCTTTCTGTGTGAAGGTCATGCTTAGACAGTACATGAGTGACCTTGACCTTGCTTCTGGGGTCACAGTGCAACATACATGAATTTTACTCTTCACTATAACTCGACAACTACTTGAACTGGGACTTGATGTTGCACTTGTTAGTGTTCTATAAAGGTCAGACTTACTCAGTACATGGGTGACCTTGATCCTATCCCATGTTCACAGAGCTGCAAGTGTGATGAATGTCTAGGTCAACTGAGCATGGGCTGTTCACACAACCCTCTTGGGTTTTTTTGTTTTTTTTTCAATCTTACTTCCCATGAAAATAAACTTGGTTTATAAATAAAGAGCTTGTACTTGTGTATCTTTATGCGTGTCCCTTTAGGAAGAAAACATAGAACAGTGTCATTTTAAGTATATTTTTACCTTTTCATGTTTTACCATGCATCCTGGCATGCATATTTCATCAGTTACAAATATATATATATATATATATATATATATATATATATATATATATATATATATATATATATATATATATATATATATATATATATATATATATATATATATATATCCCTTTCCTCCTTAAACAAGCCAAACCGGCTTTTGGTCAAATATCCTCTGCTTCAGTGTTTTCAGTTCATTTCAACAGTAAGGAAAAACACTCTGAGAATTGTAGATCACCTAGATCTATCAAGATAACATGCCCCAGGTAAATCAGCTTTCCTTGGCATGGGTTATTGCCCAATCCAGGCCAAGGAAAGCTGTTGACTCAGTCTTAATTCAAGGGGAAAGAGTTAACACTCAATTAAACTTAACACCCACAATTAACTCCACTCTCACACTAACCATCAATTTGAAGATGCTCATAGAATCATCCATTTATTGATGTTTGATATCAATATTACACAAAGTCGTAAACATGCCACCTTTAATTACAGTTCTGCCAGAATGTCTTGCACCAAACCCACTGGTGGGCCCAAACCTCAGTACCACTACCCACACTGTAATCAATCTATAATTCTTTCTCCGAACCCAGGAGTGGATCACGGGCTGCTTTCAGCAGCCCACAGCATAATTTTTTAAAAATTCTTCAAGGGGGAAGGGTAATACCCGATGGGAATCGCTGAGGCAAACATATCTCCCAGAGACCACTCCAGTGGGCAGTTGGGGACCACTGGAGAAAGAGTGCAAGACTTTCTGGCAGTAGACCCAAGAAAAATACCTCAAATCATTCAGACAGGTTCCACTTTCCACATATATATTATACAATAATCTCTCTTGCACACTAAACAGTCTTGAGAGATCTGCATGTTTTGTAAAGTTAAGACCCTTCAGTTATCTCCACCATGTGCCAACAACCAGGACTGTGATATACTGAGTTTTAAAAGAAATCCGGCTTTCACTAAAAAGGGGACTTTTGAAGTTAATGCAGGACACCATTAAGCAGAACAAAAATAAAGGCATTAGTGTCAAAATTTAGATTTATCATTTAGATCACGAATACCAGTGAACTTTATCTCCTGACAGTGGCCGTATTCACAAAGATTTTGATCTGATCTTAACTTTAATACCAAAATTCAAGTCAATGTGGTTTGGGCACCTAAGCTGCTTAATCCTTGGCTCAATTTTTGATCAAGACTTCCAGAATTAGCCCATCTATGCTCTTGGCTACAATATGAACTTGAGGATTTGCAGGTTCAGTTCATTAAATCAATCTTAGCTTGATATAGTATTTAACTTTTTGATCGAGATTTGAATTGAATCAAGATTGATTTAAAGGGGTACTGCAGTGATAATTTACAATTTTTGAGTTAGATTTATATAAAATTAAATTAAATTATAAACATGGAAACCTGACCAAGTTCACACATTCCAATTTTACTATGGATGAAGCAGTGTGTATAGATATAATCAAATTCACTAAATTTGGATATTTACTCATTTAATGAGGATTAATAAGGAAAGAAAAATGCAGTAATTAATACACACAAGCTAACAGCTCCTGTGGTTATGTATTCAATTACTGAAGCAGGCGTCAACTAATATTTATAAGATCAATGAGGGTGATAAACAGAGTACACCAGACATTATGATATGCCTGCTAACATTGTGCATCTCAGCTTGGTGCCCCCTCAAGGTTTGTGTATTACATATGGAGGCTAGCCCAGGTTGCATCCCACATCACAACACCTCCTGGAAATATAAAACAGCTCTAACTTAATGCCTATTTGAGAAAAAATGTTGAAAATCTGTCATATCACCTAAAATGACCATTAATGACAAAAAGTAACAAGAGGCCATAGGCATAATGGTCTGCTGGCACCATGGCTATATTGCACCTATTCATTTCAATTCATTTCAAAGTTGTGAGTCCTCAAGTGGTTTCTGAACATATAACGCTACTGTACATTTAATGTATAAAAATTCCACTAGATGGCACTACGCTCCAGATGTAATCATAACTTATTTGTGCTGTTCCTGTGATGCATATTGTTGCACGTGCCAAAACAACAATGAGGGAGTCCTTAACTTTATGTCCTCAATGACCTTGGGCCAGAAGATCAAGGTCTCTCAGATTATGTAATACAAGAGGCCCATAGGCCTGGTGCTGTGCTGACATTGCCATTGATATCCAAGCTACACCCTGCCATTACAAAATCACCTCTTTCAACTTTACAGGCATGGTGACCTCACAAAATAGGTCAAGGTCACTTATATTACATAAACTTCTAGCTTTGGACTTTGTCGATATATCCTATAACTTTGGCAAGTCTAATCCAATTCCTTTTCATATTTTGACCCCTATATTGCAGGTGGCACCACCAATATCAAAATGAACCTAGACTTTTGTACATCCTAAAAGTCCTGAAAGATATATTGGGCTAACTGGAAAACTGTGGATGGTATTATGTTCACAAGATTTTCACATTTTGACCTGTATATTACATAACACCATAGGTGGCGCCACCAACATTCATGTCGACAAAGACGCTTATTCACTTTGTAATTCCTAAACGTTATATGGTCCTGTCTCAAAAATTGTGGGGTGCAGAGCATTCACGAGATGATCCCTACATTCCAACTGGCCATTTGACCTGGACCTTCAACTCTGATCAACAAATTGTTAACGTTCAAGATATGTGCCCTACATCCAGCTTTCCATATATAGTCTGTGTTTTCAAATCAGTAATAACTTTTCGAGTTGTTGACAAAAAACAATAAACTTGGACAAGCACTCAACTCCAAAATCACTGGGTCACAGTGACCCATAAAGTAGGTCACCAAAAGAGTTTTATGTATGAAATCATGTGCAATTTTGATCTGGAGGCTCAATTCTCTTTGCTATTGATGTCCAAGCTACACCCTGCCATTACCAAATCACCTTTCAACTTATCAGGCATGGTGACCTCACAAAAATAGGTCAATGTCATTGATATTACATAACATGCTACCTTTGGCCATGTTCTGTATATCCTATAAATTTGGCAAGTCTAATCTAATTTCTTTTCCTAATATCGAATTTTATATAAAACACATTTTGGCTTGTAATTTCCATCAAATTATAGGTGGCGCCACTAAAATCACTAGCATCTTAGACTTTTGACCTCCTCCACAATCCAACCAAATTTTGGGAAGATCCACCAAAAATTAAAGATGCTACAGTGTTCACAAGATTTTCATATTTTGATCCCTTTATTACATAATATTGTAGGTGACGCTACAAATATTGAAAGGAACCTTGATTTTCATACACCCTAGAAGTCCTGAAGTTATATCGGGCAGACTTAAAAACTCTAGACGGTATCGTGTTCACAAGCCAAAAGTTTATGGACGGATGGACAGACAGAAAAACAGACAGACGGACATGAGTGATGCTATAAGCTCTGCGACCTTAGGTCAGCAGAGCTTAAAACTATCACTGCTGTTCCCCTTTTATAAAATGGAAACTTGAATTCCAAAGTTCATATTACAGCAGAGAACACAGATTAATTAATACAAGGGCCAAAGGCATATTGACTTTCATTTAATATTAAATTCAGGATTAGATTAAACTCTCTGTGAATACAGTCACTGGGCAGCTTTTACCGTATGGCAGTATTGACCACATGAATAATCCCTGATGTTGCTCATCAAAGAAACATAATGGACAGTCCTAACATATACACAATACAGCAACAAATGTAAAAATTTGAATAACTAAAATTCCATCCATGAGACAAATCATAAAAGGAGTCAATATAAAATTGCATTAAAATGTACCTAATTTTTGGACAATACCTGTTTTGACTTTTGCATTTTCTTACAACCCTCACAAGTACAACCTTCAAACAGTTTTCTGGAAGACACGCAAAGATGTCAGATGTGAGTACAACTTGCTGAATAAACGAACCGCCTTTTAAAATCGAGACCAATTATTTATGTAGCATACAAAACGCCCTCCTTATAACACCCTTCTGTACAAGGAGCTTCCTAATATTGCTTTTTCACCAGGGAATGGCCAGATCTTGAACCAGCAACTTTCAGCACCGATCAATCTAGCCGAAAATGGGGAACCCATGTATCAACCGTACCAAATCCGCATTCTTAAAAGAAAGAATGGTTCAATGGAGGCAGATATGCATGAATGCCCAAGACTTTATCAAGGCAGCCCAGTTCACTGTATTTAATTCAGCACAATACCAGGCATGCATATTAATTTCCCACCACAATGGCATACATGGTTGCTTTAGTAACTATATTCTTGCCTAGCGAGATATGGGCCGCTGCGTGTATGGGGAAACCAGACATTACTATTATGTTGGAAAAAATACTTTAGTACAGGCAGATGGAATCTTATTCTTGCAACCAACTTAGGGAAGCACTAAATGAATATGACTGGTATTTTAAAACTTAAATCTCTCTAAATGACACGAATTTTGTGAGACAGGGGCGTCTAGCACAGTCTGTGACAGCTATGTGCCCACGTGTCCACCACGAGTCTGACAGTCATGAACCCCGTGCTTTCTGGCAGGAAATTATAATTAATACGCATGTCTCATATTACCTACTGAACTGTATTGAAAGGTGTCTAACACAGTAATACACTGTGGAATTTTGGCGACCAATGAAGCACTTTTCCCATCGTTTCAACACAATATTGAAAGTTCCCTATCTATCAGGTGGTTTTGCTATTACATGGTTTACCCTGCGGACATCACTACCATATATATGCAGTACCAGCACTATAACGAGGGAGCATTATGCCATGCAATGTCCAAGAAACTTTCCCACCTGACAGCGGTTGTACCATGTCAAGAACCAAAAATTTAAGCACAAGGGAGCATAATTTTTTCTGTAAATGCTTAAAGAATTAGCTATATATAGTGAACATAAAAACTGAGCAACGATCTTGATGGTACATGAATACTCAAATTCCCATTTGGCCAATGATCACAACTATCATATATATATTTTTTTTTTCTTGGGGGGGGGGGGGGGGGAGGGGGCGGGTAGAGGGGATGGCAACCAGACACCATACTTTTTTTGTCAAAAATGAAAGAAATTATACTGACTTTTTTTAAATCTTTTTTCAACATGGACAAACAGATCACATTGGACCAAGTACACCATGTTGTTTTATTCCTTTTTTTTTTCCTGTTTCCACAGATTATCTAATAAAACCGAAGAATAACAGAACTTTTTCTTATTCAACATACTTAGCCAGTGAACTTATCCATATATATATTTATTGTGCTTTCAGCCCTTTCACATAACATGCTTCTGGGCATAGAAACTTTGTTTTCTCACTGTTAACAATTTAGCCTCCCATGTATTCCGCTGCAAATGACCTATTTGATGGTACCTGTTCTGGAGGTCATTTTATCCAGCCTGGTAAAAAACATCTAAAATTCATGAAGTCCAAAACCAAAATAAGGACCATACATTACACACACGGATGTAAAAATTTGCATGTTCACATTTAAATTTTAAAACTGGAAACAATTTAAGTCTTCTCGGGCATTGTCGGTAAGAAAAATCCAAAATTATAATTGAATTAACCAAGGTTAACCCAACCTTCCACCGCCACCCCAACCTAAAAGGTGTCACGATTTAGCAAATTCAGTGTCCCCTAGTTCAGATCACTGGGACTTTTGATTTTCACATATTTTCAAAAATAACCTAAGTTTCACTTCTAAGTGAATGAATAGCATTCCTGTATTCCAGAGTCAAGCAGGGTGATCACCAGGCAACTGCCAGAACATCTTTGTGCCATTTACAGTTTCTATTTTTTTTTTTCACGTCCACTTGATCTTTCTTTGGTACGGAATCAACACGTTCCACCACTTTATTATATAAAACAACGGTGAATCAATTCTTAACAATTTGACTAGTTCATCCTTCAAGCCCAATGAAAGATATATGAAGTTTCATTTCCATTGTTTTACTTATCCTCACAGCAACCAGTTTTAGATGTTTTAGATGTCACATTATCATTTGTGATGCAACTGTATGCGATTCCAAATTAAATACAGTCCGGAAAACCCTCTGTTTATACCATTCATTGGAATCAAGTGTCATTTTTTACAGTGGTTCAGCAATAGAAATCTTATTTCTTTCTTAAATATTTATCTGCAAAAAGAGTCTCTGCAGCATCTGTGAACACCAGTCCATCAATGTAACTCAATATAAGGAACAAGGGAATGTGGTACTTCCCCTGCATAATTAAGTTTATGTTGTTGTATAACTCTTGCAGCCAAACACTTGAGGGTAACATAGTTTATGACGGCCACTCTGCATGAAGTAAACATTAGTTCCTCTGCTGCTACTTTGTTGTCTGCATTTCTGGCATAGATAAATGCTCCATTATCCAACAAAAACAACACAATAGACTCAATACTTTTTTCATCATTACCATTGCGAGGTAGGGGTCCGTTCCGTAGCGATTCCACGCAAATATGTAATGGGGTGTTCCCATGTTCATCTGTGCTGTTAATATATGATCCACATGCAAGCAATAGCTCAACTACCACCTGGCTTGGGAAATGTGAATAGAATTCTTCTGAGACATATGAAGTTTTCGCATCAACAGCAAGATGTAACAGACTGCGGTTGTCCATCCCATGGACCTTCATCATGAGAAGTTTGCGCACTAGGCACTGGAAGAGTTGATTTTGTACTTCATCCTTTTTAATTTTGCAGAGCAGATGTATCAGGTGCAAGCATAACTGCAACAGCATCTGAAACTCCTGGTGTTGGTGGATGAATATTGGTCGGACATTCAAAATGTCCTTGGTCATTTCTACTTCATCACAGGTTTTCTGTAGGACTTCCATGACATCACCAAAGAGAACCGCTTCTGTAGTCATACCTGCCACATGTTCTTCATATATTTCCCAGAACAGTTTAGATAAAGCCTGTAATGAAAACAGGCACTCATGATTTAACGCTTCTCCTTTAGCATGTCGCAGGTGAAATGCGTATTTCCACAAATCAACACACCTCTGGTAACGATGAGTGTCCGCATACACTGCCCCTCTGTACATCAGACCAAAGATTGTATCCTTATGGTCAGGACCAAGTATGCGCTCTCTGATGAGTAATGCATGCATGTATATGGCATCAGGACTTGTTGCAATTTCACTCAACTCTTCCATTGTTGAAGCTTCTACTGCATTGAGATACGCAGGATTTGGAGGCCTTTTGGGCTTCTCAATCACAACTTCACCTTGAAAGCGCAATTCCATGGCTTTACGCCATATTTGTATCGCACGTAAAATATCATGCTTCTCATCCACATAGTTGGTTGCCATTAGCTCATAAGCTTCTATTTGACGTTCAACAGTGGGTTTGATTTTAGTAACAAGATACTCTAATACTTCTGAGTATCCTCTTAAACTTGCAGTCTGAATAGCATCATCACCAAAATCATTTTTAACGTAAGGATCTGATCTGTGCTTTAGTAAAAGTTTAACAGTTTCCATTCGTCCCTCGCGGATGGCATAGTGAAGAGCCAAGTTACCCGAGTTATCTTGAGCATTTACGCTTGCACCCTTGTCAATAAGGAATTTACATAACTCTACACTTTGTACTGAGTTGATCAAGCATGTCCCACCATTGATATTCGGTTTGTGAATATCTGCTCCATTTTCCACAAGGTACTTGACAACCTCAGTATTGGTCATGTAACAAGCTGAACGCACCGGTGTTGATTGAGTATCTGAAGTTGCATTTACTTCTGCATTGTGCCTTATGAGGGTCTTGACTACCTCTAGTTTGTTAGCCACTGCTGCGCACCAGAGTGGTGTAACTTTGTGCTTTGAGCGGTCTTCCTGTACTTCATAAATACCACGTAATTCAATATCTGCACAACATTCTTCAATGAGATAGTTCACAAAGTGAACCTGGCCCTGTTGTGCTGCAACGAACAGTGGACCATTACCATCACAGGAAAGTTTATTCACAATCTGTCGTTTCTCTTCCTTTTTAAGTCCTTTCAGTATAAACTTGGCTTTAACTAGTTGATCCTTCTTCACACACTTGTAGAGTTCATGCGCCAGCACTTCTATTCTGGCTGGATCCATGGGTCCTGGGCTATTGTTGCCACCTGTGCAACTAGCCATCTTACTGAAAATATACATAGTAGAAAGTTAATAAATGAAAGTATCTAAATCACATTTGCAAAAGAGATCACGCCAAACATGGCCAGAAGGCTTGGTCTGAAGGAGCAAACAATAATACATGACAAGTTAAAAAAAACTGTTGCTGGGTATTTTTCCAAAATGCTAGAATGTGCAAACACAAACAAAAATTTTCACTTTATTTATAAATATGCAGATACGGCATCAGATCCATGCTAAAACATGGCTCCTTCTAGCAGATTCCTGTTATTTTCAATACCTTTTGGTATTGTGTAATAGATACGACTATACAGCCCACGATGAAATCCATTTGCAATCTGAAATTCTACTTTAACACGTTTATTTGAGCATGAACATAGGCCCATATCTACTGACTTGGGGCAATGAACTCTGCTACATGCAAAGTACAGTGGTATGCAGCTGCTGCTGTGACAGGCTACCTGCTTTTTGTATCCACAATTTTCTGGCACAATGGTCAATGTCTTTGTTCATATATCTGCGAGGACCAGTCACTTGCCGTGTCTAGGTATGTGGCCACTTTTTTTTATGTCAGAAAGGGTGGCCACATAAATGATACATAGGCTGTCCTGGGCACTTGGCCAGAAATTGCCAGTATTTACTCAATTATAATAAACTTGATTCATTCTTCTGAAACATTTAAACTACTTGTAAGAGTTGACAACTCAACAGGACATGATTTGCTGGAGACTTTCACAGAGAGGAGAAGGGGTTATCATGGGGTTTGTTTTATATTTCTTGTACATAATGTACATTGTTACAGTACTTGTTAGGAATTCCCCAGGTTTATACAGGTGTCTAGTTGTAACTGTTTATTTTATAATGGGGCTGAATATATAGCCCTAGTTTGATTCTACTTCAGCTATACACTGGCAGGTGATTGGACTAATGTGAACTATGCAGCCAGAAAGGGTACATCCTAGTTCAGAGTTAAGTCAAATTATTCTGATCTGAACTTGTTCTGTACAAATTTAGTAATAATGTTTGGTTTCATAGGCATTCTTTATTCATATTGAAGCTCTGCATTTATGTGCAAAACTTCACTCATTAACCAATCCATCATTTGCCATATTCATATTTATTCATTATCATGTGGGTTGTCTTTGTTAAATATATTTAGAATAGACAAGGAGAGAGACATGTACGTGTACAGGCTCCAAAACATGTAATAACTGATTGGTTACCCGCTGGACACCCTTTAACATATTTGTGGGCTAATGCAGCCTACATGAAGGTCAAAATTCTACAGAGGAATGCGAGCAACATATACAATAGTACTTCTACATTTACATAGGTAAGACAAGGACAGGTTAGCTTATGGAGTGTATAGAGTTTGGACTGCTGAATATGATAACATCAACCAGGAAGTGGTTCCTGACATAAAGACTCTGGTATACAGCAGGTGACCACTGCATCACAGTTTTACCTTGCTGTACCACCCAACAATGCTACCTTTATAAATGTAGCAGGCTTTTATTTATTTATTGGTTCATACTGGAATTCAGTGAATATCTCACAGGAAGAGCGTTGTATTCCACGAGGTGTTGAGTGGAGATTCCGGGAATACTTAGCACACTGCTCCCTGTCCATGCTGGCGAATGGTGATCTCGAAACGGGCACAATCTCTAGGCCACTTCATAATCAGCAATTCACACTTAACAAGATGGGTCCAATCTTTATATCTTCAGACCAAAATTTAGCAATACAGTGCAACCTGTTTTGAGAGACCACCCCTAAGGCAGGCTAAAAAGCAGTCACATAAGGCAGGTGGTCTCTTAATGGAAGTACAATAACATGGGAGAGATAGCAAAAGGGACTTTGCAAATATGGCCTTAAAAGGCAGGTGGTCTTTCATGACAGTGGTCTCTCAAAACAGGTTTCACTGTATACCACAATTGACTGTACAAGAATTGAAACCATCACTTGTCATTATGATGGTATTGGCATCAATGCACCAATTGTCCACAGATCAGCAATTTTTGTACCTGATTACAGTGTACATGTACATAGCTATATATTGAAGATTCATACACATCTTCCATTACACATCATTTATTTTGACAGGAAAAATGTCAAAACCTCCACTTTTCACTGGTTCATTAGAACAAAAAAACATTGATCAACTCGCAAAATTTTGACTGAAATAATGAAAAGTGATTAAATGCACATACATCTGGCTATTTTTATGACAAGTACAGTACAAACAGGACATCCTGTGTATCTGACCTGATACGGCCCCATATGGGACATGCATATTACTTCCCAAAAGATGTTGCTCTGTAACCAGGAAACAGTGACAATCATCCCCCATGATGCACACATAATGATGGATAGACCAAATGTGTTGTTTCTAATATTTGGAGTAATAAAGGATAAAAGTTTATTCCAAACAGAAGATGATGCCTTCCTGTACCAAGCTCAATGTGTAGCTTGAGTAAGACCAGGATTTTTTAAAACATGATCATTTCCAAGTCACTGGTGTTTCAAACAATGACATACTTTGCCCCATTTGAGAGCGATCTGCCCATGTGTATATATAGGCCTATATACATATATATATAGGAGTACTTCCTTGTTGAGTGATGCAGACTAAAGGGCTCTATAATCTAAGTGAATGTCCCACATAGTGCTCTGCTCAACATATGTTGGTACAGGGCAATGCAATTGAACAGGCTTTACCAGCTTGAGGTTGCTGTACTCAGTTACTCACTTTGGGCTAGAGCTCCAGCCAGTTATTCCATCACAATAGCATGTCCTTGACAAAACAGATCAGAAAGTTATAGAAAATACTGAAGACCAGTGGAGACTGCAGTCTAGCACGTGGTCTTTGCGTATGCATCCATATAATATATATATATATATATATATATATATATATATATATATATATATATATATATATATATATATATATAAGTGTGTGCCTTTGAAAGTGTGTTGCCTGCTTACATCATATATATCCATGACATACCAGTAACTGACAGGCTTTTACTCAATGCACTTAGTAAAAATTCTTCACAAAAAAAAGTGTATCTAGTAATTCATTCTTGATGAATCTGTATTTTGCATGCACTTCCCATCCTGATCTCCACCCTGTATAATGAGAACTCATATTACCAACATTATAGGCAGCTACAAACATCAAACTGGGAATTTAAGCATATGTGAGTGGTTGCCCAAATATTAAGCTGATGAGTTCGCGAGAAACTACGTTTTCACCCATTGTCAATTCGTTGGTACTTCAAGATAGCTTAAAATAAAAATACTGAGCATTCTTTGTGTACAGCAGTATCTGTCAATGAAATGGTTCTGATAGTAATTAAACATTTAAACATACTTCAACTTGCATTGGTTATGTGTATATTTCTTGTCTTAAACAGCACAAATCAGCTGCTAAGACAGATAGGCGAGTCTTTCGAGCAGCCAAAGGCTGCCAGACCTATGTGGATTTGTCCCAAAACCCATCGCAAAATATTTGATCACAGCAGTTGTGCCATCTCTTGGTTGAAAATCCTATATCATTAGGTATCGCCTGTATTGAAGCCTTACTTTGTTAATAAAGAGTATAAACTTGGAATTTTTACCCTAACTTTGATGCGCTAAAATGTTTTTATAGCCTGCCCGTGTAAAATATCCGTTCAAAGTTTGCATAAATCCAAATGTGCTGCCACTGTACAAATGCGTGGCTAATGGAGCAAGTCAAGATACAAAATACGGAAAGCAGCACTGAAATGATATACTCATGTATTCAGGCTGAAATTACAGCTCCATGTTCATCAATATTATAATTTGTTTATTATTGAATTAACTTGATATATTTTGAAGCATAACTGTTTTATTTCAAAGAAAGCCGCATCAATACAAAACACTGACCAGCAAGCCTATTGTTCCGTTTCCCACATTACATGCCCACTTTCTCCATTACTCAAGTTCGAAATTCTACCACCAGGTGCAAAATGTCAATTGATTCCCTGCACGATCAACTTCAAACACTTATCGCAGGTGATTTTTGCTAAAATAAAGAAGCATCTGTCAATGTGAGTACTAGTTACCGAAGATTATGATCCTAACTTACTAAATGCATCAATATACGAGACCTCTCGTACTTTTGGGGCAAAAAATGACCTCAAACTTCCGCATCAAAATCAATGCAGAACTTTGTTATGGGTTTTGGGACAAATCTGTATAGGTTTCCCAGCCAAAGACACTCGGCGGTTCAAGAGACCGATATTATATGGGTAAAGTCCTACTGCAATTCCAAACAGTCAATGTACTGGAAGTCCACTGACCACCATTACATTGAATTAAATTTACAAAGTTCAGTCACCAAATTCAAATATCCTTAACTCCAAGACACTTCGTGCCGATCTATTATAATAATAATATTGCTGTGGCTCTGGGCTTCTGTGCCACAGTCCTGTGTGACACAGGTGGCCTGGGAAAAAGTAAGGAAAAGGAAAGAAAAACAGATGAGGCAGAGGAAACCATGGTTACCCTAATCAGCTTGTGCTACCATGTTTTCCAGGACCAGAGCCGAGGCTAAGGGTCCACCACAGGTTCTCTCACAGCTGTGGTGGCCCTCTGGTCCTGGATATATCCCCCCTACACTCATCGCTTGTACCCACCTCCCACCCCCCGCCCTAAAAAATAACAAACTTCCCTCATACACCCTATCCCGGCCTCTAAGGCTCAAGCATTTCTCATGGAGGACCCCATGGGAGCCCTTATAAGGGCTACCACCAGTCCCTCTCCTCCCTGCACTCTGAAATTATAATTTACACTGCCGCTATCAAGCCCCATCAATTCATTTCTTTTCTTTCAGCACCCTACCAGGTAGTCCTGTACACTTTTCATGCCTTTCCTGCCTCCCAGAAAGCCATCCTTCAAACCTAAAACCCATGCTACACGTTCCTCTTCCTCTAAACAGTGAACCTCTTCTAGACCCTTGTTATCATAGTCTTCCCTGTGCCACTTGCTGAAAAAATTATTCTTTAATCTCTCTATATGCATCACACCACAACAGCCAACGATCCACTGTCTCATCTACCTTTTGTCTACATACCTTACATTTACCATAACTACCGGTTGTCAACTTCTGTTTTCTCTTCTAAATTGATCACTCTTGCCCTACTTTGAAAAAGAAGCCTGGATCCCTTCCCTCTATCCCAACACACACTTTTCTTTGTTTTTTTTAGTACCGTGTATGCTTTTCATGTACTCTTTTTCCTGACTCCTCTTTTCCAGTCTTCCTTCCGGCCCTCTGTAACAGTCCTAGCTATATACACTTTCCAGTCATCAACCTCATCATATACTTTCAATTCATATCTCTCTGCCAACTTATTTCTTTGACCCATCTTGTTTGTTCCTTGACTACTTCATTATAAACTTTCCTGCACCCCCCCCCCCCCCCCCCCCGTCTTCATTTACTGCTTGTAGATACCCCCAGTACTTCAGCTTTGCTCTGGCAATTCTGTCTGTGATTTTATTCCATCCCAGCTCTCCTAGGACTGCTTCGACTGTACATGGTGGTGCTCCCAGTATCCATTTCCCCATCTCATTCTGTGCTTTCTCCATTCCCTGGATATCTCCCTCACATATTGAAATCACATCTAAGCCATATATCATCCCTGGTATTGCAACTCTATCCCATAATACCCTTGCTGTGTATGCTCTGCTGAAACTGTTCAGTGCAGTAGCTTTAATCATTCCTTATGTATGATTCAGTTTCTGTTTAATAATCTTCTCCACCTGATACCTGAACATGCCCTTTACCCATTGCTTTTAACTCAACACTTAGGTATTCATACTCATCAACCTCCCCATTTTCAATCAACTGTTCCCTACGGCCTACCTTCTGGAATTTGGAACTGCCCAATTCTCCATTTTTATTCCCATCTGGTTTCTTGAAATTCTGCCCAAGAGTCATCACTTTACTCTTATCCTTACTAAATTCTAAGCCCTACTTATTCCCGTATTCCCCTGCTATGTTCAGCATCTCTTGTAGTTCTTTCTGGGATTCTGCCATGAGTACAATGTCATCTGCAAAATGATCTGTTTGAACACCAACACTGTCACATTACAGCTGTTCAAGGCACTGTCTATGGTAAATCACCTACAAACCAAGTAAAATTATCCAAAGGCAAAGAAAAACGGCAGACAGTGTTCAGGAAAATGCTTCGGCGACGCTGGTGAACTCGTCACGTAGTCGTACGTCAACCTTAGTGCCAGTCAGGAACTCGGCAAGAAAGTGAAAGACCCTTGACAGACACTTGACACTTCCAAGTATCAGTATGACAGTGCAAAGTGTCAATCACACTCGCAGACCAAGTGCAAAGAGAAGAAGACACTGAAACATCCCCACCCCGTGACTAATTTAAATCACCAGCCTTCCATTTCACTTTTTCCCATTTACAGTTATGAATCTTACATTTCAACAGTATAAATGAAACAAAAGTCTCTCTCTCAACCAAATTATTCTAATCGGCACGAATTACCTTTCCTTTGGTATCCAATATGGCGGCCACCAAACACAGTAATATCTGCGGGAATTCGTCAAACAACCTGCAGGCTCGTCCTTGCTCAGAAAGATTCAAACATAGATGGCGCTCGTTTACATTTTCAAAGGACAGGAAAACGTTTTCCCTGTATTGTTGCATCATGTGGCAAATGAATCAACTTGGTTTTTGACGACAAAGCCGGTATTCAGTTTTCACACCAAAAGAAGTGGACATAGGGTACTGTTTCCATGTCTTTTGCATGGCCATTGCATGGATACTACCGAAATCATCTAGGGCCTACCTAATAATATAGGTCTACACTAGCTACAGAAATTCTAACTCAACACTCATTTCTGACCAGTGCACCACAAGCATGAATATTGTAAACGAGTAGAAGTAAATAAATAAATAAATAAATAAACAGTTCTCGAATGCTTTGGCCTTTGCAGCCATGTCACATGTGTGAATTTAGAAAGAAACAAATAAATCATACACGAACAGATCAAGGACCATAGTGAAGACAGCACCAAGATAAGGAGACATACTGTTTCAATGTCTTGGTTTTGATGGCGAATTTAATATCCATGCAGTGTAAAAGTTTTACACTACATGGATGCTAAATTCACCAAAAGCATCTCAACTGACCATATATAAAATTATAACACTAGATCGGATATATATTATTGTAGCATAAAACGTAGCAATGGGTCATCGGCAGGAGAAAAAACATTGCTCACACAAAAGAAAGAACCATCATGAACATGTACGTAATGTTTTAAAAGTGAACGTCATGCTTTGTCTTGAAGTTTCACAAATGATCATGATTCATGTATTTTTATAGACTGACCAACAAAATCTGCAAATTGACTAAACTGTAAACACCACATGTCTTGTCCCTACTTATTAAATGCATTTCTCACAGAAAAGATTCACTTGAGAGCTTATCAAAGCCTACACATTTATTACAATGAGCGGAGCGAACACCATAGATAACATGTGTTGTTTAATAAAAATGAATAGAAATGAACATGATCTTACACATTCAACCCCATACGCACAGTACCCTATGGAGTTGAAAATCCATGGTAATGGCGGCCATCGGTTTTCCCAAAGTAGACTGGTTTGCTAATAGATTTCCAATGACAAAATATATCGTTTATTTGGGAACCATGCTTCTACTGGGGGAAAATCTCGCGCAATACTCTGGTTTCCTGTCGTAAAAAGGGAGATTCGCCAAACGCACAGCTAGGAACCAGTCTACGAGACATTGCGTAGTTGTCATATTTACCCCCCCCCCCCCCCCCGTGATATGTTAAATACATGCACGGCCTCGACATGTAGATATTGATGTCATTTCTGACGTGTTGCACGTATTGTTATTTTCAAAATTTAGAGATTATACGTCCATCTACCTGACAACAGATCAGTAAGTCAAAAACAAAATGCTCCATTCACATTCTTGGCTCAACCTACTTCCATATTAATAAAACAAATATTGACTATTTTTCTCACACTGAAGCATATTTGCATAACTGTTAGGGAGGTCACAGGGACAATTTAATAATAATAATAATAATAATAATAATAATAATAATAATAATAATAATAATAATAATAATAATAATAATAATAATAATAATAATAATAATAATTTTATTGAACATCCGATAGCGAGGAAAAGGGTAAATACATGAAAATAAATACAAGTACAAAACTCAAATCACCTAAACCAATTATCACAAATCAAGATACAATTAGATCTACATAAAATGAAAATCTCAAGCATACGAATAACATAATTCAGCAGAGAACTTATTGATACAAATGAATCAGTACAAAACTTGAGCATACGGATTACAAAAGTCAAAAAACATAGATCACTGAAGCATACAGATTACTAGAAATAAAAATAGCAAAGATAAAATAATAATAGTTTGGTACACAAGTAGCATTTTAAAAGCTCATTCGCGGTGCATCTACATAAAATGCATATCTCCAGCATACGAATAACATTATACAGCATAAAACTTAAAGATACAAATGAATCTACAAAACTCAAGTATAGAGACAACAACAGTTAAAGAACATAGATAACTCGAGCATACAAATAATAGAAATAAAAGTAGTACAGATTAATAAAAAATGTAATAGCTCGGTACACAATTAGCATTTAAAAAGCTCATATTCGCGGGAAATAATTAAAATGACTTGATCAGGAGGATCACTAGTCTGTGCTCCCATGAAGTACGGTAGCGGTAGTTGATTGAGTTAGTCGGGTAACGTAGAGTGTCAACAAGACCATCCTCCACTCGCCCCACGCCAAGGCCCGCCATCGGTCTCGCGATGGGGAGCCCTAGCAAGGCGCTGGCGGGACAAAAACTGTTGTTATGGTTTCACGCCAGTAATTCAACCTGTGAAAACATAACAAACAGAGCTACTACCTTGCAGTTCATTACATGCATTACAAACATACATGTATTATATGGCAAAATGTTTGTTACAATTTTTTTTACATCAAATAAACACCAGAAAATATGAGCATGAATGGGAATTTTTTTCAGCAAATTGCCATGGCAACCAGCTCTGCATAGTACTACTTGCAAGATCATTAAGCGGACACAACGTTGACTCCAGCTGAACCACTGTGTATACCAGTATACACACCTTTGGTAATATTCATTTGAGCTCAAAGCATGCCAAAATCAAGCCAAAACCTGCCTTTCTGGTAGCAAAAGTTTTGAAAATACAGCCCCTGGCATCCCTAGGTATCATATTTTATTTGCACTCTCCAATGATGTTACCTCAGCGCAGGCATAATTACTCCCGTGGAACATTATTATGTGACCAGTCAACCAAAGAGACAGGGGGAGCCTTGCCAGTCATTATATACCGTGATGAAAATTTAATGCAAATATTCTATTAAGGAGAAGGCACCAGGAAAACTCGGCGGGCAAGTGATGTAGTTTCAGACTTGAAGAGGACATGAACTTTAATTTAATTCAATAACCAACTGTTTCGTCTTCTGGTTATTTCTTCAAATGAGATTTCCTTTTATGTATGTTTGGAAAAGGCTCCATGGCTTCTCTGCTCAAGCATTGTGCCAAATGTGTTTGCGCTCTAAGATAATCAAACTCCCATTTCATATTCTCGAATTCAGATAAACCAATGAAACAGAATTTCACAGCAGCTATGAAAAAAACACCATAGTTAACACCATTTATCTGCTCTGCTCTTGTGTATATATCTTCACCGGAACCATAAATTTGTGCAAGTTGAATTCTCAATGAAGTAGTCAAATGGCTTGGTCTGATGCTATCAATGACATAAACTACTAGACTGTCCTTGGTCGTAAATGACATCACCCAATGTTTGGAATCATTATAATAATGAATTTGTGAACAAGGAGCTTCTGTAGCTGGAAAATTCTTAGCCAAAATTGTCCGCTTCCAAGTATTGCAATTTCTTTTAGGGTCTAAAGTTGTTTCTTGGAGCCCAATAACATTTGGGAATTGCATCTTAAGGAGTTTATTGACAGCGGAAATGTGAGAGCTTTGAAACCAATCTGTATTCTGTAAGTGATTTTTGTCTGAAAAATCAAGACACGAATCTTTACCCATTTCCTCTCACTTCTCTGTCTCTTTTCATTTTGTGGATAATGTATACTGTCAACATCCATCAAAATCTCACTCGGTTTCAAATTTATGCCGATGAATACTTCACTCGGTTCAAATTTGTCATTTCTACATGTTTCGCTGAAAACCTGTGTTTTGAAGGAACAGAGGTCCGGTTGTCTGCAAGCAGGTGTCGAATGTACCAGATAGCGGGAACCATCCATAAACTCAACACCAAGGCCAAGATCTTCATTGTCATAGTTGTTCCCTAACCAAGAGATTGGTATACATCCTCTGGGAAGCCCTGCAGTGCAAAACAGATTACAGCATTCAAGCACGCCCTGCTGGGCCGCAAGGGAAGATACAATGTGCTCTGCACAAACAAGCATTCAACATCAAAGGCAGCTTCCAGTTGCACATGAACTATCCTTGGTCGTGAATGACATCACCCAATGTCTGGAATCTTTATAATGAATTCCGATGCGTGGAATATAGACCTGTGTCGGCTATTCACAAAAAAATCCTAAAACTGAACCTGGCAACTTTTCATCTTTTAAACTATTAAACAGCATCTTGATAAGAACCAAATTAAAAATCGGACTTCGGAAAATAGTGAATTGAATTTAAGGTTGCACCAGCAGTTAATTTCTCAAATAAACTGTCTAATGTAAATATTAGTACCTTGGCGCCACTCTGGACTCCAGCCTGAAATTCATGGACCATTTTGATGATGTGATTGGTAAATTAAAACATGCATTGAGTGTGTTCACAAGAGCTGCTACATTTGTCCTCTCTCATATAAGAATAACTCTTTTCAATACACTCGCTTTACCTCACTTTGACTACTGCAGTTCGGTTTGGAGTACCATTCTGAGTAAACACGACTTAATCAAGCTGCAACGTAGGCTATACAAAAGAGAGCAATGCGACCCAGGAAAGATGATTCGCTGCATAGCAAATCAGTGTATGTGTCTTCAAAGTATATTGGAAAGACAATGTACAACTGTTCTATAACACAGGATTAGAAGTTGGAATGGCATCTCTATCTATAATATAGCTTTGTAGTTATTGAAGATTTAAAATTTCTAATGGTGCTATTTAGCCAATGTTATTTCTAATTCATTAGGTGCGCAATGGTCAACAACCCCCTAGTAGAAGTTGGAATGACATCTCTATCTATTATGATGTCGAAGATATTCAAGATTAAAAATTTCGAGTACTGCTAATTAGCATAATTTAAATTGTGACAACTTTTGATTTAGATTCATTACATGCGCAACGGTCAATAACCCCCTAGTAGAGGTTAAAATGACATCTCTATAATAGTTTTGAAGATATTCAAGTTTTAAAATTTCAAATGCTGCTAATTACCATAATTTAAATTGCTGCAACTTTTGTTTTAAATTCATTAGATGCGCATGCACTGGTCAATAACCCCCTAGCAGAAATTGGAATGACATCTCTATCTATTAGACTTTTGAAGATATTCAAGGTTTAAAATTTCAAATGCCCCTAATTTCCGTAATTTTTAACATCTTCATTCCTCTGTATAAAACGGTTAAACTCCTTGTATGGAGGTACAGTTATGCCAAGTTTGGAGTTTCTATGTATAATAGTGTCCGAGAAAAGTGTCGGACAAATTTGCTGGTAAAGAAGAAAGAAGAAAGAAAGAAAGAATTTCAGGAAAAAAACAGAAAAATGTGTGTTGACATACACACATACTTTAATTATCATTGAGTGTCACGCAAGAGCACACATAACGGATATGCACGACACGCTGAAATGGATGAACGCTAACCAAAGGTTTTACTACACCTACTGTCTATTTCTTTGGAACAAAGTCGATAAAAAAACCCGGAGTATTTATTTACGTTTCACCCCATTCTTCACAATACATAATCACAACACAAGGTCAGCAGGTGAGGGCTTGTTTCATATAAACCGTCAACTCCTCAAAAACTCTTTAATAACGTGACTGGCTCTAAGATCTGGAACTCAATACCTCAGCAAATCTGTGATATGCCCTCATATTATAGCTTCAAAAAGATATTTTTAAGCTACAGTTTTCATGAAATTTAAAGGTTTTAGTTAAATGTGATTTACTTAATTTGTCATCTTTATCACCGTGTACATTTCTCACCGCTCTATTCATCTTCACCCCATACCCCTTCCCATTATCATCTGATTCTCTCTGTTTTAATGCAGTCATTTATAAGCTACTTAATTTCAAAATCATCCTATTTTGCCTTTAATGTCTACTTTTAAATTATTTTATGATACTTTTATGTTATGAGCCTCCACGTGTCAACAGTGTAAGCTGAATGTGGACTGCAGAATAAACTTGTCAAACTTGTTTGCTGAAGATGATTTTCTCTTTAATGTTGCAATGAAGCAGGTGCCCTCTGTTTTTGTTGACAAAACAATAAAATGCCAGAGAAAGCACATACGAAGTACAGCAATGGTCCAGAGTAGTCATGACCAACCTTGAACCAAGGGTCCTTTTCAGGGCCACCAATTCCTCCAAAAAGAGCTGGTATTAACCAAAATAAATAATAATTAAAAAAAAACAAACAAAAACCCGGAAAATAAAGGAAAGATATGTTTGCGTAAGCCTCTCTTAACCTCCAGCTGCATGTGCATTTGATATTTTCATAATATATGAATAATGATAATTGTAATAGAAATAATAATAATAATAATAATAATAATAATAATAATAATAATAATAATAATGATGATGATGATGATGATGATGATGATAATAATAATAATAATTATAATAGTAACAGCACCTGAGCTCCCGATTCTAGTATTTGAACTTATCCTCGATATTATTAAGGAATATCAATAACTACCCACCAACCCCCACCCCCCCACCCACCCCAAAAATAATATGATGGCAACAATTTTTATCTTATAAATTTGCCAGGCAGGTGTTAGGAACATTTGTTCGCCTTGCTAATATTCATAGGAGCTCTCGATTGAGTAAAAATGAAGTTCAACAGAAAAAATTATTGAGAGACTGCATGAAAAATGTGGTATCATGACAGTTGCTTGCCTTCACCATCAAAATTGTGCTCAATATGCAGTCTGGCTTTAGGAAATATGCAGGTATAATGGGAGTTTTTTTCATATATATATATACAAATACAAAGATAATATCTTTATAATAGGCCTCTGTGTGTGTAAGTGTGTGTGTGTGTGTGCAGTCATACAAAAAAGGTAGATTATTGTTGACAGTTGGTCATTTTTTTAAATCAATCATTCTTTATTTATTTTTTGTTGTGTAGTCTATAGAAAATTAAAAGAAAAGGTACCAACAATAAACTTTTATTGCATATGAAATGAGTTAGCTGGACAAGTCATTTGCATTTCAATACTAGTCGTTTAAAACATGATTTCATGACAACTGATCAGTATGATCTTGGAGGTTAGCCGTTGTTCCAACTTTCAGCGTCTGATGAAGCCATTATGATTCTCTGGCATTGTCATTGATCGTGTTTTTGTCTATGCGGGGGGCGCCGAGACAAAACTCATTTTGCTTTAGAAACGGTTTTATGTTTCAAAGCTGACCTTATATGTATCCAGGTGATAACTGTGACAGAATCTTGACAAAAAATTGCAGTCGTTCCGTGTCAGTAAATACCACTAAATGGAGATAAAACTGTTCTTTTCAAGCATGCTGCATATTTTACCATGGAGCTTGCTGATGCAGAGATTTCTATCTGACCCCACACCACCCCACCCCGGGCACACACACACACACACAGATACACACAAAGACACACACACACACACACACACACACACACACACACACACACACAAACATTGTCCCAGTTGCTTTGTAGGTCGAATTTGGCTGTGTTTAAGCCAACAGCTACCATTCCTGGAAAAGTACTGCAGTTCTCCAGCACTGATTTGGGCGTGCGGCTATCCTCAGCGTAGCCCCACGGAACTAGGTACCTTCCTTGGACTGTTGGCAGTCCGTGGAAGGTAGTTCCCTGGGGGCTGTCCTCAGTGCAGGTGTGCAGGGGGGGGGGGCCAATATTTATTGCATAACATGCGGCACTTAAAGAGAGTGGGTAATTGCTGAGTTCACATTCAACGGCATCAGTGCAAGACTTCCTCTGGACCCCTAGAAGAATGCGATGTATACATGAACTTGCTTCATGTATACCTTTTCACATATGTTCATGAAGTTGTCATCACAATTAAGGCCATGCAGGAGAAATTGAGCCCCTATTTCATTTGCATTTGTAGGGATTGGTGCAACCAGACATTTGAACTGTTTAATTGTTAAGTCATTGTGTCAATTTATATCAAAACACTTCAGGTTGAATGAAACTTTATTTCCCTTTGAGTTTCCAGGGTAAAGGAATCACCTAAAACAAATCAATTCCTAAGTTGCTAATAACTGTGCACGACTACAATATGGTCATTTAAGTAGTGGAAGTAATTATTGAAAATACCTTGTCATCTTTGTGTATTATGACAACATTATTTAAAGTTTAAATTTACTTTCAGTTTCCACTTGCTGCAGCATTCACTTCGTTTAACTTGTAAATTCTGTTGTCCGGGCTTAATTTGTGATAGCAAAATCAAATCATCTGCACAGAGCAGACAGTTAATGTAATATGTGTCAAGTTAAACCAGACAACAAGAGTAATCAAAGATGACAGAAATACCCCTTACGAACAGTCTGGGACTTAGTATACGTCCTTGTTTTATTCCCATTTTGGAAGGAAGTTTCTCAGTATAGCAGAATTAAGTTCGATTTGATGAGATATGACACTGCAATATATATATATATATATATATATATATATATATATATATATATATATATATATATATATATATATATATATATATATAGATAATAAGACCCAGGAAGATGTCACTTGTGTCCCATGCTACCAATTTACGAAACGATGTTTGACGACAAACGGTAATGAATGCAGACGTAAAGTCTATAAAGTATAAGACTAAGTATCGTCTAAGTAGGTGACTAATATATTTGATCAAAATTGGCGTTAATATATGGCCCCAGATAGGTTCTCCGTTGGCGTTTACATCCAACCGGGTTTAACAGATGGTATGATTTTTTAGCCTTGTCTGTGAAATCCATTTGCCGTTATTGCGCACAGGTCAAAGGATTTCATTCAAATGATTGGACACCTCTATACCGTTAAAAAAATCATGATTCTGGGCATTGCCATTTTTATGAATTGGGAGATATAGAGTTCTTTTTCCAGCCCGGGGGGGGGGGGGCTGCTGGTTAATAAGATAAATTGAATAAATTGTCAAGATAGATACAAGGACACATTTGATCCTCTCCTCCCCGTTATGCCATTAGACCCAGGTGATTTGTTATTCTTTAATTTCGAGATAGCTTTGCTGACTTCACCAGTAGTGATTCCGAAGTTGAACTTACTAAAGACCAGAATTTTATTTTCAAAAATGAAGGAGCCAAGATTGGAGTCGCAGTGATGAAGAGTTTGAGTAGACGGGTCTGGGAAATGTTCCCGCCATTTCCTGAAGGTTGACGAGCATTTGCATTCTTCTTCGGTAATTCATTTCATATACATATATATATATATATATATATATATATATATATATATATATATATATATATATATATATATATATATATATATATATCCAAAAACTGGTTTGAGCTTTCTTTCAGATTCTGAAGTTGAGTATAAGCTAATGGAAATTTTCTTTTCTAATTGAGCAATATATATGCATATATGCGTGTGTATGTATGTATGTATATATATATATATATATATATATATGTATACATATATATATAGTAATCGTGTCTCTTTGTCCAGAACCACTAACTGGTAGTCATTATCCTATTCCGCAGTCCGAACTCTTTACTCTGCATTAGCTAACCTGTCACTGTCTAACCTATATACATATGGAAGTACCATTGTCCATATTGCACACGTTCTTCTGTAAATTTTTGACACAGCGTTTGCCCAAAATACAGATTCAGCGTCTTCAGCGGATTCCTACTCAGGACATGTTTCGGATCCTTTATCCATAAATGCCTCTCTGAGTAGCGGCTCCTTGTCTAAGCTAAATATTCAGCAAAGACAATCCACATAAAAAATGAATAAATTTATACGTGGCGAATGATCAATTGGGTGAATAAGTAAAATTTTGCTTATGAATGCAGATTTTCATTTTAAAGAAAGAAGGCCTGTCAAGGCAAACATCATCACTAAATTTTGTATGGTACAAGTTAAGATAAGAACAATTTGACTTACCCCTGAACCAATATGAACCTTTTCTAACTGGATAGCTTACCATAGTGAAACCACCTACCAGTGTATAACTGAAGTAGAAACAAACTGTGTCATGATATTGAGTCCCAGTGATTGTAAAATAGCCAGTTGGAGCTAGACCACCTGCACAAACTGAGGGAAACCCCAACAGGCAATGCAACAATGAACATCCAGCACCAGAAATAAAAAGCAAACCTCATGATGACACCAACTCTTCACTTTGAAAGTTTTCAAACCATAAAGCTCTATTTTACTGCCAACCCTGAGTTAATGTTTCAGCAAAATTGGTCACGTTTGTGACATTTGAGTAAATACTGTCACATTTAGTAATTTTTGACATTGAGTAAATGTGCACTTAGGCATTTTGGAAAAGAATGAAAGTCATTAGTATTTAAATCAAAAACATAATATATATATATATATATATATATATATATATATATATATATATATATATAACTGGTACTTTTGCCTGTACTGTGTTAGCAGTCGGACCTTATGGGATTGCGATCTTAATCGACTCCATTTATTTTCAACTCCTGGTAGGTAGTTCCACAATCCTAGTCATATCACTTTTTTGTCGTTTCCCTCGTCTTCTCTTTAGCTTACTGGTCATTAAAGAAATCTTTTCTTTCAGATTTGTCATTTGAGCTGCGAGTAGAAAAATTTTGTTTAATTCTGTTACCGAATTATCTTTGACATTTGGTCAAATAGGCTTCGCTCAAGCTCGGCAATATGGCTTTGTTCATCCTTGGAGAGATATGCACATTCAACTTTGGAGTCATCTCCCGTAGACCAAAAGAAATTTGGGCGCACCAGTGAGAATTCAGCCGTCTACAGGATAAACCCAAAAGAATGTACCTGTTGTGGTACAGCTTGACAATAAGCAGTGAATAGACCATGGTGAGAGGCTTAGCTTGAAAGAACTTAAATATGCACAAGATTGAATTTTGTGTGATCAGGTATAGTCGATAGTATTAGGAGTTATTTGTGGAATTAAGATGCTGTCTGATCGCCTTCAATTGATTCAGCATTTGCTGCCAAAATAGTCATTGGTGCATTGAAACACATGTCACATACATGTATGTTCCTTTGATGCTGGTGGACTTACGTATATACATTCCCGGTCTGGGACAACTCTGAATACAGTACTTGTGCTGGATTAATTCCAATCAACTGGGCCGTGTCGATTATGGCATTCACGCATATCGGCCTCCATCGAACCATTCTTTTTCAACTTCAAGAATGGGGATTTGGTGCAGTTGGTATATGCTTTTCCCATTTTAGGCTAGGTGATTGGCGCCGAAGGTTGCTGGTTCGAGACCCGGCCGTTCCGTGGTCACAAAAACATAATAGCAACTTATTGCGTGAACTTGGGCGGCCAACCCTTGCAGACAGGTGTAAATACTTTAAACTTGTCCTCTTCTACGAAATTTACCACAGATTAACTCGTTCCTACCTGTCTACTTTAGTACCCCTTTCTCTTGCTGGCCGTTTTCTCCGAATGTCAAGGTCCGTACGCTCAATCAGGTGTAGAATGTCGCGTTTGAACTCTTTTCTCACAGATGTAATTAGACAGTGGAATAGTCTTCCATATGACATTGGGGAATTCCTTTCCTTACAAATATTTAAATCTAAACTGAAGTCTTCTCTTCTAGCCGCAGATAGTGTTCCTGACCTATGTCTCCATGGTGATAGATTAACTGATATCTGCCATACCCAATTACGCCTGGTTTACTCTTGATTAAATTCTGACCTTTACAAAGGGAACATCCTTCCAGACGCATCTTGTGTCTGTTCTTACCCTTCAGAAAAATTTGAGCAGTTTCTTTTTTCATGTCCAAATACATTGTTCAGAGAAAGAAATTATTTAAGACTGTTATTCCTATTGTTGCTCCTGGGGTTAGCCTTGTCTTACTATTCATGTTGTTATTGATGCACTAGCCGAAATTTTCCTCTACGGCTGTAATTAGTTTTCTGATCCCCAGATTATTATAATATGTTAAGCCTTTCAACAGTTCGACTATATTTTCTGCAATTTCAATGGGCAATGGTTTGGACTGGATTTATTTCTATTACGTATTCCCTTACGGCAGCCAAGTACTGCGATTTTCATGTTGGTCTGACATTGTATCCGTTAATTTTACATAATAAGACTGGTATCGACAACATGGCCTTACGTAATGATGATAACAATTCTGGCAACAATTGTACTGTCATGTTTATAATTTGCGTGTCTCTATGTTGGGGGTGGCTCAAGTTATTAGTCATTCCGATGTAATATAGGGTCATCCAGATGAAATTTATATATTTAAACTAATACAATGATATTCTTATCAAAGTTATTCCCACTAAAGGGAGTGTTGTTCATATATGACTTTGAAACCGGCATATATGAATTGTGATCATTTTCTGTTATCATGGTGTGGCCGGGTTGCGAACAAGTCACCTTCGGCACCAATCACCTGGCCGAAAATGGGAAACACCTACAAACTGCACCAAAGCCCCATTCAAAAAGGATCAATGGAGGCAGGTATGCCTGAATGCGATAATCGACACGGCCCAGTTCATTGTATTTAATCCAGTACAGGTACTTTATTCGGATTTGTCCCAAATCGACGACTGTATGCATGTAAGTCCACCAACATCAAGGAGCATCGACTATATATATATATATATATATATATATATATATATATATATATATATATATATATATATATATATATATATATATATATATATATATATATATATATATATGTATATATATATATATATATATATATTGTGACCACGCGGATCGGCCAGGTCTCGAAATAGCAAACTTCGACACCAATCACCTTGCCATTTGTGATGAAATGCTCTGCCCGTGCCGTGCGAACGTTGAAGTCACCTCGCCCGTGCACACGGCAAACAAGGAGTAATTTGCAACATCACTGCCTTAGATTTAAAATATGTCGCCTCTAGTTTAGCTGAATGCAGAATTGGCTGAATGCTTATGTATACAAATACAATACTAATGTCAGAAATAACTGTGAAAACTGTTGACATGATTTTAACCATATTTGAGGGTTATATTTGGGTATAACTTTAATACCAGACGTCATTGAGGCACGGGTACATACTGAAATTCTTTCGTTTGCTTTCCTGGTTCTCACCGATTTTTCCCTTGTTTAGTTTGCACATAATATTAGCTGTCCAAATTGCGGAGGTCAGCTTCCATGTTTAAGTCTACGTGAGTTTTAATAAAACTTATTATGTCGTGTTTGTTCATTTATACAGCAAAGTTTGGATTATTCGATCAACAAGATTTTGCCCCCCCCCCCCCCCCAATTAGCTGGGCCTGTACAAGAATGGGTACTTGGTTTAGTTATATAGAAAGGAATAATAAAAGGGAAACATTTGAATGTTAACATGTGCTACTTCACTAAAATCGCCATACCCTTAATATGCAGTACAGTATATATATATATATATATATATATGAGAGAGAGAGAGAGAAAGAGAGAGAGAGAGAGAAAGAGAGGGAGAGAGAACGAATTTCTAGAACAAATAAATCACGTTGGTCTAGGTTCATAACTAGCATTAGTTGCAGCCAATTATATGTATTACCTTGGACATTCGTTTGGAGGTCAGATAGTGGGCACTTTGCTCTTATTGCATGGTCAAAGTGTCGTACGAAGTTCGAGTGACAAAGATCACGTTTGACTGAAAGGATCCCAGATCACTTCCCTGAGTGTATACCTATCGTGTTCAAGGATCAAATAAGCAGTTATTCAATTTTCAAGTGATAAGGTGGAGACCATTGTCCTGACTATACACCCAGGTGCTCAAGAATGAACCTAAACAGTTTTCAATGTTAAAGTGAGGAAATAAATTATCAGTATACAGATTTAAATGATAAAATAAAATGCTATTTAGAATAGTACACATTGGTTCTCATATACATGGCTAAGTCATTCAATGCCCAATTGATATTAGTCGATAGTAGGCACATTGTACTCGTTGCCCAGTCAAATGCCGTATGAAGTTCAAACATTACAGTTAAAGTTAAACTCAAACTAGAAAGGAAGATTTGCTTCGAAGCAAATCTGTCAGTGTGCTTTCCAAAGTTGTTAATATTAAATGGGACAACTTTTGTGCTTTGGTACTTCACATTCCATAAAACTTATGGCTGCATGAAAATTTCCAAGTCCAAATGACCTTGACCTTTGACCTTTAACCTATACAAGTTACACGTAAATTGCAAATATGTACAGTGTTACAATACCCACAATTTAAGTCCAACATGATTAGAATTGGATGGAAATTGGCCGAGCTATGGCTAGGTGAAACTTTCAAAGGTCCAGATGACATTGAAGTTTGGTAGTCGCATGTAATTTTCAAAATGTATAGTGTTGCAATAGTTACAATTTGAGCCCAACGTGATCAAAATTGGATAAAAATTGACCAAGTTATGGCCAGAAGAAAGCCACCATCCAAGTGGCCTTTGACCTTGAAATGACCTTTATACCTTAAGATGACCTCTACCTGAAGTGAACCTTGACCTTTAAAATGATATTTTGACCTAAAATTGGCCTTTGACCTTGACATGACCTTGACATTTGAGATGACCTTTGCCTTGCTATGATCAAACTCCTATACACTTGGAACTATATCTACTATACTATATAAGATATTGAAGATTTAAAACTTTAATTTGCATAATTTTGAAAAGTATGACCTCTCATTATAAAAAGGCGAGACTCCAAAATGTGCAGTGTTACAATAACTAAAATTTGAGCCCAACATGATCAAAATTGGATAAAAATTGACCAAGTTATGGCTAGAAGAAAGCCACCACTGAAAGTGGCCTTTGACCTTGAAATGACCCTTGACCTTGAAATAACCTATACCTGAAGTGGTCCTTGGCCTTTAAAATGACATTTTGGCTTTAAAATGACATTTAGACTCAAAACTGACCTTTGACTTTGATATGACGTTTGACCTTGACATGACCTTGACATTTGATATGACCTTTGCCTTGATATGATTGTACTCCAATACACTCGGAACCACATCTACTATAGTATACAAGATATTGAAGATATAAAATTTAATTAGCCCTCATTTGCATAATTTTGAAAAGCATGACTTTCAATTATAAAAAGGCGTGACTTCATCTGTAGAAGTATAATTGTCCCAAGTTTGGAGTTTCTACGTATAACACTTTTCAAATGAAATGTCGGACAAATTTGCCGGTAAAGAAAGAAAGAAAGAAGGAAAGAAACAAAGTAAGAAAGAAAGAAAGAAAGAAAGAAAGAAAGAATTCCTAGAAAAACAATTTGTCTGTGTTGGCACACAGACATAATGATTTCAGGTCGCTTCCTAAGAACACACCTGGATGTCCAGGAATGAGCCAAGCAGTAATTAAATTCTGAAATAAAGGAGATTGTACATTATTTTCAGTGAAATGCACCTTTGAATCATCAAATCAATTTCTAATTAGTACATTTAAATAGTCCTCATCTCCGAGTGTTAAAAAATAGAGGTTACAGAATCATCATGTAATTCTATATATAAGATTTCCCTAATTATGGCTGGGATTTCTGATCTGTTCTATGGTCTTGTCCAACCAGTTTTCGACAACTTTGTTCATTTTGAGATTTGGGGGTATTTTGGTACAGATATATTGTCTATGAGTTGTCTAAATTTGGTAGTTCTAGTCCCAATACAATCTGAAGAAACTAATAAATTTAAAAATACTGTTAATGTTCAGATGGAGTCAATGGACCGTGTTAACCTTTGGAGTCTGATTACAGACAATATGTATTTGCTCAAAAATGTCAAGTTCACGTGGATATTTTTCTAAACCTAATTATTTGATGATTTTAATTAGATAAAAAACTTACTCTTAAAGTTCTTGTTGGAGCAAAACATCATTGGGAAGTGAACAGTTCTTTTTTAAATGTGTGTCAAAAATAAAGACTCCACCAACTCTATCGATTTTGATAAAATCAGCCATTGTGTATTTTCCACACCACAATTGTAAAAAAACAAAAAGCAAAAAAAAATCCACACAGATGCATTTATGAAAGCTCCCTGATTCGTTCTTGTAGACACGTATATTGAGATCATGATACTTGTGTTTATACAACAATTTTTAATGTAGAGTTCCATCTTTAATGGAAACAGATTATGAAAATCTGTCTGGTCATTTAAGTATATAGGTTTATTCTGTAGGAAGGCATATTTCTGTGATATTTGCCCCAGAAGTGAAGTCACTTTGCCAGGTTGTGGATTACCTTAAAATACCACTCTGGCTATGTTCATCGTGGAAGTCCTGAAGTGGAACAAGATAGTATTGTTGATAAGTGTAGTTTTGTGGTCTCCTGAAATTTATGGAAAGATGGAGCCTTTGTTCGGAGCTTGGGGGTGGGGGTGGGAGTGTACGCTAACAGCTTTCACAATCAAGGATCGCTAGTACAGTGTTGGTTTTCATTTTTTGTTGTCACGGACCAACGTGACGGTTTCCTTTTTGTTGAGGTGTACCCCATCATCTGTACAGGAGGAAGTTGTGGCCGGCTTCAAGGTCCTTTTGCTTGGCGACGTCAATAATGGGGATTTGATGCAAGCAATTAATCACCTTGTTAACATTATCACCGTACACCTTAGTCTCCGGTTTTCGTACTAATTGGCGGGGAAGAAGCTTTAAAACACAAAGTCAGCTCCTGGGGACTCAGCCCTAAAATAACAAACATTTTAGCATTACGTATGCAGTTCCTTGTCCTGTAAATCTTGCGTGGGTCAACAAGCGAGATATGTGACAAACCCATCTAAGGTGGCCAACTTTACCTAAGTTCCCATCAACAGCAACCCTGGCACCAAGATGCCATTCCGTGACTTCCCCCAGGTGGACTCCACTGAATTAGGCAGCCGTTTTGACTTTTAATTATATTTGGCGATCTCACTTAATCATTTACAGATATCGCTAAATAATTTGCGATATCGCCAAACCATTTGGCGATATCGTTATATAATAATTTTAGTGACAGTGCTAGATATTTAGTGATGTCTCTAAATTATTAGCGGTATCGCTAAAAGAGTTGGCGATATCTCTAGATAACTTAGCGATATCGCCAAAAATTTAGAGATGTCGCCAAATCATTTAGTGATATCCCTGAATGTGTATAAATGAGCGATATAGCCAAAATGATTTGATAATGTCGCTAAATATGGATGTCGCTAAGTGATTTTCTGATGTCGCTAAATCATTTGGCGATATCGCTAAATAACATATTTAGTGATATGGCAAAATCATTTAGCGGTATGGCTAAATGTATTTCTGCTTCCTGTCCTACTTTTGTCCAATATATTGTCGAATTGGAGAGAAGTGCGATGGCTTCATCCTCCCAAAGTGTTCTGTTGAGAATGGACCATCTTCTCTGGCATTGCCATTGGATTTATCATCATGCTGCGAAGACAGTGTATCCTAACTATTAATTTTGGCTTCAAACTTAAGAGTCAGGCCTGCAAGTCCAGATGCTCGCTCCTTCGGGCCAGTCACAGCACAGGCACAGTATTATTACCCAGCATGTACCGATTCACTTATTAAGCGGTATCGCTGAACAATTTCACGATGTTGCTAAATCACTTAGCGATTTAGGAATATCACTAAATAATTGAGGTTTGTTAGCTCTATCGCCGAATGAATTGGCAATATCGCTAAATAATTTATTGATATCGCGAAATAGCATTAAATGTCAAAATGGCTTGCCATGCTGACTACAGTGACAACAGACTCAGCATTTCACGGGAGGGGACTGAAGTGTCAGATACTGACTCAGCAGTTTTGATGAATTCCTACTGGAGCACCACCAGCGCATTACTTGAGTCAGGACAAACAGAGAGCTGATGATAAAAAGACTGTTCCTAGAAAGAGACAAATGAATGAATGAGGAAAGAAGGAAAGAATTAAAGAAATAGTAACCCATGTTGCAGACTTAGACTCAAGAATCATTTATTTGGTCATACAATAATTGTGAAAACCCTTTTAAAAAAAAAAAAAATGTATGTGCCTTGGTCGGGGGACTCCCATAAAGGCCATAGACAGCAGCCATTATGAGAGCCACCCAAATATTAAATAACATAAATTTACTGTATAAGCTATAATTAAACTGGGAAATTAGAATTACATAGTGGGTGGTGTCAGAAAAACATTTCTTCCAACCTTACACTCATACATATTGACTAAGCGACATTAATACATTTTTATTTTTAGTTTATTTAGAGGTTGTCCAAAAAGAGGCACATGATCACAGAACATTACAAATGTACCAGTTGGGAATAGAACAAGCAACCTCATATTTATCAAAGAGATATTTATTTGTATATATAGCAAAACCATTTTTACTGTGTGAACTTTATCAATTGTATGATTAGGGGTCGCATTTAGAGTAATGATAATCACATGTCTCAGACAGTTTCCAGTGCTTACAAAGTCTGTTCTTTCTTTCAATAAGCCTTTCCTATTTCTTGTATTATGATTATGGCCTTCAGACGCCTTAAATTATTCTGAAAGAATAAAAGTATTCAGGTAATTGTTTGCTGACATATTTGAAATAAAATTGTAGTTACTGAGGAAGAAAGATATCGTTTACCTTCACCAGGTTTACTGCTTTGAAAATTGGTTCCGTATGTGCATTAAACTTGCTGTGGCTGATTATCCTTACATACGTTTTTCTGAATTAATGAAATTCTAGTAGGGCAGCACAATGCAGAGAGCTGTATATTATTTTCAATATACTACAAGGAAGATGATGATTTAAACGTACTTTATTTTAACAGAAAAAGGATTGGAGAACAAGCAAAGCTTGTATTAAGGAAGATACTCCGTTAGTCTGTTTGTGACACTAATTGACTTTCACAGCTTGGATGACATTTTGTCAATGTGAATGGTCCAGTTTAGATGTTTTTCAGTTTGCACACCTAAAGAATTAAAATCACTTACACATTCAATTCTGGTGCATATTTAGATATGCACAAGTGCCTCCGGCTGTGTCCAGGTAACAAATTAAACTGACGTCAAAAGAGGTAATGTGTAAAAGGGGAAAAAACATACATTTTCAACATGTTCCAACAAATGTCCAAGTTAGTTACCCAAGGCCTAACAAAAATAAATGTGTGGTTCCGGTAACCTGACAGACCCTACTGAAAAGGGCCAACCCTAAAATTAATGGAACAAAAAAAACAAAAAACAAAAAAAGAAAGAAAGAAAAAAGAAAAAAACAAAAGAAAAAGAAAAAAATTAGGGCTACGTTTAAGCCGCCCTTCCCTAATAAATACTGGTCGACCTAGGCCAGTGCTCCAAACTCAGTCAGAGACCCAAATGGCCCCCAAAAAGCAAGACCACGGTGCTGTCCAATTGCAGCAGCAAATTTACATCCCCTGGACCATTTTCTCAATAAATTTCAACGTGAGAAACACTTATTTTGGCTAAATGCTGTAGCATTTTTCAAATACTGTGATGCAAAATTTTGCTACAATGCTCCAGTTGGACAACCTTGGATCAGCTGCAACACGCGACCGACCAGCAAAATCTCCCCACAAACAACCACCTGTAAAAAAAAAACAAACAAACAAACAAAAACAAAAAGGAACAAAAAACAAAACAAACAAAACAAACAACCCCCCCCCCAAAAAAAAACGGTCGTTCAAATCAACCGTAACCAAGTTGTGAGACAAAGTTAACAGAAAAGCTGGCAAACGTGCGCCGTTATTTTGTAGTAAAGTCAACTCAAACAGCATTTTATTTCAACTTGTCTGGACGGTCAACTTGGGCCGGGGAAAAAGCAAAGCGCCACGATGGGTGCGATATCGGTATCTAGTATCGTTAGGGTTTCAGGTGTCCGTTCTGCGAGTTACCAGAGCAAACAGTCAACGTTTTTTCAAACAGATGACTTACAACCTTAAATTTAGTCTGCCCGATCGGTTGTGTCTGAAGCAGTTATCATCATTAGTTATAAATCCAAATGCAACACGGAGGAATATGCATAATGCACGCACACTGAGCGCCCATTTAAACATGGCGCAATGTATTGTGGGAAAGGAAAATCACAGTGAATCGTGGCCACGTGTTTTCAGCACAGTTCCAGGTGTCCGTTCTCCGAGTTACCAGGGCAAACGGTCGTTAAAATACTTTTAAAACATGACTTACTATCTTAACTTTAATCTTCCCGCTCAGTTGTGTCTGAAGCAGTTATCATCGTTAGTTACAAATGCAAATACGACACGGTATGCTCGAGCGCCATTTTGAACATTGCGCAGTTAATGCATTGATTGTGTGACAGTCTCACAAAAGTTCACTTGATTTGATATCAAAGTGAATTGCGGCCACAGCATCTATATCATTATGGATGCTCCGAAATAATTGCAAAATATATATTTTTTGGTTTCATATATTTTAACCCTCTTCCCACCCCACCCCCACCCCCCCAATCGGCAAGATCGTCCCAATGCTCATTCACAAACCATTGGCATTGGGTGCGGAACTCACTATTTTCACAATGACCGCCATGTCGATTGGATATTTTGAAGAGGTAGTGTCCAAAATATATGTGTAATTAGTGTTAAAGGAGGGTTAATTTGTAAAATGAATGTAATGTACAATATATAGTGGAACTTTTCCAGAGTGAGCATTACCTGAAAATGTAAATACAACGACAAACAGTGACCAGTTGTAGGCCCCAGAAATAGTATCTTGTATCAGACGTAGAAGTCGCCCTGAGGCAATGAAATAAGGGTCAGCAATTGGCTGAGTGCCAGGCGCCCCACTGTGTCAAAGACGAAGCTGAGTGGAGAAGGTTGCCCCGATTGTGGATACACGTCCTAAAGTATTTTTGGCGAGTTTTTATATAAGTGGTAACAATCGCTCATCATCAGCACAACGTATTTCAACGACCTATAATGGTCCTACAACTGTGTTGACAAACAAACCTTATCGCGCTCTATCTGACTGTAATGCATGGCCTTTAACATGGAGGAGGGCATTGCTGACTGGACATTGTTGTGGGGCTGTATTTACAGCGTGCGTATGTATTATTGGGCGAAAAGGGACTCTTGCTTGTGCTTTTTCTGCCATGTGACCTCTGATCTTTTTCGTAGGGCTGACAAACAACGCATCCAGTATTCCACACTTCACAAAATCATATCCTTACATGGGTAACATGGGACACACGTTCGTCTATATAATAAAAAACCAAATCAAAACAAAAATGATACCTACAAGATATTACGCATGGTCCCTGAACAGCTATGCTCTGCAGCCAAGATATTTGTGTCAGCACGATACATCACTTTGTTTCATGCTCAATATATTGTCCAATACAGGCTGTATTATATTATACGTCGAAATAATCAATACTCTTGATCCCTTGTGTAAACAAATGATGACCACTAGCACTTATCTGGCCCAGATATGGGACACACTGTGTGCATATTTATGTGTTACTTTAACGACATCTTGTATTCAAATAAAAATACAAATAAACAAAAAAAAACCCCCTGCTTATTTCATTTCACATGTTTAAAACATTCTCTTGATTTACACAGAAAAAACGACGATAAGTAGGACTCTGAGGCGCAGTTCGTCTTTTTCTGCTTTTGCAACTTGGTTTTCTTCTGCAATCTCTTCTTGCTTTTGATCGTGTTGCCCCTTTTTGTTGACCAGAAAGACGTCATGGTTGATTGAAGGCTTCAAACCTTATCCTATTGCTTTTTATCTTCATAACAGACAAAAGAGAAAATGTAACACAATGTCAGATTAACGTATATGTGTGTTGGCCCTCAGTGCCTGATATCAAAATACGAGTATTTGTTGAATGAAATTCTGCACAGCGTTGGTGAATTATTCTGTGGCAAAATGTTTATCTGATATAGTGATACTCTTTGTAAGATTGTTTTAAATTGTCCCCTACTATTGCAGAGTCTACAATGCCACAACACACCTGCAACCGTTGAATTATATCCCCTTCTTCCAGATCTATCGATCTTTTCATGCTCTATATTCTTTTTCTTGTGTGACACGTTTTTTACTTTGCTCACTGATGTTTTCATAGAAGTCGGACAAAAGAAAAACGTTTTAAATCGTCAGCTTCAGATATGGTTTCTATCTAGTTTCACAATGCTTGCATTCGAGCCACCGATTCCTTGTATTGGGAGGATGAATATGTATATCGACAAAAGCACAATGCTCGCATGGAATCAGTTCAAAAGCCACTTTTTCTGTGAACACACGAAACAAGATAATTAACTATGAGGTGTCACACCAGTCTATTTATATATGTATACATGTATATATATATATATATATATATATATATATATATATATATATGTATATATATATATATATATATATATATATATATATATATATATATATATATACATAATATTTTTCAAAATATAAAGATTAAATAAGTGTCGTAAAAAGAACACAACATGAAATGTTATTATCATTAAGCACCAACGAGGGAATGAGCGATTTTATTTCGCTACAAGTGCCTTCGGCTGTGCCCAGGTGACAAATTAAACTGACATATCAACGGAGGTAATGTGTAAAAGGGGAAAGAACATCCAATTTAAACATGTGTCAACATATGTCCAAGTTATCTAAGACCTAACAAAATATGTGTGTGGTCCCGATTACCCGATTGCCTACATAGCAGCCTCCCAGACTCGCTAAAGTTACTGATGTGGGCGCTCGGCGGGCCAACAGAATATCAACACCCAGTCACGGCTGCTTTGGAGGCAAATAACCCGACTGACCCCACTGGTATTGAAAAGCCCCGACTCCCGACCCCAAATATTTGTTATGAAATATAAAATAAGATAAAAAGTTTTAAGCCGCCCTTCCCCAATAAAAATTGATCGACCCTGGCTGAAAGATTTTATCCAGAGAGGGGCCGTAGTGTGCCGATATTTTGCAGTTAAGTCTACTCAAACGCAGTATTTTACACAGGCCCTTGGAGCCAGAGGGCGCTCCGACGAGCGCACTGACACACACACACACACACACACACACACACACACACACACACACGAACATACATGACTTATCACGGCCCTGGTTGTAGTTCAATTTTAGTCTGGTATTACTTGTGGTTTGTACATTTTGTATTTTTAGTTCTAGTCGGTTCATTTTTGTTCATGTGATGAATGTGACTTACTTTGTGTTTATGCTGTATTTATTTTGTTTATATTTCGACGTATTTTTATCTTTACTTCCCCATCACTGGGGGTTCACTAACATAATAATAATAATAATAATAATAATAATAATAATAATAATAATAATAATAATAATAATAATAATAATAATAATAATAATAATAATAATGCTATCTTAACTTTAATCTGCCCGCTCGGTTGTGTCTGAAGCAGTTACCATCGTCAGTGACAAATCTAAATACGACACGATACCTCGACTGTCAAGCTGGCGAACAGGCACCGTTTTGAACATGGCGCATAGCAAGAGCCATTGATCGTAGAGCCACCGTCCAAATTTACATTTAATCATGCCAAAACACAATCATGTTTAAATGATAAATTATAATGATGCTCTGTACACGGGCGGCTTCGCCCGCTTTAATCTCTCAACGAAGCCAGAAAATTTCCGCGATGTCCGTGTTGTAAATATCGCGCACATCGGAGACATTTCGAGATTGTACCTTTTGCTTGTGTGTGTGTGTGTGTGTGTGTGTGTGTGTGTGTGTGTGTGTGTGTGTGTGTGTGTGTGTGTTTGGGGGGGGGGAGTGAGGGTTGACAGTCGCACAAAAATACAGTTGATTTGGATATCAAAGTGAATCGCAGCCACAGCATGTATCATATCATAATTGATGCTGTGAAATATTTGCAAAATATATACTTTTTTTTCATATATTATAACACCCCCAAGATTGTCCGAATACTATAATATCTTCAGTTACAATACAAACCATCGGGTGCGGACTCCACAATTTTCCAAATGGCAGCCAGTGTGAGTTACTCCCGATTCGATATTTTGAAGAGGTAGTATCCAAAATGTTTAAGTGATTAGCGTTAACGGGAGGTTAATTTGTCGAATGAATGTAGTGTAAAATGGGACTTTTCCAGTGTTAGCATTACCTTAAAATGTAAATACAACGGCTTGAAATTACCAATTGTTGACGGCGGTGAGCCCCAGAATTGGGATATTGTATCAGACACGTAAAATGTAACGTAATTGCATTAAAGAGAGAACAAAATCAACTGACACTCCTGAGTTGAGGGGCAAATTCTGAAAGATTAGAAATGATATTATAGACGATGTAAAATCTGTAAATCCGGCTCACTGCAAGAACGTCTTAGAAAAGTGATGGGAATTTCTTGAACAACTTTTCAATGATGGAGGGAGGGACTCCGTGTACGCACCCCTGGTTGAAAGTAAGTGATATATTGGATACTGATAATGAAAAAGGCGACACTTTTATCTTTTCAAGCCTTTGTCAGTCTGGAGGCATAAATGCTAACATATACATCTACATGGCGTAGGCCCGATAGCCGATTCACTCCTTTCTGACTTATCTGTTGATGTAAATAAAGTTTAGGATACAATTCTTACTCTCGACAACGGAAAGGCGTGTGGTCGTTCTTCTTTAGTGAGTACCAACCTCTTAAATCTACCACTGAATCAAACCTGAACCTATGTCAAGTATGATCAGGACCACATGGACAATCGTGGATAATCATACTTCTCCATGTGCATGGAACGTCTAGAATGTTACTCCTAGCCATCAGAAGAATTCAAAGCAACTTCAGGAAAAGTGTACATCAACATCTCTCTTGAGCGTCATTGCAAACGTTTTTGAGAGATGTGTATTCTATGGTGTATTTAATTACTGTGAAGCTAACCAATTATTAGCCCGATGGTAGTGTGCTTACTCACCGGCTAGTCAGCTGAATGTCAGCTACTAAGAAATGTACGATCCTATAAGAGAATGTATTGATGAAGGGAACGACATTAAATTTGTATTTCCGGATGTAAGTCGAGCCTTTTATTGTATTTGGCATGAAAAGATACAGCATAAACATGAACAGGTTTATCATCAGGGAAAATCGATCTGTGTCAGAGAACACACTCCAGACTCAGGGGTTTATATTCGAATATCAAACTTGTTTTTATTTTACGATGAGTTCGCTGTGATTGCTCTGTGTCCCACCGCCTACCATTTGCCCATCTTTTAGTTCCATATTCAAGAATATTATCTGTGTGAAGTCAAGCAGTTTCAGAGCGAAAACATAAATGGTATGCGCAGCGAACTACATCTATATGTCATATTTTTCAGGCGCTTTGAATAAACGAAAATAAATATGTGTTTTTTTTAATACATTACAAATGCTTTTAATAGAGCTTGGCATGAGGGTGTTTTGAGAACATCGCAAAAAGCAGGTTTGTTAGGTCTATCGTTTTTGTGGTTTTAGAAATATCTTATGTGAAAGAAAATACAAAAGTAGTTATTGATCCCCCCCCCACCACAAAAAGCCCATGCAGTCGGGGCAAAGTTGTAGCTGCAGTACCTTTATGGTCTATTTTACCCCCCCCCCCCATTGTTTTTTAATTTGGATTTAGTGGACGTTGTTCACTCCAATATAAGAATGTTGTTTGCTGATGATGCAACGTTACTAACTGAACCTGCCATATACAGGAACATAATGCGCAGACGCCGACCTCCTGAACAGTCCAAATTGGGCAGAAAAATGGTTGGTAACATTAAATCCCATGAAAGCTAAAACTATGCTAACTTCGAGAAAACCGATATCAAGGAACCATCCAAACCGTGTATTTTGCGACACCACCATAAAATCTGTAAATGAAAATAAACATTTAAGATTTATTATTCGAAGTGACAATTTAGAATAGCCACATTAATATTATTATTGAGAGGGGCAAAAAACTAGTAGATAGTAACAAGGGTGTCCAACCTCGACTGCACAAGTCTGGTTTTGAAAGTGTTTCAAGTCCTTTATAAACCTACTTCAAAATATGGCAACGTTGTGTGAATAAATTCTTCTTAATCCAAAGAACCCTTACCAGAATGTATTCAGCTGGAAGCTGCCCGAGTTGTAACAGGAGTCATGAAGGAAACACATTCCAAATTATAGGATGAAACAGGCTGGGAGAGTTTACGTTTGAAACGCCAAAAAAAGAAAACTAGCATCAATGTATAATTTGAAAAGCAATGAAGCCCGGAGCGTCTTAAAAATTCTTGACCCCAAATTGCAAGCAATAGAAAATCCTACAGCCTTCGTCATGAGCAAGATATTCCGCACCAGAACGACAAGCCTTGGTCAAGGTGTCACAATGTACAGGTGGAAAACAAAAGGCGGTTCCAAAAGCAGGTTGCGTTGTAACGGACCTTCACAGTGACTTGATCACTTTTGTCTGTTAGTAATTGCCAGATAACCAGTCGCAGTAAATTGTCGTTATTCGTGTGTAGGTTTATACTTAACCATGTGTATTTCAACATGCGGGTATGTTGCTGCCATATTTATTTCGTATTTCATATGTCTACTTTCTTGTTTACATAACCCATGTTTTAAACTTTCTTCTTGTATCTTCCACGTGTTGGCGCAAGTAGCCTCTGACTAAAGTTTCTTTTATTTTACCTCGACGCCAAATACAAAATATGTGTCCATGTCCATATCTGTTTGTATGTCTGTATTTAAATTTGATCACATCATAACAACCCTTTCGGGAAGAGGACTGTTAGCGATGACTAATTTGCCGAAGAAAGGACAGTTTTGGGTATTGCGTTGCGTTCTTTTTAAGGTACTTCCTGTTGCATCTCGTGCCTCTAACTACTTTATCATTCCAAGTGTGCTTCTCTTTGTGCTTGGAAAGCAACAATTTTGCGTCATTTTGTGGCTGAGCCTTGAGAAACTGAATCAGAAGATAGGTGATTCAAACACACATAGAGTCAATTTTGCAACAATGCGCAAAAATAATAAATACGCATTTGTTAAGTTTATCTGCTCATCAATTTTCATTTTCTCAAATGAAAACATGCTAAGAAGGTCCCAATTTATGAATGATACGACGTTGGAATGTATCAATCATCCAGTTTGCACGGTGCGGAGTTACCAGTTTTGTTTACAGATAGAAATGTATGCGTAAAAATACACAATGTGTTTCAAAATGCAGACCAGTATATATGTTATTATTTTGTTACATTAATCATGAATTTATTCTTTTCATGATTGACAATTCTCCAAAACACGTAAGGGACCTGGGTGTAAAATGGTAATTGGCACTTCACTAATACCATTACACATGTGGGCACCGCCAGTTAAATGAGAAATAGTGGCAATATTGGGAAACAAGATTAACGGCTACCTGATATCCAATTAGTACATAGCAACTAAGCCCAAGGCATATAAATCCTTTCATGTGTTACAAGACATACAGTCATTGTATGTACCACTTATATAATAACAAAGTGATTCTCAGAGTACGTGTAAATGTCTTTATACAAACTAACTGCATCGTTCTGTAAAATGTTCCTCAACAAGCACATTTAATGTTCAGAACACTTGCAGAACTGTGTTGGTATTAATTAATTACATATAATCACACAATGTGAAGCGATCGCTATCACTTTGTTCTGTCTGACACAGCTAGATGGGCAAGAAAAGTGAAGGGGGGCGGGGGGTAATTCTGGTCATTTAGCCACAGTCTTCGATTGCACGCTGGCAGACCCTAAGTAAGTGATAAAAATGTGGTAAAGAAAATCCATCGCTACGAAGAAAAAGGTTAATAATGTCTGCCAAAACACATAGCACATTCCTCATTTTCAGTTGGGTCGAATCGTAACGCAGGGTATATTACTACCTGTGGACTAAGGTAAATAATTTTGTTGATTCTAGAATTTTAGTTGTTTATACATGTGTACAGAAATATTTTTTTTCTTTTCTTTCTCCACACTCCTGATTCAAACGTTTTTTTCTTTCCGGTGTCAATACGTCATTGTATGGTACATGCTCTATTTGTGGCTTCCGTGATAACATGAGCAGAATTCAGCTGAACGCTTCCCGAAAAGGTTTCACTACGTATACAAATTGACCACACAGCATCCTCTTATTCCAAAGAATGCACCTTCTAAAATATGTGTGAACCGTCTCGACTGCAGGTTAACATTTATTTAACGAACTGTAAGCGCATTGAACTTTTCCTGCTGTATTAATTTTTCTAAATGCCGCTAGCATATCACTTTATAACGGTATGCTGTGTGTCCCCAAAAATCTTTGCCCTCATACAAATGTCAAACAAATTTGTTGGTGCTTTGTGTGTTCGCATTCCATGTTTACATGAGAATACATTCCCATTTTATTTCATTTTGTTCACTTGATGTCTTCCATGTACATATGAAGTGGTTGGCACTTGTGGTACAAAGCCAGCAAAAGTCAAGAACTTAGGTGCTGGAAGACTTTGCAAAATTGTTCTATTTATTATGGTTAAACATACGATTTAAGGTGCTTTGATGAATAGACTTTATACGATGACGTACTTTGTAATAACGCCTGGTAATGGAAATATGCGACAAATATCCATTAATATAACGTTTGCACAGCCATTCGAAACAGCAGTTGTTTCATTAAATTGGTATGCAGAATATGAATTGTGATATCATGGGCCCAAAGTGCTTAAAATCATCCTTTTAAGTATTCTGGCTGCTCAAAGTAAGATGGGAAAACAGTATATTTGATGCTGCTGGAGGGTCCTGCCTCAACGACAGCAAGTTGAGATGGAGATGTCGGGGGTTCCGGTACCTTACTTGACTCCACCACGGAAGGTCCAGCACTTCTCGGCGCGACATACACAGCAGGTCTAGGTGGTACACTAAGAGTTTCTGATCCCTCGGTAGGCTCATTGGCCGTGACGGGTTGATATGACACAGTACCAGAATCTGTCGCCACGTGGGCCGCAGGTCGAGTTGGCTCATCCATAACATCCGGTACTTCGTACCTGGCTGGTTTAGGTGGCGCGGTAGGAGCTTCGGGTGCGACTTTTCGGTCTCTTCTTCTGCAGCAGGTCACAATCAGAGCGGCGGTGGAAAGGATAAGAGCCAGTAGCGTAATAACGGCCGTTACCAGTACGTCAACACCAACGGGCACCCCGAACATCATCACACCTGAGTCAGAATTACAAACACTATAATATCAGCTACTTCCATCTGCTTAAACATGGGAAACAAATTATCTCTGTCTTATAGTCTTTATCACTAGCACAATCCCTAACCACACAGTACACAGTACCCCAGCTTTGTAAAAAGCAAACTTATGCAAGAACAAAATTCCTTAAGAAACCCCCGGGGGGGGGGTAAGATGCACAACTTTGGTGATGTTACAAAATTTATCAGCATTTACATATATTCAATGAAAAATAATGTGTTATGGTCTAAAACACTGGATGCATAACAAAATCCCAAGCTAAGAGAACGTGTCACACATGTTCACAGATACCAAGGATACAGTCCCGTAACACGAAGTCACCACCACGTCCACACCAATGGGCACCGCGAACATCATCACACCCGAGTCAGATTTATAAACACTTTAATATCTGTTATTTCCATCTGCTTACATACATGGGGGATAAATTAACTCTGTCTTATAGTCTCTACCTCTAGCACCACCCCTAATCACACAGCACCCCAGCTTAAAAAAAAATCATGCAAGAACAAAATTCCTAAAAAAAAAAAAAAAAAAAAAAAAAGAAGAAATATTTGCCTTTTGAGGGGGAGGGATAAAATGCGACATTTACAGAACTTTGGTGATGTTACAAAATTTATCAGCATTTACAAATATCCAATGAAAAATAATATGTTATGGTCTTAAAAATTGGATGCATAACAAAATCCTGAACCAAGATATCATGTCAATTGTTCACAGATACCGAGGATACAGTCCCGTAACACAAAGTGTGACCTGAACTGCTGATATTCATTTATCAATGCGTCACTTACTTGGCATTTCAAGGGTTGTTGTGTTTGATATCTGAAAATAAAAATGGATATTGTAGCTTCCGTGACTATTTTTGGCTACCTTTGGAAATTTCTCAGTAGTCGCATGTTCGTCCATATATCTGTGCGGGTTGCTCTTGGTAAATGGACAGCATGTATCAGCTCTGCGTCTGTTTCAAAATACTGTGTTTGTGCTGGAAGGCTTCGAATTAGCTCCAGCGAAAAGTTGCAATGGGTGTGAATACGGGTTTTTGTAAAAGAAGTTAAAGTAGCGCTTATTGCTATTAGATCATTGCCATGGTCATCAAACATAATTTTGTGGGATGTTGGAATCGGCCAAAAGTCAACCTTTCGAGCTAAGTATAGGCACTGCAACCGGAGGACCGGGGTTCAATTTCCAATGATTATATGGAAAAACTGCATGTCATTCAAATGGTTTCTTGATATCAAGTCTTTAGTTTAGAGAAAGTCGCTAAAAACTCACTATATGCTCTATCTATGGCAGCAGGCTGTTTTACTACATAAACATGGACCTCATCAAGTTTTCTCAACATACAAACGAAGCGATAGAATCGTACATTTTTCGCCTGCGCATGCTCAGAAGAGAGCAAGTGACACAATCCACACATTAGAAGGCTCTTCCAAATTGTTTAAATATATGCACGCTATACTTTACATCTCTGAACACACCATTTTATACACAACGACTGGTTGGCGCAAAGGGCTAGATATCTTTCCTCACATACAAGGTGCTACTGCCGAATGTCCAGGGTCCAGCTACCGACAAATACAGAGGATAAGATCTTTGGGCAGATAGAACGGATCAAACTTAGAATTTGACATTTCTGTTTTAGAACATGTACATTGCTATGGAAGATAATGAAACACATAACAGGCAAATATGTACTGTTGTACGATGAACGAATATATATGCCCAAAAAGCACAATAAAGAGAGCCGGTAAAAACACATAGTAAAAACAAAACCAACCAAAAAAGTCAATTACCTGTGGTGGATCGTAACATCCCGCCGCCACCATCACATGGCGGTAAGGCAATCCCTGGTACTGAGATGGTGTGTGACACACAAATAATTCTGCTTCCATCACATTAATTCCTGGAATAATACAACCTTGTGAAATCAGGTGAGTACAAAACAAACAAACAAAAAACACCAAAAAAAACTCCACAATGTTTTCTCGTGCTGAATACCGTTGTGTTTATTATTTGCAGGTACATCACATTATGCACTAATTTCGTCAGTCCGGATATGGGTGAAATATACGTGCTCTAGCGGTAATTCCAGACTTGTCTTAGAAAAAGAAGAAAAAATAATGGCTGGTGTAAACTTGTATCGCAAGCATTAAAACGGCACGTAAAACAAAAACTAAAACAAAAGCAAGCCAAAAAAAAAGCAAACAAAAACCAACCAAATAAACAAACCAAGAAACAAAAACAACAATCCAGCAAAATTGCTAAGTACTACATCATATGTACAATGATTAGAAGAATATATGACTAATAACTCGTGTACAATTGAAACATGATCGTTGTCATAACTTAAAAGTATGAATCAACTTTGCCAATTTTATGTGCCCATATTGCCTCAGAACGCCTGACCCTGGTACAGAAGCTTAACATATTTAAAATTGGAAAAAAGGTACTCTGTCAACTCCTGATTGGGAAATGTGTCGTATATATATGTGTATATATATATATATATATATATATATATATATATATATATATATATATATATATATATATATATATATATATATATATATATATATATATGTATATGTATGCAGCACAGATTTTGCCAATCAGAAGACAACATAGTACATTTAATTTCGATTTTCAAATATATTTAGTTTGTATAGCAGTGTTATGCTCAATATATACATGCATATATATATATATATATATATATATATATATATATATATATATATATATATATATATATATATATATATATATATATAGTTCTTTACAAGTCTTTGTGACTTTTCTTCTGTTATAATACATGTACTTTATTGTTGGGCGTGATACATACCGGGAAAGAATGTGCTATACCCGGTCATATCAGGATTTAATGCACGCTATTTGAAACTGGATTTTCTTGATAAAGATACTATTCAGAACGTCCACCCTAGTCTTAAAGAGGACATAGGAAACTCAGACCAGAGAGCCACATGTAGACAGAATAAAGCTGCTGTAAAGCGCAGGGGAAACTGGTGTGAAAAGGTTGTAACTCTCCCGCATTGAAAGAGCCGTTCTGGATGATACAAACTAAACCAACCTTTTTTATAAATGATATCGTTTAGCCACCTGAAATTGCAGTCACAGTGCCATCTGTTCCCTTTCATGTTCAAAGTCCTGAGGTATCCCAGATCATTAACATCCTGTGGAAGACTGGAAAGCTCGCCGTTTTTCCATATAAGATCACGCAATGATTTGACTTTAGTGAGTACACCGGACGATAAATAATTAACCTTTCCACCATCATAGACAAGTGTCTGAAGACTTGACAGATCGTCTAAGTAGACGTCGTTGGGAAAAGTACTGTTATACACATTAGACAGTGTAAGGCTTGTTAAGTTCGTTAGTCCTTTGAACGCATGGATAGAAATTTGACCCAGCGTTCCTCCTTTGATCCTTAACTCTTTCAAATTATTCAAGGATTGAAATGAAACAGCTGGGACACCTTTCTGAATGCAATTATTTATATCCAAGGAAGTGACCCAAGCTAAGTTGGTACCCCGCAGAGAGTAAGATCTTAAATCCATAGTTTGGCCAAGGTTGCAGTGAAGAGAGATACTTCCAGTTGACCCTGTGAAGTTAATTGAGGAAAACGTGTCGTCTGGTATTGCTCCAGAGATGTTCACCACCTGTATACTTGTGCTTATGGCAGCTGAGCTGAGCTGAAGGGGAGTCTTCATGAAGTAATAGTCACATTCCAATTTTGTTTCATTCCATGTACTGTTTGACACCTTACATCCATTCACACCTGATGCAACCCCTAGAATTAGATTCAGCAGAAGTACGAAAATCTTGGCATTAGAGATGGTATGATCCAGTACAGTCATACTCGTTCTTTTCTGAAAATTAATGCAATTTTTCCTCGATTGGTGTGTCAAGATACGTTGAAGGACATGTTGGTGACCACCTTCAGTCAATGCAGATTTACCTGCTAGCTTGAGTTCCGTGTTCCTGTGACGTTGTTGAACATCTTGCAGGTTTCTTTTCAATCTGGAGTACGTTCATTTTGCGGGTTCCATATATTTCGCTGTGTATATGCTGAAACCCCTATTTGTGTTTATGACTTGTCTGTAGTCAAATTGATACAAAATGCAAACAAAATACGGGTTCAATTGCCATGTGTACTTGCTGGAATATGTGTTTTTCGCATAAGTATCGAGCATGCTGCGCCGTAACACAATGAACTACAGTAATGCACGTACCATGAATAACCACAAGTACCGTCCATAATCATCTCTTGATTTCACACTCCATTTGCTTGAAGAAATATTACGTCCATTTGATTACTTTAAGAGCGGTTTGACAGGTAAACATTCATGGAATGACGGTGAAATCGGTAAGATTTGTAAACTTTGTTAATGAACGGATGTACAGTGTCCTCAGATTGTGCAAACTATACCGGTTCCATGTACTAAAGCGGAATGAGAACATAATTTTTTGGTCGTTTTTTTCCGACAGTGTTCAGCAAAACACGGGTGAAAGATCATTTAAGGCCAGGTACCTTTTGATAAAGGTTGCCTTTGCCATCCTGAATCCTTTAATAAAACACATCCACACACTTCAGTTCTGAGCTGAAAGATCCATTCATTAGGGATTATTGGAGATCCCGTGCTTCTTAATTCACTCCATGTTTGAACCAAGCCTTTGTAAATCATAGCTGAATTCTATACCCATTGGCTTTAGTTGGTATGTTTCGTTGATGCATAATTTGATGTTTATCCTATTTTAAGTCAGTTAAAGCATATTTTACCCGACAATGGTGAGCGAATTGAAATGAGATCCAATGGAATTGGAAAACCATTGGACTTTCTAATTCCGCAGTGTGACATATAAGCAACCTTGCCTTGTTCTCTAGGTATAAGTCTAGAGCAGTAATGTAAGCCTGTGTCCATAATCAATCGTTCAGCAGAAAATCTGTAACAAAATTTTATCTTAAAGTTGCACATACATGTACCTTATTATTTCAGCTTTTGTATATTTATCAGGACTGAATGCGGTCCGCTTTTGAATAACAATAATCTTTATTTCAAGTCGAATTGTACAAATAAAAAAACATTAGCGCAGCAGCACTATTGTTCGACCATGAAAAGAGGAAACAGTGACAAGTGATGAGATGGTATATACAATGAACTCACAGTGAGACTATATACAGCCGGTCTAACAAGGTTTCCTTAAATTTGGAAGAATTATAATCTTCCTAAACCCTGGTTTTACATAGGATGCACATAGAACAAGAGCAGGAGGGGCCAAGCCATGCCTTGATAAACGTCTTAAAGTGATTTAAATCAGTAGATGCTTTGATGTGTGGGGGTAAGTTGTTTCACAGCTTGGCCCCTTGGTATCGGAGAGAATTTTTACCGTATGTTATGGTATTGTAGTCAGGCTGCTGTAGTTTGTTATTGTCTCGTAAATCAAAAGTTGTTTCTTTTCTTACATACATATCGTTTAAGAACGATGGGCTTAAGTTACTTAGGATTTTGTAGACTTCTATAGAGAGTGTTCTTATTCTACTGAGATACAAAGAAGGTTTTTTAGCCCTTTCAAGTAGATTCGGATATGCAGATACGGGATCATTATAGACAAAACGTAGGGCTCTTTTTTGGTTTTTTTTTCCATTTTTAAAGATAAAGTAGGTCCACATAGGTGCCATACGAGCGGGCAATAATTAAAGTTAGAAAGAATAAATGCATTGAAGATTTGGAGCTTTTCCTTTTCAGTAAGGATATTACTGAACCTACGTTGAAGAATTTTTTTCTAGGTCTTTGAAGTATATGCTCATCAGTTGACGGCGGAACATTTTGAATCGCTATAAAGCATGGCTAAGAAAGTAAATCTGTATTATTTATCTGTTGCTGTAGTTTGTGCGTTAAACGGGCCAAGCTTCCTATGTTCCCTCAGTCCCAGAGAGAACGGAAGTTACCTCTGCTGAAAGGGCACGGTCATACATGCAAGAATAACATTTTGGTTTAAACATTTTTTATTAATAAGTACAAGTAGCCGGCAGGTTCATAAGCCTTTAGTATAGCCTCTTATGCAGGCATGACAACACTACATCGAAATGACAAACACTTATACCCAAATGAGAAGACGCAGAAGACTGCTAATTAAGAAATGGAAGTTGACGGTTATAAATCGGTGAGTGGGCTTTGACATTTTTGCTCTTTTTGACAAAGTGTGGTAACTTACAATAAATCAACATTCCTAATAACTATAACCTTCCAGAGTTAATATGCTTGTGTATGGATTGGGCTTTCTTTTTTCATTCGTATCCTTTGTAGGTCCTTAAACACTAGTTCCAAAATGTAAGGTAAGGAAAGGGTAGGGAAGCAAAGAAAGGAAAGGGAAGGAAAGGAAAGGGACGGGGCGGTAAAGCAAAGTAAACTGTCGTTTGAATCCGACTTATTTAAACTATGCATAAAAAGTGAATTGGTAAAACATGCATCACAGGTTTAATTTGTGAGCTTAACAGATCAGGCTCCACATTCTCTCCTCTGAATTATACGAAACGCTGAACTTAGTATGTGAAGGAAGACGGGAATCCAGTTTGCTTCGTTCACAGAACGAAAGTTCATATTTTACACACTAAACGATCTATATGGCCAACATTATGACTGCAATTTCTAGTCCTGTCTATGGCAATAGTAACTGCAACCACACTCAATGTAACACCCAATAAATTCCTGTTTCATTTTATTCCAAAATGTGAAGATTTGTCTCACTGGATCGATATTTTTTACTAATATTAAAATATAGACCATCTGGCCTAGCAACAGGTGAACAAATGAAGATAATAAATGACTTATGTTGTCAGGAGTGCCATCCGTGGAATTAATCTAGATAGCGCGTTTGTACGATAATAATATAATTTTGGACTACAAAGAGTTAAAAGTGTTTCACCTATACAATTTCCCTTTAATTTATTTATTCCTTAGTAATAAACCCGGTTTTAGCAAACTAATCTTTACTCATGCACAAGTTCATAGACATAGACATGTTTTTAATACCTCTATACGAATGGTATGGCATAACATGGAAAACGTCCCTGCAGCCTCAGCTGCAGTTATTTTATTCAGATAAACCCTTGAGGTCTTGGACCAGTAACCCCTCAAGGTCGGGTCAACTGATCCACAACTTTTGATCGAGTACTGAATACTGTTGCTGTGTCTGTTGGATGTTAATATCAAAGGAGCAGAGCATCCCAAATTAAGTTCCATCATCATTTTGGATAGGAAAATACTTATCAACTGTGAGTTTTAGAAAGGCACTGCTACTCTAGAAATATTTTAAATCATTTGATAACTTTGTGTATTTTTGGAGACATATTTGGCGCGGAATAGTCAATCATGGAGGTACGGTACACAAATGCACCTGTGAAAAAAATCTAATCACATGACTCCCCCCCCCCCCCCCCCCCCCATTTTGTTGGTTTTAACTTGCTGCTCCCGGTATAAACTTGAAGTAGAATGCAAAGGAAGTTGTGGTTTTACGTTTCAAATAGGAGAAATAAGCCAGCGAATGTCGCTATTTTAACATGTAAATGCATTAGGCCTAGGTTACTGGTCCAAGACCTATAGAGATATGAACATGAACCAACACGTACAGGCATAGATTCATCATTGTCAGACACTGTTACGGTTACAGTTCATCAAAATATAGTGCTCATGGTTATTTGGACACAGTGCACTTAAATACCACAACCACGTTATCAACACTTCTATCGTGGTCAATTTCTTGCGGCTAGCCATGTATCCATACACACGATAAAAAAATGGCTGAACGATTCGAACGACTCAGAGTTCACATTGCCATACCTCCAGTCCACGGCCTGTAACAGTGCCATCGCTTCATTTCAATGGTCGGGGCTCATGTCAAGAATGACATGAAAACAATGCATGGCTTCCTTTGTACCGTTGTTACGTGGCCGCCGAAGGCGATTCCCCTATAGTGTTCGCAGGATCCGTCCATCCGTCCGGATCGTTTCAGCATGATAACTTGAGAAGTTTTGAAACTAGGACTTTCATATTGCACAGGATTTTGGTCCTCTATAAGGGCTACCCTAAGTTTTAAGATGGGTAACCCTGACCCAATTCCTAAGGTCACAGAGCCACATTAGTGAATTTGGTGTCCGCATGATAACTTGAGAAGCTTTTGAGGTAGGGCTTTCAGATTGCACAGGGTTATTGTCCTCTATAAGAGCTGGGTCAGGTTTAAAGATAAGTGACCTTGGCCCAAGTCTCAAGGTCACAGAGCCACATTAATTAATTTGGTGGCCGCATGATAACCTGAGAGGCTTTTGAGTTAGGGCTTTTATATTGCACAAGATTATAGTCCCCTATAACGGCTAGATCAAGTTCTAAGATGGGTAACCTTGACAGAATTCCAAAGGTCACATGGCCAAATTAATGAATTTGGTGTCGGCATGATAACTTGAGAAGTTTTCAAGCTATAGGGGTTTCATACTGCACATCATCATAGTTTTCTGGTAGGCTAAGGTGAAGTTCGAACACGAATGACGTTGACCCAGTGTCACACAGCCACTTTTGTGAAGTTTAGTGTCCGCACAATTATTTATATACTTTTTTATTTATGGGTTTTAGATTGTACATGATTATAGTCCTCTATAGGGCCAACGTTAAGTTCAAACATGAGTGACCTTGACCCACTTCTCAAGGTCACACAACCACTTATTTGCTTCTGGATGCTGGATTTTATGTTCAACGGTTTATTACTGTATGTAGCTGACTTTGAACCTTTTCCAAGGTCATTTTGCCCAATGTCCAAGGTGAGATATATTTGCTGCCCTCAACTGTCCCATATTTGTATACGGCGGTCCCCTCAGTGGTGCGAGCATCAGTATTAAATCTAGTCTTGTCTAGATTTGATGCTTCATCGCACAAGATACTTTACATAAATGTATTTTGGTACAGACTGTTATTCACACACAGACATCATAAACGCCTGCCACGGTTGTGACCTTATATGGAAAAACAATTATTTAGAATTACGAAGTTGAGGACTCGGCCTTTTTGTAAAAGTCAGCACACGTAAGTCTATTTTCTGACACAATTTTTTGAATAATTTCAGCATAATCATGCTTGTTTGTAAGTTATACACTTTTTGTGCACACACCAACAATTGTAAATCTTTCGATCTGGCTCGGAATTCTTTTTTCTTTCTGTTCTTTTCTTCTCTTGTTTTTTTTAAGACCAGGGGACAACAAATTAAATCAATTTGGTCTGTTGCTCTCTTCTAACTAGGTCGAGTTTTACAAACACAAAATTAAATAATAAAAAGCAAACGACCCAAAGGAAATACAAACAAAAAAGGAATGAAAAGCGAGCCAAATGATCAATAAAATGTAAAAAAAAAAAAAAAAAAAAAAAATAGCCCACATTCCCATGATATTTAACAGTAGTCACCAGACGGCGACACACTGTTATGAGCGGTGCTGTTGTTTCCTTAAAAACATCGATAGACTTCTGAGTCCGTCTTCTTTCATATGCCCACTGTGTAGCAGTCGCACAATTTTAAAGAGCATAGTATTCTCAAAATTTTGTAATATTGTGACCAACATCATGTGTTATTGTTTGGTCTATTTCATGAGTCAAGTGAACGCTGTCATCTTTTACAATTAGCATTTCAAAAGATCTCCCAAACAAAACAATAACATGTTTCTTTACTTAACCAATAAACATGCAAATATCAAACAAAATATCAGAAGCGAAGTAAGGCCTGTAGCCCCGTATGCAGAAGTCCGAAATAGGGTAAAATGTTATGGTTCAGATGGGGAAACAGCATAGACAGAATATAGAACAGAAAGCGAATATTGCTGTATGTTCTAACCCGCGGGATTAAATACCCTATAAGGAAGTCTGATCTAAAAGCAGGTAGTGGTACTGGTCGTGGAATGGACTTATTATAAGGTAAAACAACAGACCGAAGCGATTGCGTATGTGAAACCACAAGGCACCAGAAGTTACATTTACCTATAATGATAAGTCTGACATTCCTTTTTTGTGTCTTCCTGCTTTCAGGCCTTTCAGTTGAACTAAACTGCTTCCAACCAGGAGACACGCGAACAAAAAATTTGAAAAGAGGTGGGAAAATTTTCATCGCGAGACCAAGGTGAAAATGTGGAAGAAGAAACAATTTGCTGGCAGATGGTGTCAACGGACTCAAACAAAGGCCCCTGGTTCATCAGATAAAACAAAGTAAAACCAGACATATATATATATATATATATATATATATATATATATATATATATATATATATATATATATATATATATATATATATATATATATATATATATATATATATTATATGCCTATTCGAAATATTTTTTGTAAAGTAGTTTTACTAGAATTTCAAAGACCTTTCTTTAGTTCCACAACCAATTACAATTAGCACATTATCTATTGTTCCGAAATAAAAAAATCCTTTATTCCATTATTCTATAACGTGCTGAGACATCCTCTCATGTTGTTTGTCAACGTTTTTGCAAAAGAGTGCCGCAATGATACCATTAGTGATCCATGTGACAAAGTGCCCGCATACTCCAAAATCATGCCGTCTTACCATAATCTAAAACTGTTAGCAAAACATGCTAGTCAAAAAGGAAATAGCAAACCTAATGTGTTGGTATTCAAATAGAGGATCAACTGAGCAGATAATCTGTGCGATAGAACCGTTTTCTTAAAGCATATACTTTCTGACAAAGGTGAGTCTGAAAGAATATTTTTTAATCATTCTGCTTGCCGATGTATTTTAACCCTACGCGCCTTAAGTAGAATTGTTTTTATAATAAACTTTAATATATATTCAACAAGAAAATGTTCTGTATATATATATATATATATATATATCGGATTGCATGGTGTAATGGACCGATCTGTATCTATATAGGCCTACCCTCACAAAATGCTCTGATCATGAAGTACATGCCGTTCTATCACTGAAAAAATAAATGTAGCGACCACCAACTGAGCATGAAGTCAGTAATTCGTTTACAGTTCCGACAGGAACAACCTACGTGAATAAAAGCGGTTTGTTTCGAAACACTGATTTCGTGGGTGATATCTCCTCCCACATATAAAAAAAATGTGCTCAAAAATTTCACAGCGACTTGGAGTCATAGGGAGAGTAAGATCATGTCCGCCCCCAGAGGAAACACCTAATCGGGTCCTGTTTTTTTCCCATTATCTGGTTGTGGAGACGTTGCTTGGTCGTCATGCAGGATAAAACATCACCGGATTGGCTCGGCTGTTATGTCTCCATAATCAGGATGGGAAAATAATCTTAAAGTGTCCTTTTCGCATGGTCTCTCTTGATGTCACGGTACACTTTTGAGAGCCTCGGCCTGCGACAGACAGAACTTTTAAAATGTTTAACATATCCTATAAATATGTCAACAAGCTGCCCCTATCTTCAGAGCCATTTTTCTTTAATTTCACAAAAATACACGGCCATGACACAAACCCAATTGCAACAGGAAATGTGTACATAGAATCTGACTCAACAAACGCTTGTACTAACAAATTTTGCTCCTGTGGTTCGAAATTACGGAAAGCTCTCCCAGAAACAATAAAACAGTCACCCTCCTCTCCTAATTTTAAAATCAATCCGTTTTTGGAATGCTCAGCAAGTATGGCGTGCATTGTTAAAAGAAATCTGACTAACGTAATGGACATTGTAGGAACAACTTCTCTGGCCAAGCTGGCTCACAATAAAAATTTGTTCACTCTGTCTTATGCAGGCCAGAAAATTGTATTGGTCCACAAAATACATGTGACCAGATGGAATTGATATGATTGGTTGCTTTCTGTGTGTACGTAGGTAGGGTCATGCGAGTCAATAGAGAGTCCAAGTAAATCTACCAATAGCAAGATTTTCCAGTCATTATGCTTCGTTTGCTCAGATCCTTAACATTCAGATATTGCTCAATTGACTAAACTTTAAACCCGCTCTCTATCATGAGTTCGTGAGATTGCACAACTGCTTTGTCAGAGTATATTATTGCACATAAGGTGTATTCATGATATGTAATTTGAAAATGGGCCTGCATGTGCCCGCTGATCACACTTCTTGCTGGAAGAATCCTGTGTTGACTTTCAATACCATTATGCTGTACAGCAGCTTAATAGGATGTGACTGAAACTTAAACCAAGTGCTACACATTGCATTATCTAGAATCATGACGTGCCAAAAACCAGATTTAAGAAAAAATACTTTAAAGGGGGAGATCGAATTACAATATCTGGTTGACGTTGTTCAAAGTAAATACCCTATAGTTACGTTAAAAAGAAGACCGAGTTACACGCAATTAAATTGACCTTGTTCAAAGTAAATACCTTCATAATTAAGTCATATCCAAAACGATGTGGAACACAGAACGCAATACCTGTTTGACGATGTTCACATGACACGTCATTCATCAGGGATATGTTTCATGCTATTATGACGGCCAGCGGTCATGTTTGGTACATTTTGATGTATGTATGTATGTATGTATGTATGTATGTATGTATGTATGTATATATATATATATATATATATATATATATATATATATATATATATATATATATATATGTAATACCACCAAACGGTTACGGAGATAACGATATACTGTTTCTTCTATTTCGCGATATGTTTGTCTCATTGTTTCTTAAATATTGAGCCTTGTATGTTTTTGTACTGATTTTTAGTCAAGCTTAAGAGCGTGGTACACTTTACGACTCGCACGTATAAATGTTTAATTTTGATCTATGGTTAAAACCTTATACCCTAAAAAGTACATATTTTCTGAAAGAAAACACAACATCAAGTTTGATTCTTGCACTCAATATAAAATTTTAGTAAAATTTTAGTATCACTGTTGATATACTTGAATTTTGATTCAATTCTTACATTTTGCATAAAATTTAAAAAAACATTTTAAATATGAAAATCAAATTTTGTTCATATTGTTATTTTAAGGAGCACATAACCCTTTCCAAAAGTTATTTAGATTTTTTTGAAAAGGGCATACTTCTAATTTTATGGCTGTTTAATGTTTTTCAAATCAAACAAAAAATTAATTAAAATATCCTGTCAATTTTGAACTAAAACCCTTATTCAAAGTTTAAAACACATTCATGCTGCTAGAAATGTACCGTTTCATCAATTTGTTTTGTTTTGTTTTGTTTTGTTTTGTTTTGTTTTGTTTTGTTTTCCAGAAAAATAGGTAAAATCAAAGTTTTAGAATTTTGCAATTAAAATCCAATGCCTGACTGCTTACAGATATTTCATGATTTAATAGCTTAATACAAATGTATACTTCTGGAAAATATATCGTTTATATGATCTTTAGTGAGAAGTCTAGTGTATATAAAGACATGTTTGGAGCAAAGTCGTGTTTTCTGTATAAAGTGCCGTAAAAATGTACCACGCCGTTAAATATGTGAATGTGCTCATACGTCCATCGGTTCATGTTTATGTTTTGACAAAATGTCATGTCATTTTTGAATATTTCACACAAATATTTACAAGAATATACCAACTTGTAAATACGTTTGTATAATACATAAAATGTTTGTATGATTAATAAATCCCTAAATCTGTGCTGAAGGAAGCTATTAAATCCCCTGTGCAGGGTTAAATGGTCGTTAAAAGTTGGGGTTTAGGGACTTGGAAGGCAACATGGTACACCCCTGACGTTATGATTAAATGTGGCTCTTTTCTTTCGAAAATGTGTTCTTTTGGGTTTAATTTCTGAACCAATGAAATGCCGGGTATTGGTCTTGGGCGAGCTACTTCAGCAAAAGGAGGACAGATCCAAAATTGCAAGGGTAGGGCAGCATTTGAAAAAAAGGTCATATTTTTCTCTCCAGCATGTATCGCTTTACCATGTTTAACGAACATCTATTTGATGTGGGCCCCTATTTTCTATATTCTCTGTTGTGAAGGTTGTAATTCTTGTCCATATTTTTGTATTGATAAGTGGTACGTATGTAAAATACAAAGTAGGACGGACAGTATGCAAACATGATCTTGTCCAACCTTGCTACGGTAAAATGGACTTGGTCCGGTTTCAGTAAGGGGACTCAGTCTTGCACATGAAAGCAGGATCTTTGCAGTTGCACTTTCAGATCCATTATTTCGTAGACCTAATCAACGGATCATAATTATAAGCCGGTATACCCCCCATGAAAGAGAGGAAAATGTGAATGTACGGCACCATATTCAAGTGAGTGATGATGGCCAAAAGAAATTTGAAGTTGTGCGCTTTTGGTGGGATCGTGGTACTACTGTGGTCATTGTGTGCCGTTGTTGTGTTCATATTCACTGAAAATGGCACTCCATTAAGGCAAGGGACCATTACACACAGAACAAAACGTTTTTTACCGGGTGGTTTGGGAGCGCTACTGGGGGGTAGTACTGGAGGCTCATCTTCGGGCGGGTCAAGTGGTTTGGGATCGCTACTCGGGGGTAGTTCCGGCGGCTCATCTTCCGGCGGGTCAAGTGGTGTTGACCTGGGCTCTCTCCTTGGTGGTGGTGGGACATCGTCAGGCGGCAGCGGCTCCAGTGGCGTGCCTGATCTCAGCAGTTTGCTTGGAGGTGGAGGGACCAGCGGAATAGACGTAGGAAGTCTACTAGGCGGTGCCACTGGGGGGAACTCATCAGACTTAAGTAGTCTCTTATCTGGTGGGGGTAGTAGTGGCTTGACCGGACTGCTTGGAGGATTGACTGGTGGTTCCTCAAATGGAACCGTCGATCTGGGATCGTTAGCAGCATTGGCTGGATCCCTTTCGGGAGGATCATCCCAAACAACAGCAGAACCAGCGACCTCTGGTGATACAACTAGCACGTCACAAGCCGCATCTACAACACAAACTGAAACTACTACGACACGAGCGGAAACTACCACAATACAAGCAGAAACTACAATAACTACAACTACCACACAAGCTCCTACAACTACAACAGAAACCACCACCACTACCGAAGCTCAGACCACCACAGTTACTACCACTACCGCCAGCCCAACAACAGCAGCGGCGACCACCACTGCTGTCCCTACCATCCCGACCACACAGCCAGTAGGTTGTCAGTACGAAAACCCACTGGACGGGTCCGTAAGGTGCGATTATACCACGTGGAATTTGCCATTGAACGCCAGTTCATTTTCACACACACCAAGAAAGATTACAGTTTACAATATAAATGGCCAAATTCCAGGGAATACCTTCACTGAGCTTTTCGGAGGAACATCAGTTAATGGACGTAGCTACATTAAATTCAGCTGCGCTCCAGGCGGATCTCTTACATTTCCAGCTCAGTCTCTGTTGGGAAATTTTACTTGGATGGACTATCTGGAGATCGATGGCTGCGTGTCACCTTCATTAGATCCTAACATTTTTCAATGGGCATCAGACATAGATGAACTTAAATTTTCTGGTGGTCAGATAAATTCAATGTCAGCAAATGCCTTTCAGGGCTTGAACAAATTAAAAACACTAAACTTTGACGCGGTTCAAATGACATCTGTTGGAATAATGTCTGAAATGTTTGTTCACGTGCCGAGTGTTAAGACAGTCTTGTTTGAAAATAATGGTTTCACGGCTTTAACCAAAGAATCTCTGAAAAATGCAACATATATCCAGATTTTGAGCCTGCGCAATAACGGACTGACAACACTGACTCGTGACGTATTGGAGCCCATGATGGCGTTGAGAGAAATTAGATTGGGCGGAAATAAGTGGATTTGTGACTGTGATTTAAAATGGATCTTGGACTTCGCGAGAGCTCGAGGTAACGTTTCCCTTGTTATGAGAAAGCAGAGGCACGGGCCACGCGGCAAGCCATTTAAATGTTCATTTAGCCTAAACTTGCCCGCAAACAAGACTCAGTTTATATTGTCTCTGAATTTTATGTTGCCTGATTAGATGTGGCTTTGCAGGCCAAATATTAGCTCTAATATCTTTTACTCGTTTTTATATATAACTATACCGTAAGTTTAGGCATCAACAGGTCGCCGTTTCACAATTTATCCAAGTTCTTGATAAATACCAAGAAATCTACTTCTGGGGCCGTATTCACAAGAGTTTAAACTGATTTTAAACCTAAAAAGAAAGTCAGTGTGCCTTTGGGCCTTGATCTACGGAATCATTGGCCAAGTGTTTGATGAAAACTTGCAGGATTAAATAATCTATGTTCTCTACTGTAATTGGAACTTTTGAATTAAAGTTTTCATTTTATTAAATCAGTCTTGATTTAATCCAAATTTTAATCCTGGATCAAAAGATTAAGTGCTGGATCAACTAAGATTGATATTATAAAATGAACCTGTAAATCCTTAAGTTCATGTTGTAGCCAAGAGCACATATTGGCTAATCCTTAAAGTTTTGATCAAACATTGAGCCAAGGATTAAGTAGTTCTGGGCACCAAATCACATTGATTTTAATTTTGGGGTTTAAGTTAGGATCAGATCAGATTCTTTGTGAATATGGCTACTGCTGGATATTAATGAGTCGATTTTTTTATATCAAGATGTCACCTCTTGATATCACTATGTCAAATCCTTGATATCAAGAAGTCATTCCTTTATATCAAGAAGCCGTTTGGAGTAATATCTAAAAGTCGACTTCATGTATTAAGAAGTCCATTCGCGACCTAATGAATTACTGATGTCTCCCTAGAATATTAGCACAGCAGCCAAATTAAAGTTTACGTTACATTGATAATTTGACTTTTATATGAATAAGAATAATGGGGAATTTAGATACCTTATTATAGCTTTCCATTTTGTCTCATTTGCTCTGCGTCTTTATTTTTGGTAAAATGTTAGGTGAATTTAGTGCTGTTAACTTTGCATTGTCAAATACCAAATAAAAATCATCCCGCTTAAGACACCGCTGCCGCGGCTGAAGCAGTTGATAACGGTGCTGCACGGAAGTTTACGTAAGTCCGTATTAGCGGGTAAAAGATAATGGGACACTACAGACTTAGATTGCTGTGTCCTGTTGGGGAAATCTTGCACAATCAAAATGGGATTATTGCAAGGGCTGCTGGCAAATCCATGTTTTCTCCTTCCGCCATTTTGCAAAACCACGGGAACGCACTGAATAATTCAATAGCTGGAGCACCTTGGCGGGGACCAGTCATTGCATCACTTGGACTTCTCAACATCAAGAAGTCGATTATTAGATGCCAATAAGTATATATGACTTCTCGATGTCAAGAACTCGACGCCTTGATATCAAGAACTCAGACTTTTTGAGATCAAGAAATATTTTTGATACCAAGAAGTCCCTTCCTGATATGAAGAATCACAACTTGTATCAAAAAATTATTGACATTACGAAATACTGGATAAAAAGTAAAACGGCACCCCAGAGGCGTCTGTAATTCAATTTAGATATCTAGAGTTCCCTTCAAGTTCTAACAAAATGCATGCATAGATATATATGATTTGATCCATATATCTGAACTCAAAGTTTAGATCTCTACTTGAATGTTCGATATTTTTAGAATACGCATTTCATGTCCAAAATTCAAATTTAGATATTAGTAAATGAGTTTCAGATAGCAATAATTTCGACCAATACTCCAAGTAATTTAGATGTTTTATATATCTCAAACTGAAGACCTGGTATGTGTGATTTACGGATCTTCCAGACAAAGAACAAATGGGACAGCCAGTTTTGCCATACCAGAGATTTTTTATATTTATCAAAACATTATGGATATCCGTAATAAAATTCTAGTGACAGATTTCCAAACCTATATTTCAGATTTAAGAGTTGATTGCAGACTCACATCAAAACATTTAAACAAAACAAGACGAAACTAATGTTGAATTTTAAATGTCTGAAATAAGATGTTAGGTGCCTGAAGATTTCATGATAACATTAATTTAACCGAATTCTTGATCCATGAAACTGACATGTAGATATGTATCATAAGGAAACGTATACCAATGTATAAAATTCAATTCTCTGCACCTGTAATTTCAATGAAGTTTTTATTGATTAAATGGGGGTTTCATTTTTAACATTGATTGTTCAGATACTTCATTGTCTGAAATATAGTGCAGATACTGAAAGTTAAGTATAGATATGTATAATTCTGATCAATAAGTGTATTTAAATTTGATTGAATATGAAGATGGCGTGCAGCGAACACAATTAGATTTACTTTTAACACGTAATTAGACAAAAGTTAAAGGTGGCATGGCGACACTGTGAGATGCCAGCGCATTTCACAATTATTGCTTTCTTGATTACTGCCGATTGAAATACTGTTGTGTTTGCTAAGCCTGAAACATCCAATCGTGTCTTGTCGGTGAAAACATTATTCAGATTATCCTGTGACTGATTCTTTAAATACTAATTCGTTTTGTGTTTTTTTTTTTTCTTCTTCAGGCATTGAGGTTGGTTCCCAGGCGTACGGGTATATGCAGTGCAGCACTCCTTCGCCTTATAGTGGTCTTACAGCGCAGGGTGTTCTTTATGGTTTATCCTGTAACAATGTTCAGGTACATATACCCAATCTGAAACTTGGTCAGTTTATCTTGTACTAATTACAAATTAACTGGGGGTGAAAAAATAACCATCAGTTTAATTAATTTGTCACAATGTAACCAATTCAAATTTTCGCTCAATGAAACATTGGTTTATAAATCATGGAGCAAAAACGACGATTGTGAATGCAGAACCCTTGTGGTGAAGATAACGCTTCCCCACTCAACCGGTCGCAAATCGTCCGGTTTTTAAATAGTTATTTCTTAAATTTCTGCATTTGCAGAGGGAATTGTAGACGGACTTTATCAGGACGTTATACCGCATGTCAATGCCTTCCCTTGGCAACATGTCCAACTCGCGCAGAGGAAAGCGTCGATGTGTTGTTTCAGATCGACACTGAGATAAAGCGATTAGTAACTGATGAGTTTTGTTCAGAAAAGACGCGGGAAGGAACTGTGTTGCAGAAGTCTGCAGAAAAAATGCGATCTTATAACTAGTACGTTTTCACCAGCTTTCGGAATCATTACAATGCTGTAGAAGCCTGCTTGTGTTCATTTTACAGAAGCGCAAAAAATTATATCTTAGGCAAGATTCGTCAGAATCTCGTTTGCATACGTGGACTGGTTGCAGTATGTAATTTGCATGAATCCCTTTATCTATTTATTGGCTACAAACAGTCCGTGTAGGCATTTCAAACCCCATAACACGAATTTATATTGTGGTGCAGCTATTTCCGTATTATGATGACATTTTGTGACACAAGAGTACTTTTTTGCGTCATTTATATTTTGCTATTGCCTGCTCTTTAATCACACGACATAGGCTGCGAAGCATGGTTGATGGTTTCTCGCCGATATCCCGTTTATAAATCAATTCGGCTGTTAAAGCCTTGAATTTAAAAAAAAATATAATCAAACGCGATGATCTTGATTAATTCAGGTATCGGTTTAGACAAAAATAGTGACTGGATTGGCTATGGAGCGTACAGAGAATGGCCACGTATTGAGCCTTTTTCAGAACTACATGGAAGATGTGGCACTGTTGCTCCTAATTGTGTTATAGTACAGCTGTCCTTAGAACTATAGTTCTTTGTGGATATTTGACCATTGAAACGGATACAAGTCTTAGATATAACAGTAAAACTCTGGCAACACGGGCATCAAAATACCATGCTTTATTAATGACGATTGTACATGTCAGTTACCACTACTTAAGACTAAATTTCTACATTTTATCCTCAAATACAATACTATTATGCTCAAAAACTGGCATTAAGTATTTTAAAAAGATGCTACTGTATAAAATTTCGCTGGCTGTGAGATGACAGGACATCGGGATTAGGACCCAAGATTACGACACAAGATGTTTATCTCTGTGGCTATGTTCTTGGCAGTGAAATTTCCTTATCTCCAAAATGTCAGTTGTGAAATGATACCGAAATGATGCCTTTAATCAGTGATCAAGGGAAATTACTTAATATCTCTCGACCATTCAGATTTGGGGGGAGGAACCAGGTGTCTCCCTTCAGACGAACGGCGCTTTCTTGTGGTTGTGATTCAAGTTTCCCATGCTTATCTTATAGCGAATTCCCAAGCCGTGCTTATTATTTTTACAGCCCTCGAGTCCACATTCTAGCTTACAACTTGGAAGTTATTGCAATGTTTCAGGATCAGAATATTATGAGTTTAGTCAAATATCATTATGCATGTTGCATTTTTGTTGCAGTGCTGGGTATGCGCTCAGCACGTTTGATTCTGCGACATATGTGATTTTTGTTGTATCATGTTCCTGTGAGGTAACTCGAAGATCAAGGAGTACGGTTTTTATGGTTTTGTTTTTGTTTTTGTTTTTGTTTTTGTTTTTTGTTTTTTGTTTGTTTGTTTGTTTGTTTTTCATATTTTTTTCATTTTTGATATGTGCTGCTTGTCTTGACCACTGAAAAACGTTCCTGTACAATAAGTTCTATTTACCGTTCTGATGATGATGATGATGATGATGATGATGATCCTTGTCCTCGTCAATTTTACAAGGCTAATTTTATCTACAGCAAATCTGCATATTGCTATGTTCTGGTGTACGCTACATGCAAGGAGACAACATTCATATACATGTGTATGTGTATTTTCTTTTTTTTTTTCAGCAAACCACGGTTGGCACTGTGAACAATGGGACCGCAATACAAGATGGTGAGTAAAGGTTGTGTTTGAAAGTACATGTATCAAAACGTTGTTGTTTTGTTAAAACTGAGAAAAACGGGCGCTTTCAGGACCTGTGCGTTGACTTGTACCAAATCTACAACGACTGAGTAAAGTTTTAAGTTTACTGCATAACATGACATAAAGATGTATGCAGTGTGCACATTAGATTTGCGATGGAAACCCGGGTGGGCTTGTGTTGTCTCCCAAGGAAAAACACAGATATAATAAACATAATGCCCGTCAACTAGAAATGCAGCTATGCAAAACAACAAAATACAGAACAAATTTTTGCAATAATTGTTAGTCATGCTATTGATTGATCACAATTTTAAAGTATAGATTTGAATATACATAGAGTAAATGGATGTTTTATTTATACTGGAATTTTGTTCTATGTCAAGTTTCCGTGATATTTGAAAATTTGCGCAAGTTAGTCCGGTATTTATACGCATATGCGCTAAATGATTGTTTGGTGGAATGTACTGTAGAAGAAAATTGAAAGAGACGGTTGAAAATATCAGGTATGAGAGAACGTTGTGCTTTGAATGCAAGTACAGTAGCAGCGAACATATTTCGTCAAATTTTAAAGTGGGCACAGACGGGTTCTGTGTGCGCATAAAATTATGAGTTCCTTACGATATGAACAAGTCTTTAAACAATATTGTTAAGTTTATTGAAATTTTACATATTTTTAGCGGTTCTAATACGATTACAGTAAAGCAAATATCGATACGCTGCTATACATGAGAGTTTTAATGGGAAATTTTTGCCAAAGTGTCTGTCTTATCTTGATTTAAGATATACATTTCGGTGCTTGGAACAAAATGCTCTTTTATGAAGAAATGGAATCTTAAATCGCATCAAAATTCAAATATCCAGAATTTTCCTTGATTTAATGAGCTTTAGTGGCTGCTTTTTGACACATACAATCATGCAGATTTGTCATAACACGGAGCGTCGAGAAAACAGCATAACAATAACAGATATGACTCAATACAAGGACCTAACCAAAACAATAACATAACAATGATACATATAATACGATTAGAATCCCACGTCAAAATGTTATAACACTGATGCATCTGACAAGATACAAACACTCACACAGGATATGTTACCAGCACACCAATACCACAAGCAAGAGAAGCAACATCTATGAAAAAAATAAAATAAAATAAATAACACCCGCAGTCAACTACATAATAAATGAAATTCAGTGATCGTCTAAAAAGATGTCTTGAATTTGAATTAACATTTTGTTATAAACATCTCAAACACAACAAATCTATATCTCGAAATTTCATTGTATTGCGCATCGAACGACATGGTTGCAATGTTGTACTTGCGTAATTTAGGCACAATATACTTAATGTGTTTTTCTTGAAATTGAATGAATAAACTTCATAATAAAACATGACCGGCTCCGTTGGTCAAACGGGCAGCAACTATCAATATTCTCTTACTGCAAGATTATGCACGTCACTCAAAAAGGAATTAAATAATTCAAATATGCAATTTTGTGCTTTAAAATATAACTTTTGGACGCATAAGAAACGTTCTACATCGTATTTGACGACTTAAATTTTCATGGGAACACACGACGATGCAAAGACACCATTTCTTTCTCTGCATCCCTATGCCTGGATGCTGCTTACAAGGAATAGCGCTTCCGCAACGATTAGCTTTTTGAAAGGTCCGATCTTTCGGACTTTCTACCCCAAGTGGGGCACCGCATGAAGAAGTGTGGGAATTCCGTGATCATCTGCCTCACCAGTCAGTCATTTTCCTTTTCATTTAAGTTGGTTTAGTTTAAACGTATTTTATTAATCAATTGGAGAACAAGGCAAAGCCCTATGTGAAGTCCTCTTGAGGTAGAAAAGTAAAAAATAAAACTCAGAGGTAAGGAAAAGAAGAGCCGCACTTTGACGGAAAAATGTAAGTTCATTTTAACTTTGAGATCTGTATCCTTGGATAGAACTGTGAGTGAAATGATGCCATAGGTTGTGGAAAATGCGAATGCATATAAAGGAAAGTGGCTGAACAACAAAACAATACGGCAGCTAAGTGGGATGACCGGTGTCAGAGGGAAAGCATTCAGCAAGCCACAGCATATCTGATGTGGGCTCAATCTGTGTTAAAAAAAAGTACCGACTCTTAATATGCCACAAAACATGAAGACTTTTTTTAATCATCATGTAGCTCACCCCTCTCCTATCTCCAGCTATAATTAAATTGATAGAACAAGATTTAGGGCAGCTGCATCAATAAAGTTGCATGAAAATACAGTGGGATCTGTCTATTAGCACCACATACGAGACTGAAAATTGGGGTCTCAATAGAAAGTGCTCTTATAGGGACATAATCTAAAAATATACAATAATAGACAAAAAAAAACTGCATGTGCAGATTGGTGGTCTTAATATAGAAATGGTTTCTTTACGGAGGTGATCTTAATTGAAGATTTGACTGCATACATTTGTACCACGTATACATGCTGATGTTAAGTTAGGTTCATTTTCTTAGTTATTTATTTAAGTCAAGGTCCAAACTGTTTCTGAAATGGTAATATTTTAAGGTCATTGAAATGCATACAGCAATTTTGTAACATCAAATGGTTTTAGTAAGAATGGCAAGCCGAAATTGAGACCGGCTGATAAATCTTTTCACTAATTTGATAATTAGAAGTACTGCACACTGAATAACAAGTGGAATAAACAACAGGGTTATTGTGTAGACCAATAGCTGTGCCGCAGAATAATGCGACCAAACCATATGCTCACTGCAGATCTTAAATCTCCATGACCACTTGCTTTCTGTGTATCGATGCAAAGCTAGGCACATGATACTCGCCCTGAGAATGGTACCTTTTCAATATAAGTGCTCCATCTAACACTACAAAAAGTAATTGAGCAAAGACGGACACATCTTCAGCCTTGTCTGGACCAGCATCTATTTGTCCTCATTATGAACCACAGAAGTACTTAATAGACCAAAACAGTAAAGTAAGACCTGTTTATAACAGGTCTGAGTTTAAAGTAAAGTTGACAGAGTCCAAAATGAACCATTTGATCTGCATGAAAATCTATGCTGTCTGAAAACAAAAAGCTGAAATTCACCTGCTGCAAAGGAGTCAACTTTATGAAGAATTACAATTTTACTGAGGTTTTGGGGGTCTTACCTTGATGATGATGATGATGATGATAATGATAATGATGATAATGATGATGATAAGGACTCAAGCCTTCCAGTAAAGAGGACAACTACTGGCAGCATGACTTTCTGAAAGCCTGACGGTAATTCAATGAAACATCACACATCACGTGAAACATAAGATACTGAAGCTCAAACTGTACAAGCGCCGTCAAACCATCGGTTTAAGAAGTGCTGACTGACTGCTGAGCCTAGCTACTTCGAAAGAAGTGTTTCATTTGAAGCAGGCCATCAGGCATATTAAAATCGGTTCGGTTGCCATATTTTCTTAACCTTTTTAGTACAGTGTTTTGTTTTAAATAACAAGTTTCAACAATTTTCTCGGTGGAAAATGCATTCAAACAGGATCAAGGCTATTTACCTGAACAAATGCTGCACCATTGTTTTGAGACTAAGCTTGCTGGTACCTGAGTAAAAGTAACTTTTCATGAGGAATATTTCAATGTGAAATTATCATAATGACACAAGTTAGTAAGACTTTTTCTCGGTTCAGGCTGAGAAAGAGTTCGTATATCGAAAATAACCTTGTAATCATCCTTTTAGCGAATTCAACGTGGTCCAAATAAGCAAGAAAGTAAACAAATTGCTTACGCATCACCAAGCAGATCTTTTAATAAAATATACGAAGCAACATTAGGCCTCTATACAGCAGAAATGCAAAGATCACTTCGGCACATTCCCCTCATTATGTTTCACATTTGCTGTGGAAGTTTGTGTGCCATAGGAGTATTGCTGGGCAGTATTACGCGCTTAAAATGTAATTTCGAGTCAAAATAATTCTTGTCATGTTAGAGAATGAGACCCATAAATACGCCCTCGAGATAAAGTTAACAAAAAATATATAACATTTCCTTGATCTCCATATTTAGAGAATTGTGTTTCTTTCGGATCATCTTGTGAAATACAAGATACTGTAAATGTATAGGTTTGCATTTAGACGAAGCACCGTTCACCACTCTGACCTCAAGCCGTATTTGAAAAATGTATTGTTTTTGTTAGTAATTTCAGGGACCTGCTCGTCCCTGGTCATTTCTAATGTTCAGATCAATATCTACAAATGTTTATACAAAGTTGCCAAGGGTGTTCTGACGACAACATTTATGATTAAAGACCTGGCAAAGGAAGTGTTGTAACAAATATGTTAGACCCACACTTACATTCCTGATGGTAAATATGCATAGAATGTGTGAGCATGTAAAAAGGATAGAAACTGCAGTACGTGTGGAGAAAAGCAATTTTGATTACATATATACACATATGTACACACACAATATATATATATATATATATATATATATATATATATATATATATATATATATATATATATATGTAGCTTTTTGTCAAATGAATGCATGGCTCTTTCAATACAAAAGTTTAGGAGTTCTATCTCGAAGACATTTCTTTCAGACACGATCCCAAACACTTGGTATTTTGTCGAGCACCGTCATTCTGCGTGTACTGCGTGTACCCAGTGTTTGCAGACAAACTGCTTTCTATGGTATCATAATAATTAAGGCGGCCGGTATACACACTGAAGATAGGGAAAATTTAGTCTATATATTGCATTATTTTGAATGCAGAATCAAAACTACTTTTCGAAGTATTTTTTTCAATGGCTATCACTACCATTTCATGTCAGAAATGGCTATTTAATTCGTGCCATGGAATTGACATGTGTCTGGTTTCCTTTTATTTTGGGACTGTACCTTATGAAGCCTTTTCGTGAAATTCTGGTTCATTTGGATGTGACTTCAAAGTGCAAAAATACAAATTATTAACCAAATGTACATTTAGTAGGTATATTTTGTATCAAAATTAAAAGTACGTGGACCAAATTTATATTCTGGTGGCGATAATTTTTTAATGTGTGCCTCGATGTGTGATGATGATGATGATGATGATGATGATGATGATGATGATGATGATGATGATGATGATGATGATGATGATGATGATGATGATGATGATGGTGGTGGTGGTGGTGGTGGTGGTGGTGGTGGTGGTGGTGGTGGTGGTGATGATGATGATGATGATGATGATAATAATAATAATAATAACAATAATAATAATAATAATAATAATAATAATAATGATAATAATTCCATCTAGAGAACGCATGAAGCTGTACCCATCAGTTACATAACAATAACATAATTTTGGAGGGCGTTACACCCGACTAAATCATGTTATTACTATTATTACCACTTCTAACAAAAGTAGCTGGCCGCTAATGCATTAACACATGGGTCGAACGGGTACTGCAAAGTGGTACGGGGTTTTACCGTGTGGGCAAAATCGAACTAATCTACTAGAGAACGTCCTGCGTAGTAGTAGTAGTAGTAGTAGTAGTAGTAGTAGTAGTAGTAGTAGTAGTAATAACAATTATTATTATTATTATTATTAGTAGTAGTATTATTATTATTATTGTTGTTGTTGTTGTTGTTGTTGTTGTTGTTGTTGTTGTTGTTGTTGTTGTTGTTGTTGTTGTTGTTGTTGTTTGTGTGCGTTGTTAGGGTCGTTGGAATGTCGGCTTGGTTTCATTTGATATCAACGACTGCTCGATAAATAAATTATATTAAACCAGCGTTTATGTTAAACCATTGTTAATATTTCACTACCGGGGGTTACATAAGATATAATTTCATTTTGTTCTCAGTAATCTCTGTTCAAAAGTGTAGTCAAGTGTGACATCTGCCTTTCACTTCGTGTGTGTATTGTTTTCCTCTGCAGGATTTGACCTGTTTGGCACAAATATCAAATACCGTGATGTGGCCACGTGGTCAGGCATTGTGGTAGTCCTGCTCATCTCCACCAGTGTTGCCATCTTGACCGCTGCTAAACTAGGCTCCGCCTCTGCGGCTGCTGCTGCCCGGGGTCCCAGCTTTGATGCTCACCATGGAAGGGCTGCCAGAAGGGTAGCACCTGAGCCTCGCATGAACCATGATCGCCGCCCTGGCCCTTGGCACACACACTCCTCTGGAAGCTACCCCTATTAACTACAAGGGGCCCTTAAGTGCCAACTTCAATTTACCTTTCTATGAGGTGTATAATGTACTGTTTGGTCATGGTCATTAAAACTGCAATGGATAAATGTCACCTCTGTGATGTATCATAAAATCTTTGTTTAACTCTGATGGTATAGACTCGAAGATAATATAACGCTTAAACAGATTGGCATATGGCATCGAAGCTTCAAAAATATAGTTGAAACAGTGAGCCATTGTCAGATTTAACGTCATCCAGCAGCGGGAAAACTGTGAGATGGTGGTACCCAGGGTTTCTCCTGTGTATATCTAATCAACGACTGCATCCTGATATTGTTTTGTCACATGAATGCATTATGTGTCACAGTATAAGATATTTGTATAGGCATACGATGACATATAGCTCAGTGTCCTTTTGATTTTTTCGTCTATTTGGGAATATTCCCTAATTTCTTGCTTCCGTATTTATCATACCTACCAGAACCAGATCCCTACTGCTGGGTTCATGATCTATTACAGATACAAAACAAAAGAAGTAACCTGCTTGCTTCTAAATTAATACATTTGGACACCCAGAACTTCTTACATGCTGCGAGAGAGGTACCACATCTGTTTTTCTCTCACGAGGTACTGTTATTAGTGAGGAAAATCATGAGAGATCATAGATCACAAGTGATGTACCCCAACAATGCTCCGGAGTGAGAGAAAAATAGTAACCCACTCTCGAACCATGTAAGATTTTTTTTATTCTTTGCATTTACTGTGAATTGCGTCCTCAGAAGGGAGTGGTACCGCCATTTTGAAACTGGCGCCATATTCCTTTCGAAACGATATGATTGGTCAATACACACTGAGGATGACGTTTGACACACTGTCACAGTGGATTATCCTTTTGGGATTGCATCCAAAATACTTTCATCGAGACCTTGGATACTTTTAGTGACATTAACCCCTTTTTGAAGGTTACATGGATCCACATTGAAAATCTTTGAAAACGGTCCATCTAAAGAACACATGAAGCCGTAGCCGTCAAACCACGAAGAAAGAAAACAAGAGATTTTTTCCTCCATGATCAAACTTAAACATACGAAACATCTTTATCGGGACCTTGGATCAGCTGAAGTTTCTGCATGGTGATGTTGATCCATGTTTCGAGGTTACATGGGTCACATAGAAAATTGGCGTAAAGTCACGGATTTGAACATAGAGCTACAGTGAAACCTGTCTATTGTGGATACCTCTGGGACTGGCAAAAAGTGTCCACAGTTGGCAGGTGGCCACAATAGACAGGTGTTCAGCAAGAAACTTGACCTTTCGGTCCTGGATATAACTGTCCACATTATACAGGTGTTCACATTATAGAAGTGTCCACAAGGACAGGTTTTACTGTATATAATACCGGCCGAGAGGTGTCTTATGGTCTTTCTGTCCGTTATGTTTTAGTCATCTTAATTGTAATGAGATCAAGCTGCTGTGATAATTTATTTAATGTCACATATATATATATATATATATTATGTATATATATAAATATATATATATATATATATATATATATATATATATATATATATATATATATATATATATATATATATATATATATATATATATATATATATAGATCCACGCTAATTTGTGATACATATTTATAGCCATACATAATTTTAATTTTACCGATGTATGCCGCACACATTGTGCTTAGCACTTCACTGCTAAATTTAATGATCATGTGTGCGGTTTAATTTTATTTTGTACTTCTCGCATATCTGTTCGATATATTAGTGCCTGTTATTTGTAGCCCGTCTTGTTCATACAAACTTGAAACCACGTATTAATTCTATGGTCGGGTTAAAGTTTCCTGTTGAAACAAAAACAACGTCTTTGCGTTTTGCTGGGTAGCACCTTTGTGAAATTAGTTTCAGGTATCATAAGAAAAGCTGATGATATTGTGACATTATAAATCGCAATTTTATGTACGTAACAAACTAAGCGCAAGTTACTTACATTGAGTGGAAATATATATCACAATAAATTAAAGCTGTGGTAAAATGAGTCAAATCTTCAGTAAACTATATGTCTCGTTCTGTGTATGACAAGCTTGTCAATAATGAGAATAGATGTGTTTATTTATATGCAATATTTTCTGTTGCCATCATGTAGAAATATATGTAAATAAAATTGTATATATTGATTGTATTCATTTGTATTTTGTTTTTATTTTATTCTCAAATTAATGTCACGTATATTTTGTAGTATCTAAGCACCGAGAAACGCACACCGCAAAATGTATTATCAAAACTAGGAAAGATGATTTGCTGCATAGCAAATCAGTGTGTGTGTCTTCAAAGCATATTGGTATGGCAATGTACAACTATTCCATAACACGGGTAGAAGTTGGAATGGCGTCTCTTTTATTGCTTTGAAGTTATTTCTAATTTCTAATGGTGCTATGTAGCATAATTTAAATTGCTACAACTTTTATTTTTAATTCGTTAGGTGCACAATGGTCAACAACCCCCTACAAGAAGTTGGAATGACATCTCTATCTATTATAGTGTTAAAGATATTCAAGATTGAAAAATTTGAATACTGCTAATTAGCATAATTTAAATTGCTACAACTTTTGTTTTAGATTCATTACATGCGCAATGGTCAACAACCCCCTAGTAGAAGTTAAAATGACTGCTTTATCTTTAATAGTTTTGAAGATATTCAAGTTTTAAAATTTCAAATGCTGGTAATTAGCATAATTTAAATTGCTACAACTTTTGTTTTAAATTCATTGGATGCCCACTGGTCAATAACCCCCTAGTAGAAGTTGAAATTTCAAATGCCCCTAATTTGCATAATTTTAAACATCTTCATGCCTCTGTATAAAACTGTCAAACTCCTTGTATGGAGGTACAATCATGCCAAGTTTGGAGTTTCTATGTATAATAGTGTCCGAGAAAAGTGTCGGACAAATTTGCTGGTAAAGAAGAAAGAAAGAAAGAAAGAAAGAAAGAAAGAAAGAAAGAAAGAAAGAAAGAAAGAAAGAAAGAAAGAAAGAACTCGAGGAAAAACAGAAAAGTGTGTGTTGACACACACACTTTAATGATTTCAAATTGATATCCAACTACTCACTAAGCACACCAGGACTAAGTATTCCTGCTTTATAAACCAACTTAAAATATAAAGCAAAGAGAAAACATCACGTCTGAAAAAGAAAATATGTTTTGGAAGAATTATCATATTTTTTGTTCAATATATATATATATATATTTACTTTGAACGACTCGTCAGGACAATAACTTGTTAGGATAATAATGCGCTTTTACGGTGTACTACAAATTCAGTTCGAGAACATTATATTCGATGCACATTTTTATCAAGTGGTTGTACTCCTTTTGCTTTATCATGCAAATATGTTTGGAATTTTTATCCCTAAACGAGATCTGCAATTTGATATTTATCGTGCCAGAACTTCGGTATCTATATAAATCATTCGTGCGAAAGCATTTACGATCTCGTCACTTTTCAAGAACAATTGGGCTTGTTAGTTTAAAACATTTGCCTGGGCATAGTTCTCATTTTAAAACTAAAGCAAAACGTTGCACATTCGTGCTTGTCCATATCACATTATGTCACTGAGCAAACCCAGATCTCGTTGGCTAATTTTGTCACATAATATTCCAATGATCTTTAACCATCGCCGTAAGAAAGGCATAATTTAAGTGTCAGCACTGACGCCACGTTAGGTTAAAAGCAATCCACCGTCTGACTGCCTTATATAGACAGTCCAAATCACGCCCATCATAATACCAAATATTTGTGGTAAATCCGGACACATCGATCGGATGGGAAGGTGTACATGTCAATCCTAAAAAGCAAGCCTGAAACTAAAAAGCATCACGCGCAATTTGAGATGGGCAAATGTTTTGCATTTTCAAAGACATTTCCAGACACAGTTTTCATTAAGACAATCAATGTTACGATTGAGCTACTGAATAAACATGGATCCAATCCATTCAATTTTTACTAAAATATCATTATAAAGGATACCTACAGGAATTCGTATTACTTGGTCACAGAAGTGTTTGACATGACAGGTCCACAACCATAAACATGGAATTTTAAAACTTGAGATATATTGTATTTTCCGTGGTGTCTTGCAAGAACAGTTTCATCTAAGAACTCATCTTTATCAAAGTTTCATGATTTTCATTCAAACGGTAAGAATAAAATAAAAAATGTCTGAGTTATGATGTTTCTTCTGAAAAAAAAATGATGAAAGCTGTAATTGCCTTTGAGAAATAATTTCATATCTGGTTCTATCGTTTGCATGTCAAGATAAACACTGGATGAAATACTCCTACTCATAGGCGGATTGGGCGGGGGGAGTCGATCGAATGCCCTCTGGGATGCAAAAATAAAATAAAATAAATGAATAAGTAAATACATAAATAAATAAATAAATAAATAAATAAATAAATAAATAAGTAAATAAATAAATAAATGAATGAATAAATAAATAAATAAATAAATAAATAAATAAATAAATAAATAAATAAATAAATAAATAAATAAATAAATAAATAAATAAATAAATAAATAAATAAATAAATAAATAAATAATAGAAGCAATGGAAAATGAAATAAAATAAAACATTGAAAGGTAAACTCAAACAGTTTAGCGTATAACTGCCACTCTCAAATTAAATTTACTGTCTGAAGATAGGCGTATTTCTCAAAATCTATGATCTTTAAACTGTTCATACTTTCATATATATTCATTTCCGTTTCAATATATATTCTGTGTGCTTTTTGGTATTAAAATGCTATTTATTTCCCTTTGCAGCAAAAAGGCTTTGTTGTTCGGTGCTCCAGACAGTCTGATATCTTGGATATCGGGACTGTGTGGAGCCCCGTTATCTGATTGACAGCTGTCAAAAGTATAAGACAAACAACATCTTTTCAAAAGATATTCTTATATTCAGTGATGAGCACGTGCTCAAAGTGACCAAATCCTACGTTCATTCGTGAACATAGCAACATTGTAACAAATCGGAAATAAACTGTCCCAGGCAGCCACAAAATTTCACAATTTTATTTGTGTGTGTGTGTGTGTGTGTGTGTGTGTGTGTGTGTGTGTGTGTGTGTACCAACGTTTTAACCTTTTTTCTATCATCAAACACAGCCCGCTGTGAGCTTCGTGCCTTCGGATGTCGACTGTTCTCATATATAGAGCAGTTCATGCACTTTATTTCAAAACAGTCAGTTACGTATTTTATAACGGTGTTAATTACTTATTATTATTACTATTATTATTATCATGCGTTCGTATCATTATCTACTGCACATTTTTTTTTATAAATAATTATTGTAGCGAATAATGACAGAGTTAGGATTGACATCTTTTATTTCGCCAAAATTTCGCCGTCAAAATTTAATAATAAATTTGCTTCTACAAGTAAATTACATAATCATGTTATCTTTGTCATCATATTTTGGAAAGTACCAGAAAGAGGCAGAAATGTATGTTAGACCTCTGATGATGATAAACTGAATATCAATATGGTTTCAGAGGAACGTTACTGTAGTGTAATATTTTGCATGGCATTTGTACATGTTTTGCAATTTACAAGTACGTTAGACTTAGAATTAGGAGTTGACTCAATTTTAGTAACCTTTCAAGACCAACGAAGAAACGGATGAAAGAAAAATGCTTGTTTAATTTTGTAGACCTACAGTGTGCTGCTCGATGTCGACGTATGTTGAGCACTTTTACACTTTGTTTCTGCAAGTATGTTCGGGAGCAATTACTGACAGACCCTCTTATTGGTATTTCGGATAATTTTCCATTAAACAAGAAAACAAATTTCTTTGTGTAGTGCGAGACGCAGAAGGCATTCAGTGACCCGTTGGCGGAACTCGCAAACTGTTGACACATGAGGTTAAGCTAAATTTGCTATACTGCGTCATTTCCCGGTGTGACACAACAAATAAAACTATCAATATGTTAATAAATTACAAATGGCGAACCATTATCTTTTGGCGTGCCGTCTACGCAGGCGCATGAGAATGAAGTGAATGGCCATATTGAGGAATTTTAACCGAAGAAGACTTTTAGGAAACGAAACAGTAAAATGGATGTTTTAAGAAGGACTACCTTTTTGGTAGTTCCTTTCTTACTTCTTGAGTGTCTTTTGCATTGTCATGGGCAAAACGGATGTACCCAGATTGACTCGGTAACTGTTAGCTGCGACTTTTACTATTGGAAGCCTCCGGTAAGCTTTCCAACAATTTCCCCGATTAAGGTCACAGTGCACAACATCTCAGGAACAATTCCAGATGACAGTTTTTCGCTTTTGACCAGTGGGGGTAATACTGGATCTGGTTATATAAAGTTAACTTGCAACCCCGGTCAAATCTTACGTTTGCAAAGCAATTCTCTGCGAGGGAACCATCTTTCGTGGGTGAACGGACTCACTATCACCGGTTGCATCCAGGCAAGTTTACCCGCAGACTCTTTTCAGTCTTTATACAATTTACGGACACTGTCCATCATCGGGGGTCGCCTGGATAGTATGTCCCTCTATGCCCTCAGAGGCCTCGGGAATCTGACAACGCTTTCCACAGAAAATACACTAGTTGTGAATGGAGACTTTCCTAACGGTGGGTACCTGGATCATATCACAAACCTTCAAGCTCTTCTCGTCCATGGGAATAACCTGACGTCTCTTACGGCGGGTGTGCTTCAAAAGATGAAGAGGTTAACTGTGTTATCTTTGCAAAATAATCTTCTTGTTACCCTTCCTAAAACTGATTTGGAAAGTTTAACAAGTCTCATGTACTTGGACCTTGGAGGCAACAAATGGGATTGCGTTTGTAACTTCAAATGGCTCAACGACTTGTTATACCAGAAAGGTAAGTTTGGGTGCCTACATATTGACCTAAACTTTGAAATCACAAAATTAAAGCAAGGAAGCGTAAACAGTGCTTTTAAGTTCTATGTGAGACGATATGTGTATCCTAAATTGAGGATAATATAGAAATATTATGGAGAGCTCCACATATGATTCTTAACTGAGAGAACACTGCTTCTTTGTGAAACAGCATGGAAGTATAGTACAATAAAGACTTTTTAATAGTATATTATAAAACAGTTTGTATATCATAGTTCTATGTGTATACTTAATTGAAGAAAATGTTATAATATGAAAATAAAATGAAAGCTCTTCTGTTTATTTGCACATCTATTTGTAGGAATTCGTACAACGGATGTCAATGGAGAAATGAAATGTAGCACGCCAAACGTGTACAAAGATCAAAGATACCGACACATCATGTACAAAGCTGGTTGCTACATTACGCAGGTAAAGTGCTTCCTTTTCTCATTCATTAACAATGTCACAATGACATGGACACATTCTACACACTTTTAATTATTGATGTGAATTTTTGTTGGTTGACAAATGGCAATATGACTAATTATATCTTGAAAACGGAATGTTTACTTTTTTCATTCATTAACAATGTCGCAATGACACGGACACATTCGACAACCTGTAATTATTGGTGTGAATTATGTTGAAAAATGACAATATGACTAAATATATCATAAAAATGGAATGTTTGCGGCCTTGTAAAGCATCCCAAGGCGGCTTTATGACAAAAACTTCATAATTATTATCGTTAATCTCAACAACATCTGTTTTATTGGCAAGGTTATTTGACTGTGTTTAATTTCATAACTGGGTGTTCCACGGACTTTTTGGGGGTCCAATGCTTTTCATATTCATAACTCTCTATGTATACAGATGATAGTGCAAAGTTTCTGGGAATTCAGTGCACGAAATCGAAGATAAATTTAAATTTTGGTCAAGTGGGTATCTGGACGACCATATCTAGAAATAAGCTAACGTTACATGTGGGTAAAACAAATGATAGGTACTTCTCAAAAAGTCAAAGGTACGACCATCGAACAGGTTCAGGTGTTAATATTAATTGGTGTACCAAAAGATTCAAATCTAAACTGCAAAGTACAGTTTGAGGAAGTATTCAAGAAGCCATTACCGCTAAAAGTTGTTCTAAGAAAGATTCTGGACTTATACACAATGGTGTGACAGCTTAACTTGTTAATGCTTTGATTATACCTTCCATGGACATTTGCTGCGAGGTTTTTCGTCAACGTGCAGATTTGATCTGTAGAGAGCCAATTACTCAATTACAGACACGTGCAGCATTAATCATACTTCAACGTAAAATTTAGATGTTTCTAGCTCGCATGTATTCATAAATGTAATGCACAAATACATCAATGGTTTGATTCCTGTCCACTTGAATAGTTGTTGATGAATTATGTAACAAGATCCTTTTGTACAAAACATGATCTACAAGCCGCAAGCATCCAGGTGCTTCAAAAGCAAGAATAAAGCTGACTTTCAGTGTACACGTAGGTTCAGGTCCGCGAAGAGAGGCTGTGATACTTGCTAACCTTTAAGAATACGAGCAGACAGGTCAACAAGCACTTTCAAATTGTTGTATCGCAAGCTTTTTTTGCTATATGTTTAAAAATTTTAACTAGATTTCCTGTTGTGTACATTTTCTTTACTTATTGCATATCTTCTCTCAAAGTTGGGCCATGAGGAGAGGTAGCGCTGATCCCTAACGCACGTCGCCCAGGATAAACAGCGGACCCATGCTCTCCTCTCCGACCTAAAATATCCTACCCTATCCTATCTCATCTCACCCCATGCCATCCTATCCTATCCAATTTAATTCCATCCCATCCCATCCAATTACGTTTCATTTCATTATAGTGGCCCACATCTGCCAAAATATTGATTATAAAGTCATCCTATCGTTTCAATGTCAGCCATACATCATTTCAACGCATATCACAGAACTGCTATATTTTCAGACACCAAATTCAACAGTTACGCCCACACCGACAGAAGCGCCCGGTATGTATTGATGACGTTTAGCATTATGATGACAAGAAAAACGTCCCGTATATAATAACTGTGACAAGAAAGAAGTCCTGTTTACCATCACTTAATATGCCACAAATAATGAACCATGGTGTTTACTTTTCGACAAACGGACGACTTACATTTCCACAGACAATCTCGAAAACTGGAGCACCGCACGGGGAAATTAGATATTGATTCTTAACTTTTATGATTGTTCATATAGCACAAATTTGACAATTTTATCTTGAATATTTTCAAGAGATGTCCACCCCTTTACAAAAAACCACATTTTACCCACAATGCTTGTGGTTAGAAAACAACTTGGAGTTCTGAGTGTCACCTTTAGTGCACACAGATTCTGAAAAATCTCCTAGGAATTGAGTATATATGTTTCTTATGTCAGAGATGGATGTTTCTGCGATATTCGGCCTTGAAATGAGGTCACTTTTCCAGGTTGGACATTACCCTAAATATGCACTCTAAATGAAGTCACTTTTCCAGGTTGGACATTACCGTAAATATCCGCTCTAAATGTTCGGATGGATAACGTGCCTGCGATCTGAGGCCTTGCACCTAATTTAAGTGTGCGTGCTGAATCGAAACATTTACTATATTATAGTTTTTTTGTTGTTTTCACATTGGTCAAAAGCAAAATGTAGTGTTCTAGATGTAAAAGCGATATTAGTAAAGAGAAAGGTATTGGAAGCTCTACACAAAGATTTAATTGTGCTTAGCCCTTCTGTTCACAAAAATGCCATTCTGTTTGCTAATGCGAACGTACAAATGTGAACACCTTTCTCTTTTAAGAACACAGCTATGACAAAGTAATGGTCATTACGTGTCATTTGTGTCAAATTATTATCATATAAAGTTTTCAGAGTTTCATAAAAGACATATTCTTACACAATCGACTCTTCTCAAATTCACCATCGTTTTACATGCCGCACACACATACTCTCTGTGGATCATTGCGCTAATCTTCATTTGTGCAAAATCATTGGAGCAGTGAAACCATTACCCATGTCACAGTGATCCAGATTTTCATTTTGTAAAACTTACGGAAAGAGACAAGATGTTGGGGGGGTGGTGAGATATTTAACACTAATATTGCAATACTACATATTTGTACATCTTTATCATCCATCACTTTTATTCCAGGTGTACAAATGTTCGGCGTCAAATTTTCGTACGTTCAGCTGGCTGCGATGATAGGCAGCGGACTCGGTCTCCTCATCAGCATCACTGCACTTTTGTGTGCCATTTGTAAGAAGGGAGTAAAAAACACTGACGACGACGATGATGATGACTACGATGACCGTCCGCGACCAAGGAGAGGATACACTCCAGGATATCAGGAACCATACGACTATCCTTCAAAGCGCAATTATGATAGATATTAACTTTTTAATTGTCTGGACTAAGCATAAGATTCGCATGACTGCAAGATACATTATCATGTTGCATCTGTTAAATGTGACCTTACGTTTCTGTTTTCTATAAGCTACAGTGTTTTTTGTAAAGTATGCACATAATACATTACGCATTATCTATGCTCACAAACCAAATAACTATTTTACGACGAAACCTGTGCTTAGTTCGATAAGAGAGGATTTTTTTGCACCATTATCAATATATCGATACAATAATTTATATATTCGTACAAGACTTATTTACACATGCAAAAGATTCTTAAGGGTACACACTTTTCATTCTATTGCATCATTTGGTGCCATACCTAGTATGAGTTTCAATATTGCACAGATTACACCAACATGAGTCATTTTCCAAGCTACAGTTGTGCGAAATCTAAAATACACTGCGTCAAACATTCTACACGCAGTTTTATGGACCGGCAGTTATAGAAAATGCGAACATCCGGCAGACCGTTTAATTTACAGATATTGTACATTTTTTCATCATCGGATAAGTGTTTTTTTCAAATGAATCTAAATACACTAACAACGTAATTAAATTCCTTTCTAGGCTCGTTATGTGTTACACTTTGTGATACAATTCAAGTGTTTTGCTTAATCGTAGTTACTGGAACATGTCCATCTTGCAACAAAATACATTCAGATGCACGTGCTCGCAAATCTAAAAAGTTCTTTTATGCTAGAGACCCAGTATGATATGATGGTAGATTCAATTTATTAATAACAGATATATAGATATCATGACCAAGTTATTGTTGTTGTTTTTTTTTTTACAAAACACAAAACGCTTTATGTTTGAAGAAATGGCCATGTTTGTGGTCAAGTTATGGTGTCAAAAGAAATTCTGTGGCAAACTCATGATGCCAAATCAATTTAAAAACCGAATTTCTCTTTTGTTATATCCTTTTCCGCAGGACTAAAAGTGTTTATTTGACGAAACTAAATTATAAATGGCGTCTCTTTTTATACATGGTATTGCAGATTTGATAGCAGGGTATATGAACAACTGTGATAAGATATTATCCCCTCTTCCCTATTGGATAATCTTAGAATACTACATGAGGACCTCACTGGCACAGCGGAATCACTTTCTGTAAACCTTCTTTGTCAGCAGAGTCCACGTGATCCTCTTGACCAGTGGTTCCCTGTAGTGTTTAATGAATCTGGATTTATCCTCCTATACCGATTCAAATATTTAAAGACACGTGCTAACATGAATATGCAACAGTCGCAACGACTCTTTCTATTCAATAAATTGTATTCCCATGAAATATATTGAAAACAGGAAATAACTTGCAATTGAAGTCACTTAAAATAGGCAGTTGCTGTATCATTGTCGAAGAAAATAATATCACTTTGCTGGCTAAGGAATTATATTTTACTGCATCCTGCTTCAATGAATAAACTAGTAGTCCCCATATATATATATATTACTCTGTGGATACAAAAATAAGGAATATTACAGTTAAGTTACTTGTTACTTGGTGGCAATGCCTCTATAATTTTACATTTTGAACAAAAATAAACTGTGATGCGCCAAACTTACTATTGCATTGTTATTGTCTTTTCTCATTGATGGTCGATCTACGTATTTAAAATTGGAATCAGTGTCAAGCAAGGGAAGTTGAAGCAATACCGGTATAACCTTTCTGTTATAAACACCCCTTCGTTAATTTCTCCCAAGATCAAATAAACTAGCACCAAGTATTTTAAAGACTTGTGTTTAGGCTATTTTTATGACACAAATATATTTCAAATCATCTATTCAATATACTCTCATCTACTATGTGGATGTATGTGAGATTTCCAGGGATTATAATCTAACGTGGGACCTTTCCATAACTATACTTTGAACACAAAGTTTTTCGCACAATTTTCAAGCAAACTCTCAGATACATATACAGAATGCTTACAAAAATAGATTACTTGGTCATAGTTTACACATAATAACTCATATCATTAGAATTACTACGTAGCATCTCGATGTCCAAAAATCTACCGACTTAAGTGCCAAATTGCAAATTCCTTATTGCATCCACAGGAAGACAGGTTCTTACTGAACAACCAAGATTACTAGTATTTACAACTCAAAATGTGGAATTTATTATTCCTAGTACCTTTGACAAGCAGTTACACTTACGGTGTGCTGTACCATTTGGTTTATTTTTGTATTAGTGATATAGTATGATAATTTTGGTTGTAGATGTCCTATAAAACGTTAATATTTGAATGCTCACAGAGTTTTGTTGTCATGTCCTCTTAATTTATAAATCCACAAAATGTACAAACTGGCCATTGGTATGGTGTGATTTAACTCTAGCATATACTTGTATTCAAGCGAAAATTAAGGTAACATTAAAACAGAGATACATCCTGAACCAACATAATGGTCACCAGATGGTGTCACTCATTGAGGGTTATTGTACATAAATCTTAACGTATAAGAGAAATCAGAGGTACCATACACGAGACGATCTCTAAACTACAGCCGTTTGGTGTTCATGGATACGTCGTCAGCTGTATACGTTTTGGAGATAAGGGCATCTAGTATCAGTTAAAACTTCAGCCACATTGAAAGAACAAAAAGCGAAATATCCAGCTACGTTTACAGTTGAGACAGTGGCACTTTTTCTGCGAGGAACATAAGAAAAACAGAGGCTATTAAATCAAGTATATGTATTGCAGCATTTTGGTGTTGATAATGGCTTATAAATTTATTTCTATAATTTTAACACGTCAGGATTGACAAAGAATCCATCCAGACTGTCCAGGTAGACTGCCTGCAGTTATATCATGATGCTGTTAAACTGTTTTTGTAAAATATTTGTTTCTGGTAGCCGATAGATTCCCATACAGTAAGAAATTAGCGCAAACCTGCTGTTACAACAGAATTAAATGCTGATTACACTCGAAGTTTTAACTTCTATAACGAAGCCCGGGGCTTCCCAGTTACCAGCCATGCTTTGGGGAGGTCTCTGGTGAGTTCATGACGACACATGTAACATAGATTGCTTGAACAAAGCAGCTGTGTAGGTTTATAACTTAAGATATTTTAGTCGTGATAGACACATAGTACTTCAAGATCAAGGCGCAACAAAAATTTGTTATGTTTGGAAATTTGCCTAAACGTGCAAATGGATTTAATACATTTGAGGTGGTCGTGCACCTAAAAGGCAATAGCATTTATTCTTTCACTGTAGGGTTTCTTCTTCAGTCCTAGTTTTTCAACCGCACAAAGGCATACTCCAAACGATTTCAAAAGAATTTCATGCTTTCTAAAAACATGGCAATGCGTTGTTGTTTTGCTCAACAAAAGCCGGCTTACGTAGCGCTTTTAATATCATTTGCTTTTGATTTTTGCATTCATGCGATTATATCATTGCTCAGTGCGTGGCTGCCAAGCAAAGGTGCGGACGAGAATTTGTCTGAAGTACTGGTTTATCTGTGCGTTTGTATGCCATTTTGGAGGCTAACCTGACATGAAACATGGGGTAGACTGACACGTTTGGAGCAAAATTTCGACTTTCTAAACATCATTTGGGGGTGTATTGTGCTCAGAAACATTTCTAAAATGGAGCGATCGAACAGAAACCTATATTTTCTGGTCCTGGTGGCCATTGGATGTAGTGCAGTATGCCAGGCTGCCCTGAACGCTGGTCAAGGGTGTTCCTACACTGACGTGGGGACGAAAAGGATCCTTTGTGATTTCAAAAGATGGACAACTCCACTAAACGAATCTGATTTCTCCCTTAAACCGGTCTACATTGAAGTCGTGAACATATCGGGATCATTCCCATCCAATGCATTATCGCAACTTACAACGCGCACAGACACAGTATCAACAATGGACATCACCTTATATCTCAGCTGCAGTGATAAGTCTGTTTCATTTTCTCCTTTAATTGGCACTTTGTCTTGGATGAAACATGTGGCTATTCAAGATTGCGTCATCTCAAGCTGGCCGAATGATTTTCTCGCCGTTTTCGGGGGTCTTGAAACACTCACTCTGAGAAATGTACACGTGTCCTCCATACCCAGCAACGCTTTTCGTGGACTTTCGAACCTCCTGTCATTGTGGATTTCCGACAGCAACATTGCATTTGGTGCCTTCCTCAGTACAAGTCATCTTTCTCATGTACCAAAACTTCAAACATTAGCTTTACAGAAAGTGGGCATAAGTCTCCTACCAGCTGATGTTCCAAACGTGCTTAAGTACCTGCAGACGATTGACCTTAAGGATAATTCGTTTACAACGCTTCCCAGCGGCATTTTCGACAATGCCACCTCACTCGCAAGGCTCAAAATGGGTGGTAATATGTGGAGTTGCACTTGCAATTTCAAATGGTTATATGACTTTGCTAGCCCCAGGGGTAAGTAGAAATAGATAAAACATTAGAGACTGATTTAGAAACATTATCATCTCATGGAGAAAGTTAAAATTTAAATGCATCAAGCAAATGACCCCTTTGCTGTCACCAATAGGACAAGACATGTTAATATGGAAATGCAAACACATCATAGCAATTTTCCCCTCGAACAATGTTACTGCGAGCTTTTCTGTCACCAGGGTGGCTGCGCTTTCAGTGACAGGGATTGGCATATGCCACATGTACATATGTCCAGAATTTATATTCAAGGATCGCAATAAAGTTGGTCTGAGATGCAAGGAGCATTGGATCAGTTTAAATGTTAGTTGCACATATTGGTCAAGATGCACTGACTCGGTACCTGATTTGTAATTATATGCAAGGAACACTGTTGGTATTTGTTTTAACCGCCATGGTCCTGAAAACACATCGACTAAACAACCAAGCTGTATCGAGCAAGAGGGTAATTCTACATCGATGAGCTATTTGAAAACACTTAAACTGCTTTTGATCTTCTCAGATGCATAATTCAGTCTGCACGTGATACGTTTTACACTCATGTCTTTATTTTCTCTCAAATGGGACAACGGTAACATTGACTCCTCTCCTTACCGGGTCAACAACTTTCTTAGGCATACTCTGGGCGCCAAGAAATCGCTAAGGAAAGCTTTTAAATATGTAGCAAGATGTTCTTATTTACACAAACAAGTATACCAGCGCTGTAATCGCCCCCCCGCGTAGTTCGAAACCAAGAAAGATTATAATAACAATAATATTAACAACAACAACAGCAAGAAGAAGAAGAAGAAGAAGAAGAAGAAGAAGAAGAAGAAGAAGAAGAAGAAGAAGAAGAAGAAGAAGAAGAAGAAGAAGAAGAAGAAGAAGAAGAAGAAGAAGAAGAAGAAGAAGAAGAAGAAGAAGAATTCAATCTCTGGGCATCGATGTAAACTTCGAAGTCAATAAAATATACAATTGATAAAAAGCGAATAAAGTTTTTTTAAATAAATTCAAAATCTAATTCATGATTTTCCAGTTTCCTTTGCCTAATCTAAACATAAATCTGAACATCAAAGGAAGATACACAAGTATCGACAGGACCTGTGCATTTGACATTCTGGGACTATAAATTCAAGAAAACGTACATTGGAATGCCAAGATACAAATGGCAAATAAACTTTCCAGGATAATAGGAGCGTTGACAATATTTCCATGCAAGGTCTTTTGAATCGTGTACAATTTCCTTCTATGCTGCAGATAAGCTATGCAATTTTGACTGGAATACTCATGCAATCATGTTAAGCCACTAAAGGAAGCCATCTATCAGATTTATTCAGCAAGTTTCAATACACATACCGAACCTCTTATTTTTCCTGCTTTTAAATGAACATTCTTCATGTTCTTAAGGTTCAGGATCTGCAGAATTAAAAAGCCCTTAGTTTCTACTTTTGATACAGATAAAAATGAACTTCCACGTTTCGAGACAAATATGTTTTGAGTCATTCCTGCAACCCATACAGACCCAACCCATAACCTGAATTTCCCACGTTATTCCGCCCCTGTAGACCTTCAGCCCAAAACTGCAGTCCTTTCTTGATACCGAAAATACTCAATACAGTGCCTCGTAATAAAATGGAAAATTTGATATTCATACAAATTCAAACTCAAGCACAACATTTTATTTCAACTTGTCTACAGGGTTAACGTGGGCCGGGGAAACAGCATAGCAACACAAGTCATAGCCACGGTTGTTCGGTGAAACAGCATCAGCGCTGATCGTTATCGTAATACTTCGCTAGATTCCAGAAAAAAATCAATTTTGGATATCAAGGTGAATTGCGGCCACAACATATATCATATCATTATTGATGCTCTGAAATATTTGTAAAATATATACTTTTGGTTGCATAGATGATAACCCCTTCCCCCCGATCGTCCCAATACTGCCCTCATTTATTACAAACCATTGGGTGCAGAATCCGCAAATTTCAAAATGGCTGACATCAGTGGTTCGTCCCGATTCGATATTTTGAAGACGTAATACCCAAAACATATGGGTGATTAGTGTTAAGGAAAGGTTAAGTTGTCGAATGAATGTAATGTACAATATATGATGGGACTTCTCCAGAGTGAGCAATACCAGAAAATGTAAGTACAACGCCGTACGGTTAGCAGTTGTAGGCAGCGGTGGGCCCCAGAGCAAGGATTTTGTATCAGACACTGAAATCGCCCCCCCCCCGGTATGAATCAAGTAGCACTGCTAGTCGGACCTGCCAAGCCACCCTGGTGAGTGAAAGAGGGAGCTTAAGGGAGAAGGTTGCCCGATAGTGGATACAGGTCCGAAAGTACAGGCGGGTTTTCATATAAGTGGTAAATATATGGTAAACATTGCTTCTGATATTCTAAGTTGCCACATTTAGCTATCTTTGGGTTGTTCTATTATGGTGCTGCCATAGTAGTGTATTTTAATTTTTGTATGCCTCCACATCTTCCAAAAGTAATGACTCCCAGCTCCATCCCGCCCACCCCCACCCCCAGTTGTAATCCAATTGGAAATTTCAAAATAGTGTAAAGAACGCAAGTTTTCGAAACAAATTATTCTATTCTTGTGTACTGCAAATGTTGGTCGTTTCAATATTTCTGAACTTTTTACACAGGTATTGTTCTGGGGCCGACCGTCCAGGATGAGGCGCTGTGCGACACTCCCAGTCAGTACAAGGGTCAGCGATATCAGTCGGTCATGAACACCATTGATTGCTCTCCACCTGCACCGGTACGTCACAGTTAGTCATACAGTGTAGATTTTTTTTGTTTGTTTGTTTGTTTTTTGTTTTGTTTTGTTTTTTTTTGGGGGGGGGTGGGGTCTTCTGGGGAAGCGAGTCAAAAATAAAAAGATCCTGCCAGGCAAGATCTGATACTGTGGTTTCAACTGTTTCTTACCTTTGCATTATCTGTGAAACGTACTCAGTGTTACCTTACCGCGTAGCAGATTCGGTGGTTTCTTAATTTGGCTTTACATGGTTGCTTCACCCATGTGTCACTGTTTTTCGCCTTTGATTTTCCTGTGGCAAAGACAGATGGCTCGGACAGACTGCCGCAATTTTGTAACCCTATCAAGATCAAAAGGCCTGCTTAATCAATCATTTACATTTTGAAGCAAAACAACAACGCGGTTAGACTGGGTCTTTACACGTGCAGGCAATCAGCCAAGCTTCACTGACTTTCTTTTTATTTTTTTTTTACGGGGGAAAAAATAATAACATTCTTTTCTGAAACCGCTGGACCAATTGCTTTGAAAATGCACGATAACACTCCTGCATACACAAAGGTTTTATTTTTAGCAGGTCACATTTTGATTTTTTTTCTTTTTACTTTTTTTTTTCTATTTTACAAGTAAATATTTTTCCGGCTTTTTTCAACTCTTCCCCCAAACCGCAAATTGAGTTCAAAGTTGGTTGGAATGTAACTTGATTTGGTTTACAACCAGACTGTTCAGTATGTGGTGATGCTATTAGTTCCTCATTTACAACAGTTTTTGTAACAAGCTATAAAACAACATGCATTGCTGGTCTTGTAAAAGGATACTGATGCAAATACATGACTATGTAGTTATCCCTGCACGTGTTCGTTATATCTTCTCAAATCCTGTTGGGGTTTTTTTAATGGTACAGTTATCAACGAAGGTCATGTTATTGAACAGTAGTAGTAAAGCAACACCACTATAAATGACTGTGATATCCGTAGTTTTCTGTACAAATTGTTTAGCGAATCCCCTGTAAACGTGGTGAGGTTGTATATAGTTAGCTTGGCTAAGCAAAGATTCTGCACACAGCTTTCGTATTTATTATATATGGGACATATGATTTGATGTTTTACCAGGTAACAAATAACGCCAATGTCACGAGTGATCCCACATCAACGAAGACCACACTGGGAGGTAACTTAAACTTGCCTACCGAAAGCCACTAAAAGCGATCGTCACCTTCTTCTTTATATTAATTATTATGTATATATATATACATATATATATGTATATATATATATATATATATATATATATGTACATACATATATATATGTATGTATATATATGTACATGCATACATACATGCATATATACATACATATATATACATATATATATATATATATATATATATATATATATATATATATATCATATTATATTAGTTATGTCTGGGTGCAAACCCAGACATTTTGTTTTTCGAAGAATTCTTTTTTTTTCTTTTCTCCTTTCTTTCTTTGTTTATTTCTTTCTTTCTTCTTCATTACCAAATTTGTAAGGAGTTTCCTCGGACACTATTATTCCCAAAACCACCAAACTTGTCATGGTGACTGACCTACCAGAAAAATTGTGCATATCGGTTGGAATAATAATAATGTTTAAAATTATGCAAATTTGGGGCAATCAAAATTTTAAAAGCTCTATATCTTCCAAACTATTGCAGATAGACACAAAATTTCAATGTACATATACAGGTTTGCAACACCTGCCAATATAATGGACTGGTAATGAAAGTTGTAGAATTTTAAATCATGCTAATTATTGGCACTGAAAAAGGTAGAAGTTGAATATCTCCACACAGACTTGCCATTCTAACTTCAATTTATAGGTGTGTGGCAAAGCCGCATCCAAAAAACAAGAACCAAAGTTATAGGATTTTATTTAATGCAAATTAGGTGAATATACAAAATTTAAATCTTAAATGGCTTTAAAATTATTATAGATAGAGGGGCCATTCTAACTTTAATTTGTAGGTTTGCAAAATAGCCACATCCAATGAACCAAAACTGCAAAATTGTAATTAATGCAAATTAAGTGGATACATAAAATTTAAATGTTGAATAGCTTTAAAAACTATTGTATATAGAGGTGCCATCCAAACTTCAATTTGTAGGTTTGTGACATAGCCGCATCTAACGAACCATGAACCACAGTTCCAGGGTTTTAATTTATGCAAAGTAGGTGAATACACAAAATTTAGATCTTGAATAGCTTCAAAACTATTTTAGATAGCGGTGTGATACATAGAGGTACCATTCCAACTTCCATTTGCAGATTTGTGACATAACCGCATCTAATGAACCATGAACCAAGGTTCTAGGCTTTTAATTCATGTAAATATGCAAATACACAAAATTAAGATCTTGAATAGCTTAAAAACTAGTATTGATAGTGGTGTCATTCAAACTTCAGTTCATACGTTTGTTACATGGCCACATCAAATGAACCAATAACAAAAGTTGCACAATTTTAATTTACGCAAATTAGGCTAATTCACAAAATTTAGATTATATTGAACAATAGCAAAGTGATGCATTTTAAATAATTCTCATTTTGACGGCACCAAGACAGATTCACTGTGAAGGAAATCTTCTTTAACAGTTTTCTCCTTTTCCGAATCTTTTACTTTTGCTAACCAGCATAAGCCCCTGTAGGAATAGCACCGGACAAAACTAAAGATCCAATCCAGATAATCCATTGAAGTAGTATTTGCCTTGATTTACAATTATGTTGGTTATGTGCTGTTGTAATCTTGTAGTCTTGTCTGGATACCTGTACATTGTAGTACCTTTTTAAACATTTTTTTTACCTCCGCTTTTTGACTGAGGTAACAACTGTTCTCGGTGCACTTTTGGAACATTCAGCGCCGAGGAAAGCTGTCGACTTGGACTACTCTTATGGTCTATCCAACTGTATGCATGCTGGTACTTGACGGATAAGTCAACTTGCGAGGAATATTTATCTAATTTTAGTATGTTAGTCCATTTCCGGTAGGAGTATGACTGAGTCAATTGCTTTCCTTGTCGCGGGTTGGGCACATTGCTCCCAACACGTACCAAGGAAAGCTATTGATTTAGGGTGTGGCATCATAAAATGGTATTATATACAAATTCTGGCAACAATGGTTTCTAGTCATTGGAATTATAAGTCAAAACGGTGAGGCATACGGCAATTTACATCCGGGCACTTTTGTTCGATTTGAGCGGGAAAACTTTAATTGAAAGCGCGTCGACTTTCATGGAAGTTGGCAATGACAGAGTTAAGCTCGTGGGTGCAGTGGACCTGTTTACAATATTCTCTTCGTTAAAATTACGTGCAGTTTTTGCATGTGGTTTATAGCATGCTGTTGTTAATAGCCATGTACTTAACGTATTGAAATGTTTTAGAGTGATCACGGTTATCATTTAGATTACAGTTGCACTGGGTTTGTTTATTTATTAAGGTTTTATTATCCTTCTAACCTTTATTCTATTTTACCAACATTTATATATTTTTATGTATGTGATGTGTATATGTGGACTTTAGGTCTGAAATAAAGCTGTTTATCTTTATCTTATTATGACTAAAACCACAAATGTATAATACAGATTGTAAGATATGTCCATGCTTAAACTGCTAACTACGGTCATAAAAACACGTTGCCGTTTCTTGCATGGATCAGTGCATGGAACTACTTTGCAATACTTAATATATTTACCTGTTGCTCATTCGTTTCACTTCACTGCTGTTACTTGCAGGGGTTCAATTGGCCGGGATATTCTTATCCTACCTGGATGTGGCGGTGTACAGCGCCCTGGCCCTCAGCCTTCTCCTGTCCCTCGCTACTGCTGTCATTGCATGCTGTAAGCATAGAAGGGCTCAAAAGGAACCAGAGAAAGGTAGATTACTAACACCAGTGAGATCAATTCGGATTTCCCCTGAGCCACGAAGGAAACATCCTGATAATCACTGGGATTCACGAGGGCCAGATCCACGTAAAACGTACCCAGACGAGTATATGGAGCCACGCGCCCCAATGCAACGTGAAAGGTACCCGGACGAGTACATGCAGCGTGAAAGGTACCCGGAAGAGCGTTTTAATCACCGCGCCCCAATGCCACGTGAGAGATATTCCGATGAGTACATTGATTCGTATGATCCCGCAAGAGATCGGGATTATGATGATGGTTACAGGCCTCCCCCTGTACCGCCACCAGGAACATTGCGCGGAAACAGTGGACCACCTCCCCGTCAACCTCCTTGGGACGAGCGTGAAGATCCGCGGCCTTCGTACAGGGATGACTACCCGCAAAGGGAGTACAGATCGCAGGAATACCCGCCTGGCCAAGCGCAGAACCCGAACATGTATCAAGACCAAGACCACTCCCCACCACCCAGTTATAGGACAGACACAAGATCAACGGCCTACGGAGAGAGAAGTCGATTGCCTGGTGGTGGAAATGGACAAGCCCCACAGTCAAATACAAGGGGATACGGTAGAGCGTATGATGATGACTTTTGATACAGACGTCTAACTTTCCATATGTCATAAATACCACGAATATGTTTGAAAGTAAATAGCACCCATAGTAATTGTAAACATTCTTATGCCAAGGACATGCTTTAACTTTACAACTACGGGCAGCACTAATATAGTGGCATTTAGCTCTTGTTACATCCATAATTTATAATTATTGGTAACTACATCTATGTATCTCTGGCTCTTGGAAATAAAGTAATCAGCATGCTTTCGTCATTATGTGGTTACAAAGTTAGAGTCTTCCCATCCCTATACATGTACAAATACCGTATCGCCGTCGTGAGTAGCTGAAGTTGAAATGCGAGTTTGTAAATTGTCAATCACAAGTAGCTGGACTCGGTTGAAAAAATTCATGTAAATCATACCTGCTTTAATTAATGAGGGTGTGGGTGACAAACCGTAGCAAGTTACACAAGTAAATGATAGAAATTTTAAATACCACCAAATATGAATCGATGAGAAAAATATATCTGCCATTCTGCTGCTTTGTTTACTACTCATTGGCACAGGCCCCAACTAAGCACAAGGAAATAATTCTGTTTGATCAATGGGCTTAACGGCGTTGTACACTCCATGACACCCATGTATAAATATTTAATTTCTGTCTACGGTTACCATCTAATACCCTAAAAAATACATATTTCTGAAAGAAAACATGACATCAAGTTTAATTTTGGCACTGAAAATAAATTTTATGATCCCCTTTGGTGTAATTATATTTAAATTACAATTCTTTAATTTCGCATAAAATTTAAAATAGCTTTTGAAAAAAATACAAATCAGATTTAGTGCACATTGTCAAATAAAAACAACACATAATGCTCTTCCAAATTATATTTTTAATTTTCGGAAAAAATATTTACTTCTTATTTTCTGGCTGTTATAATTTAAAAAAATATTGAAAGTTTGAATTAAAATATCCTCTTAACTTTGAACTGAATCCTTTATTCAAAATTTAAAATATTGTTTAGCTGCTACAAGTGTACACTGGGATTTCCTATAAGAAAAATTATGTTTCCCGATTTTGGTGTTTGCGCCTTTTTTTTGGGGGGGGGGGGGGGCTGGTGTTAACTTTAGCCTTAACACTTACAGCAATTTCAGTATTTTTAATAACTTAATCAAAATATACACCTTTAGAAAATATATGGTGCCAAATGAAAATCTAGTGAATATAAGGACATGTTTGGAATAAAGTCGTTTTTTTTCTGTTTACAGTGCTGAAAAAGTGTTGCAAGACCTTAAATTAGTGTGTAAATACGTAACATGTATCCGTACAAAATGTGATATAACAATTCTTTTCTCTCTATTTTAATCATTGATAGGTATCATCGTAGAACCAGCTACCGCCTTCTGTTTTCTAAAAAGTTGGACTTAAATAATCTGGCATTTAAAATGATAATATTCGCTCAAAAATATAGCAAACCTATTTACATTTGATGAAGAATTGTTGAGGTCCATAAATAATTTCGATATTTCAATCATAAATCAATTTTGCAGCCACAAAATTATTTTGAGCCATTTAATTCATTTTTTATATCCATGAATCATTTTAACCTCCATTGATGAATTATTGAGATCAAAAATAGTAATGTATATATATATATATATATATATATATATATATATATATATATATATATATATATATATATATATATGTTTATATATATATATATGTGTGTGTGTGTGTGTGTGTGTGTGTGTTAGTGTGTGTGTGTATTCATAAAGATTTATCGAACTCAACGATTGATTTATTGAGTTCCAAATCATTTGTGGAGCTCCAAAATTGAATTAGGAGTCTCAAAAAATCAGTTGTAGAGATTATCAATTCTCGTTGTTTGCACAAAAATTGAACTCAAAATGAATTTTAAAGCTCACTAAATTATTTGTGGAGCTCAAAAATACAGCAGAACATGTAGCAATTATAAAAATACAATAAATGCACAATCTCTTGAATTTTTTTCTCACAATATTTAACTTCAAGATATAGCAAGTATATTTATATTTTTTTTTTTTTTTTCACACAAAGATATCTGTGGATATAGTTTAGGATATTTTTCACACAGAACACGTGACAAGCTACTTATTTGGCCAGTTCTAAGCACCAGGACCACTTAGGTCTACTGGTATTGTAGACCAAATGAATGGAGAATTCAATTAATTGAATTGGGGGTGCTTCGTTACTAATATCATCACAATTTTGCTGTATTTTTGTGTGTGTAGTGTATCATTCGTATACGGCAAGTCGTTTAAACATTCCGCAATAACTGTATGTGGTTTTACTGCTGCTCCGAGTTGCCACAGGCGCTCGTAACATTCAGTCAAGCATATTTTTTTCATTTATTTATTTTTAAACACTTTTCTGTTTTTCTAGGAATTCATATTTCTTCCTTCTTTCTTTCTTTACAGGCAAATTTGTCCGACATTTCATTTGAAAAGTATTATATGTAGAAACTCGAAAGTTGGCACAATTATACTTCTATAGATAAAGTCTGGCCTTTTTATAATGAGAGTTCATGTTTTTCAAAATTATGCAAATGAGGGCTAACTAAAGTTATAAATCTTCAATATCTTATATACTATAGTAGATGTGGTTCCGAGTGTATAGGAGTTTGATCATAGCAAGGTAGAGGTCATCTCAAATGTCAAGGTCATTTCATGGTCAAAGGTCATGTCAAGGTCAAATTTCAATTTTATGCCAAAATATCATTTTTGAGGTCAAGGTTTGCTTCAGGTAGAGGTCATCTCAAGGTCAAAGGTCATTTCAAGGTCAAAGGCCACTTTCCATGGTAACTTTCTTCTAGCCATAGCTTGGTCAATTTTTATCCAATTTTGATCATGTTGGGCTCAAATGGTAGCTATGGTAACACTGCACATTTTGAATTCTACATGTAACCTCTAAAGGTCAAAGGTCAAGGTCATTTGGACCTTTGAAAGTTTCATCCATCCAATCCTAATCAAGTTGGACTCAAATTGTAGGTATTGAAACACTGCACATTTTTATAAGAACATGTAACCTCGGAAGGGCAAAGGTCAAGGTCATTTTGCCCTTTGAAAGTTTCATGTTGCCATAACTTGGTCAGTTTTCATCCGATATGGTTCATGTTGGGTTTAAATTTTGGGTATTGTTACACTGCGCAATCTACATGTGACCAACTTCTAATAGGGGGTTGTTGACCATTGCGCACCTAATGAATTAAAACTAAAAGTTGTAGCAATTTAAATTATGCTAAATAGCACCATTAAAAATTTTAAATCTTGAATAACTTCAAAGCTATTATAGATAGAGATGCCATTCCAACTTGTACTCCTGTGTTAAGGAATAGTTCTACATTGCTACACCCATGTGCTTTGAAGACACACACACTGATTTGCTATGCAGCAAATCATCTTTTCTAGTTTTGCTTTTTTTTGTGGGACATTTGAGACAATTGTAGGCGTGTTGCTATGGATATATGTGGATTTCAATGTCAAATGCTTATAAAAATAGTTTTGGAATAGGCCTAGACTGGTGAGTTGCGCAGCGTGTTGTACTGTTGGTGTGTGCGAGCAGGTGTTCAAGGTTCACACTCTCTACCAGACCCCTCCCCATCCCCAACCTGCGTACATTAATTAGCACGAATTCTTGGCTGACTGAACGTTACGAGCGCTTGTGGAGTTGTCTGAATATTGTCATCGAAGGCAACCTTAACATGCACTAGTAACTAGTTTTGGCGTCAAATTCATCATTCCAGCGTTTCATAGCGTTAGACGTTTCCCAGGGTAACATACGCTGGCTAACGGTGACCAACGCTGGAAAGTGCGGAAGTCCAATTGACCCACTTGGGCATCATTGTTTGCCAGCGTTTGGGGACTTCTAACGCTGTCAAACGCTAACTAATGCTGGCTAACGCTCTACACTGTTCTTTGCTCACAAACTGATTGGAGTACATGCAAAATGTGGATTCAGCTGGACTGGAATGAAAAGGACTTTTGTAAACCTGTCATAAACTTGCAACGTAATAAAATCTTGATGATACAATCATGAAACCTGTTTTGAGAGATTGCCCATAGAACATACTCAGAATAGTTACATAAGGCAAGTGGTCTCTCAAAAGAGGTTGAAAAAAACATGAAAGACAGCAAAAGGGGTATGGATGGTAAACATGGTCTGAAAAGGCAGGTGGTCTTTCATCACAGTGATCTCATGAAACAGTTTTCACTGTACATACATATGAGCAATGGTTTCACATTACATGTACATAACAAGAACTTTTTTAAAACTTGGTAATGGTCAATGACCTTTACAATATTTTTAGGTCTTATATGTATTCTTCATGCAAAGCAAATAACACGAATGTGTGTAAATCAATTGTAATTATATTTTCAATACACATGCTTCTATTCGAAATCTAGACCAGGGTAAACACAACTGCGTGTAGCCAAGTTGTTGAAAGTCTGCAATGTACATACGTCTTAAATTTACATCACAAAATATATCAAACACTGTACAAAAGTCATTAGCTCTGAAGTATCACAAACTCTCACAATATACAGATATAGTCTATCAATACTTCAACATGTCTCTGTCAACATTTTGGTCTGGGTGACCCGCATATTTCTCTACTTCACTAGAGCCTGTGTGTTAAGTGCTCATGATTTAGAATTGCATTCTTGTACCCATGGGAATTCAAAAACCATTTTCCCCATTTTCCTTGGCAGTTACTAAAGAGTGTGACAAATTTTGCTGGAACACTTACTTTCTGGATCAACACATCATCACTAAAATAGTCTATCTTGCTCTGCACGTGGAAATATATGAAGTTCAAGCCAATCTGTTGGGCCTATGTCATCAACTTAGTTTGTCAGAATTCTTTACAGCATTTCAAACGATATTACATTTGCTACATCTGTCTCCGCTTTAAGAGCCGAGAGGGTGTTGACGTTGTCTTTTCTGTGTGTGTCACTAATTATTGCAGATGCAAAATTTTTTATACAAATTGAGCTACCAGCATTAAACTTGCATGGTGGGAGCATTTCATGGAAAGCTTAGATAATTCTAACATTCAGGGACCTTGTTGGTGGGTGAACGGTCTTATGGGCATATGCATAGCCATGTAGCATTTCAGTTTGATTTTGGACAAGCAATTTATTTGTTCTGTACACATTTTGAAACAGGTGTCATTTGTTTCTGAATGTGACAAAAATGCACAGTAGCTTCTCTCTTAAGAAATAACTCCATTGAAAGACCACCAGTCTTTTCCCTGACCATATTCGTGAAAATCAGGTCTCAATATCTGTCTATTCCATACATGCATGGTACCCGAGTGAAAGTTGTCTATGCTCCCTATGACTGACATTGACTGAATAGCTGCATTATCCCATACAGTAGTCCCTGCATTATCCCATACAGTAGTCCCTGCATTATCCTATACAGTAGTCCCTGTTCTGATAGACCACCCTAACATCAGAGACTGCTTTCAGACACTCAAATTCCTATGCTTTCCATGTTAATTTACCTGCCGTGAAAGACCACCTTTCTCATAAGACTACTTTTCTTTCACTGTAGGGGTGGTCTCTGGTGACAGGGACCAGCATACTCTGTAATGGGAACTACACAACAGTTTGACTATTTTCCATTTAGAGACTGAAAACGTTCACCCATGATATTGTTCTTCCCCCCCCCATATTAAGGCCACCTGCCTTGTGTGACCAATTTTAGATCTCCCCTGTGTGGGTGGTCATTCAAAAGTGCAACTCCTGTACTGTAAATTACACACTATTGATGTCCTTGATTCTGACAAAGTCTTTCAAAAGAAAAAGAAAATATATTAAAGTTTATCATAATAAGACAAAGTTTCATGTAATGCTTAATATTTGTCCATATCTATAAAGGTGTATTGTCACGCTTTCATAACAATATACAAGTATATAACAGGTTTGCATGAATCCTATTCATTCTAGTACAACTGAATTCACATTTTGCATGCATTCCAGAGACTGTGTGGGCAGAGAGTTTGCCAGTCTCCAAACTCTGGTAAACGGTAGCTCGGATCAATAATGACTACTGTAGCATGCAGCAAAGTTCAAAAGATAAGTGAATACACAAACACTTGACAACAGCATGAATACACATAAGCTATGCAGCGGTGACAGGTGCTACTGTTTTGCCTGTCTAAGTGTACAGCATAACCACCTAAGATGACCCGCCTTGAAGTTCTTGGTTTAAACTTTTTATCTTTAAAAAAATATCGGGAACAATCTGTAGTCCTGTATGGATCCCTTTGGCATATAATATAGGAGAAAATAAATCACTCTATGGAAAAAACAGGGTAGACGTCACTGAACAAAGACAAGAAGTGCACACAAAGTCACAAAAGTGTAATCACCAATAAGATAAATGGCAGGCCTTCTTATTATAGGCTACAATCCGGCAGTACACAGAAACATGAACTTCAACCAGTCACTTAGACAGGGTTTTGCACACAAAGACTTTTGAAAAGCACCCTTTACTGGTCTAAACTTCCCAAGCGCCAGCTTTGGTCATCTTCCGTAGTAGCTACGGCATGGCCAGTGATGGGAACGCATTCAGTCCCTGTTGCATCGGCAAAGACCGGATTGTCGCAGCCCGGGGCTCCTTCCAACATCAGTTCACCATGGTGGACGAGTTCAGACTGGACAACCAGAAACAGTTTCCTATTTGCATCCCCATTTTAACCCAGTTAGCCATGAGCACACTGACATTCACTGCTGGGAGTCAATGTTTACAATCGTAGTTGGGGTAGAAGCTCCATTCCCGGGTGGTCAAACTGTGACGGAAAGTAGCCATGCTTGACGAGGGCGGTCACCAAATGAGAGGCAATTTCACACGACAAAATAATGACTTAAGTATATATTGCGTCATGACAAAGGCAATTTTCTTCACAGAATGCTACAACAGTTCAAGGCCTTCTCTTTTCATAAAAAAATAAAGTACTTGGTGAGGGGAACCCTTAAACTATGGTGATTGTACATGATGTTAGGAGAGTAACATTCGTTCGTACGACGCACTTAATGTTGTTAAAAAATCCTACAAACTTCACTGAACTATAATTTCTACCCTCCAATGTACTCCTTGTGTAATACATTTCGCCATCCCTTGCATGTACTACTACTTTGACCAACGCAAGGAAAGGGTCGCTTAGTTCCGACGGACCCAATGTTGTAATGGCGTGGTCGTTCAAGCGACACATATGTGAAAACCCGTCTAAGTAACAATCCCGCTGGATCCTCTGAGTTTAAAGAAGCGGTGAGGAGGACGCCTCAAATATTTAGGTCTAAGTTTAGGTACCGCACATAACCTCAAAGACCAAGGAAAATAAGCAGTGGTTCAACCGGAGTCATCGAAGAAACCACTGGTGGGCAAAATAGAAGCATATCAAGTACGGTTACACTTTATTGTCGTGTAATTTGTTTGCCTTCCTTCATTTATGCTTATTTTGTACCACCAATTGATGATGATGATGATGATGATGATGATGATGATGATGATGATGATGATGATGATGATGATGATGACTACGATGACGACGACGAAGATAATACTCTGTACTTACTCTCGGCAATATTATCAGCAAAGCTCGTTTTAATAAAAGCCGAGCAGTTAAAAAGCAATGACTTTTCAATAAAAATCCTTATTTACACACAAACTTATCGTGAGAAATGTTAATTTTTCTGACTGAAAAGAGTTCACAGTAGTTGTTGTCGGTTAGGAAATTATTCCAGTTTGTCAGTCCCAGGGAAAGAAACGTGTTTTGTGGCTTTATGCTTTTTCGATGTTCATACGCCCTGAGTGTGCCAAGGAAAGCGGTTGACTGATAGCTCTTCATCATTTTGACCAAAAAAAAAAGAAGTGGTCGACATTTACATCAGATGCTTTACAGTAACAATTAATGCAGAACAATTGCATGCCGAAATATTGTCGTTAGTATAAGTCCCTTAGAGTAAAATTTCGTCACTTTCATTACAAATGACCTTGTCAATTTGGGTGGTCTTATTGGATGTGTGATAAGTGTCACGTCAGACGCGACATTCGAAACAAAGAATACAATGTAAAGTTTGTAGATATCAATGCGTTGGTTTTACTACTACTGAGGCCTGCGGATTTAGGCCCATAGCATATGCTATGTGTATGTATTTTATATTTGGTTATAATATATTGTAGCGTTCTTATTTTGTATTTTCCAATTCAACAATGGAGTTTATTGCCTGTGACCGGTTTTCACGTTTGATGTGGCTGTGGTTATGTTTTTCACTGTAAAACAAATATCACAGATATGTATTGCTACAAGCATATCCTGGATGACAGCTGCCAATCAGATAGCAGGAGCCTCCCAAATATCACTTTCGCTAATAGGCTAAATTCAAAACAATTGGCAATTTACGAAATGCTTCCGCAAGAGTGGTTTCAAACTGATCCCTCAGCATGGCACAGTATTTCTCAAAGAAGTGGAATCCCGTAACAGGTATTAGACTATCTAATGTCAAACTTATTACTAAAAATAACACCCAATATTCCCACAGCTGGCAAATTAGGCACCTTGATCCATATAAAAATTATTCTGCAAATCCAGGAAAACATGTCAAATAGTTTAATATTTTGGATGATTTTTTCAAGGGGGTAAAAAACCCCAGCTTTTACGATAGCTGACAAGTATTCGTAATATTTCGGTGTGAAAAGGGGACACTCGTACATTGCAATCACCCCGATCAGTTTATTTAAATACTAAATTTGAGATAGACAATTGCCAGGAGAATAAATTACAGAAATATTCCTACTACTACAGTACAAACGAGGACATATTACACACAAGACTCGAATATGGTATTACACGCCTAGTTCATTGTTCCTATTGTTATGACCTTCCAGCATGCCATTTATAAAAATTTAGGTCAACCAATTGGTAAATCTTTAAGGTAAGGAACCTTATACTCCCTGTATTTATCATTGAAGAGGATATTTATCTCTCACCGTTTTCTGTCTTGTAATGCAAATGTGCAGTTTGATTTCATTCCTTGACTAAGGTTGCCATTCAAAAGTCCATATGAACATGTCTTTCCGCACATCAACCGGAGATGTTAAAATGTTACTTTTCCTAAACTTTATCCACCGATAACTTAGCATGCAAATGAAATAAGAGTTAACAATAATACGTCCGTCCACCCCCACCATCACATTCATGCCAGCATCAATAAAAGGTTTTTGCGCAATAATGAGCGACAATTCTTTCAAAATAAAGAAATAAAATGATTTAATTAACTTATAGAATGTCCATGTTTACCTACTACATATTCAGAATTAGCTCACGGTCTAACTCAATTCTAAGCCCTGGTGACATTAATTCAATCTATCGTATGCGTAGGCCCTACAGCATACTGGACCATCTACTGAATTTGCATAAATATTCAAGTTCAACTACTAGTTCAAATGTTTATAATGCAATGCGCAAAATATCCATTCTAAAATTCTAGGTCGGTAGGTGAATACGCCTGTAATACCAGAATAAACTGACTTTTAGTGTTTGCTGAGGATAAACAAATGCAAAACAGACAAAAAAAAAATGGCACATGAGAAGTTTTTTTTTTTTTTTGCACAATGACAAAAAATTACAGCAGAGTGAGGGAGGCAGCATGGTATGGATTGAAATCCTTGTACGGCAGAAATAACATCATTTCCAAGATGCAGAAAAAGGTTTCTTCACGAAGAATCGAAAGTAGCCCCTTTGTGTCTTCTTTAAGCATGACACGTAATGAAATGTGGAATTGTACCTTCTGGTATTTGCACAAGTATGGAGACCAAGCAAAAGCGAAATGTCGGGCGAAGTAAAATAGCTCCAAAACTGTTCAACAAATGCAGTCATCTACCAATAGGTTAATCTCAGCTAGGAACAACCAATAGGTCTCTCTAGATCTGCCTTTTTGATGGTGCTCGACTGAAGTGTTGGGGGGGCATATTTTTTTTTTTTTTTTTTTGTTCCTTTTCTTTTTAATATTATCTTTATTTTTGGAAATTAAATTCCATCATTTTACTGGATTCTCTGTCCCATAGAATCTCCATAACACACGACTGAAACTTTAAGGCACATCATACGCAACTTTTTTTGCGAATAATGCAATTGCGATACCCATTTTGTAGCACCAGGAAGTATATGTAACTGACAGTTGTAGATCTACTTATAAAAAGTGAAATAACGTGAAATGACAAATTTATAAAAATGGATATGATGCTGAAACAATCTAATAAAAGGTTAATTGCGAAACAATCTCAATTTTCTCCAGTCTATGTGGATGGCCAATTCTGTCAAATTTATATTTTAATCCGAGCATTTTTCATTCGCTCAGTGCCTGCAGATTTTTGTGTTCACCTTAAACTTGGTACACAAACGTTTAGCCCGATCGAGTCCGTACCGGTTCGCGAGCCAAGCCAACGCAGGCGGGTGCGCAGCTGGGTTTGTGAACATGTATTCTCATCTTGGTGCTTTGATGTGTTATTGCATGTAAACATAGGCAATATATTGGTTGTGATCGCTAATTGAAAACAGAGAAACAAAATATAAGGACAAAGCAATTTGGAAAAAAAAACTGGGTTTTGTATGGTCGTTCTCACTATTCATTTGAGTGCTTTTTTAACAGAATTGTTAAGACGATATTTTGTTACACCTATATTTTTCAACTTCTGTCCAGTGCTGCCAAACAACGGAGATTCCCTGAACTATCATTCAGTCTTTCTTGAATGAAAAAGCTTCACATAAATTTGACTACTTGACTCCTCTTTCTTTCCAAGGTGGCGCGTTAGATATCATGTTAAAATAATTTTGAACTTAATTATATGATTAAAAATGTGATTGAATACATTGAAAGATATGTTTTACTGAAAAAAAAACCTTGGCAACAGCTTTCCTCGGTGCACTTTAGGTGCAAATCTGCTGAAACGGACCATTGTATTTCTTGGAACTAAAGGTATGCTGGTACTTGAATGAAAGGTCTCTCCACAAAGAATATGAATGTACCACCCTTATTATAATTGAGAGCAGTTCGTCTTTAGCAGATCTACTTTAGTTGCATTTGGCACTGAAAGAGTTAAAAAAATGTAACGAAATGATAAAAATTACAAACTATCAGTGAGTGGATTTGCCAATGGAAACTGAAAAAAAAAGACTAGATAAAAGCATTTATGCTGAAATCCCAGTAAGTGTTGGTAACATTTTTTCACTAATAAGAGTAACTAAAAGAAAGCCAGGCTCCTCGTGGCTTTGTTTCTTTCATTGTCAACTGAACTGGAAGGTTGCCATTTTAAAATGTAAAAAATTAATCTTTCTGGGGATGGGAAAACAGAAAAGGCCAATGTGTGTACTCTCTTGAAAATAATGAAAATGTTGAACTGCCCTGAATGATAGGATTCAATATTTATGACATAGCTAGATATTAAGGTATATCATAAAATATTTCAGCATGGTATTAAATATTTATTGATGTGTAAATACTGATTTCAACATATAGCGTTCAATAATATATGACAGATTGTATGATCGTGCTACATGTACCTCTTGTAACTAGTCCTCCTCCAATGTATATACTGTATATAATTTTGTAGGGAAGTTCGGTAACGCCACAAAATAACACGTGATGGTGTTCTCTTGACTAAACTTGCAGATGGAGTCAAACCAACCGAGCCGGGGTACGATGCTCCCCCCCCCCCCCCCCATCATTCTGCGGAGGATCCCCCAGGTACAAACCCACATCTCCAGGAGTATGTAATAGTGGTGAATTGAAAATCTTGTAAATGACTTGTACATTCATACTGTGGTAATACTTGATTTTTTTCTTAACAATGACGCTGGAAGCTATATGTTCTGCATTGTGCATGAAACATGTATAATATACATGTCCTTACGCTTTGTAGAGTTTTGTTCCAATGAGTGGTTTATCTCTAGTTTTGGTGCGGAGAACATAGATTATTACCTATAGATACTATACTAATTTTAACATACGAAGATTATTTGATTGATAATAAGGATGCCTGATTATTTGTATATATTTTGGACGCATCAAGGAATTTCCCCCCGTTCCGTTGGTGCCCCCGCTGTAAAGGGGAAGTTTTCCTGATAAATTATTTTTATTATTAGTATTGTTATTATATGCATGTGCATGTATACACGATCGTATGTCTTTTATGTACATGTATGTATTATACTGCAAAACAGGCACTTTGCAGTGTGGCATTGGCATATAAATAAAGTTTGCTGCCCATCAAGTTTATCGTGCGCAAATAAAGAAATACATATACATATGGAGAGAGAGAGAGAGAGAGAGAGAGAGAGAGAGAGAGAGAGTAGTTGATACATTCGAGAAGCAGAGGGACATATACATGTAACAAAACCTAAATGCGGTTGGTCAGTGTTTGTGTGTGTGTGAGGGGGGTAGGGGGTGGGGGTGGGGTAAAATATAACATTAATACGGGCGATACTCTTGTATTTGAAACACATTCTTGAAGGCGTTAGAATGCATGACACAAAGTACCATGCCTCAAGTTACTGAGACTATAAATAAGATTCAATCGAGCCCAACCATGAAATAACATTGCTTGGAGCAATTTTGGATTGCAACCACATCAGCAAAAGATGACTACATATTCAGGAATATTACGGAGAATATTTGAACTTGTCGCAGAAAAATAAAATTAAGAGTTTTTTTTCAGTAAGTAAGATTGTGATATTCCGTCATTTTTGAACTATATTACAAGCTCGATTTCAGTTATCGGTCTTCTGACAAGATATGACACATAATCACCGTTTTGTTGTTCTTTAACCAAATCACAAGTATGGAAATTTTGCATTGAACTGCAATGTTTTATTGTGCCAATGTCAATATAGTTGATTTTGTAACTGTGCAGACATTTCAGAAGTTAATACATGACAGGGATCTAGAGCTAGACTATTGTATCTGTAAACAAATAGAACTATGTTTCGCGTTGAAGATTCAACGTTGTTACCAGATTAAAATTGGAGAGAGAGGAGGTAGCGCTATGGCATTAAAGGGTTTCAGTTCGTCTAATGTTGACCTGGAGATCTACATATCGGGTGATCGTACGATAGTCATCATGATCATGGTATGTCGGCAGAGAAAATTCTTACTAGGATCATAATGATCATGGTATGTTGACTGAGAAAATCTTAAGTGTAACATCGTCATCATGGTATGACGGATGAGGATTGCATTTGTGTCTTTTCGTCCGGAACCATTTCCTGGTCGCCGTTACCCTATTCCATAATCCTAACTCTTTACCCTCCATAAGCTAACCCGTCACTGTGTAACATACATAAATATGGAAATTCTATTGTCCATATTGCGCACGTTCTTCTCTATAAAACTTTGACATAGGCTGCATTAGCCCAAATAAATAAAAAGGTCTTCAACGTGTAACTACTCCGAACATGTTTCGGAGCCTGTACTTGTACATGTCTCTCTGAGTAGTGGCTCCTTGTCTAAGCTATATATTAAGCAAAGACAACCCACATGGTAATGAATAAATATGAACGTGGCAAATGATGCATTAGCTAAGTAAGTGAAGTTTTACTTAAAAATGCAGAGCTTCCATATGAAGAAAGAATACCAACCAACCATACTTAGTTACTAGTAATTTGTATGGAACAATTTAAGATAAGCAAAATTTGATTTACCCCTGAACTAGTATGTACCCTTTGTAGCTGGATAGGTCACATTAGTCCAACCACCTGCCAGTGTATAACTGAAGTAGAAACAAACTGAGGCAATACATTCAGTCCCAGTTATTGAAAAATAAACAGTTACTGCCAGACACCTGTATAAACCTGGGGAAGTCCTGAAAATATTGTGACAATGGACACACTGTACCAAAAATGTAAAACAAACCCCATGCTGACACCTACTTCTCACTATAGAAGTCTTCAAAAAATCAAGTTCTATTTAGCTGTCAACACTAAGTTTATGTTCCAAACCGTGAATTAAGTTTGTGATAAATGAGTAAATTTAGAACAAATACGGCCAAATCTCAAGAATTGTGCAAAACTATATTATATCCAATAGTTTTTTTAAATATTACTGTTATGGAAAGTATGATTAACTACTTCAAAGTTAAACTCATAAATTTTGTGATAGACTTCAATGCCAAACCTATTATTTGAAGATCGGAATATCCAAGTCCAGCAACACATCTCTGAAATCATCTGAATTGTAACCTTCCAGAGGGATATCTTTTTGGTTAATTTCTGTAGCATTTCATTAAAATGTTGCACATTTACACAAGCAATGTCATCAAAACACCTTGCATTGTTTGATAATTTTGTAGTCAAATGAAAATCTTTTTTTCATTAATTTATCCATATACTTAAATTCAAACTTGTTTAGATATAAATCAGCAAGTAGCGGGGATCAGTTGCTACCCATTGGAATGACTTTTATTTGTTGAAAAACCAATGGTCCCGATGAACAAAAGAATTATCCAACAGAAATTTAATAGCATCTATCAAAGTTTCAACAGTGTCAGATTTAATGTTACTTTTTGAAAATTTAGTATGTGACCAATATGCTTTCTTTGAATATGAATCAATGTTCATGTGTGGTTTACCATTATTTTTAACCTTTGCTGATTAATTCTAAAATGGAACTTTTGACTTTATCTATGGGTAGATTCGTGTAAAGTGTAGAAAAATAAAAAGGTTGATACTTTAGGCTTTAAATCCTTTATTCTTTTACAGTATTTAAGGAAATGATTGCTGATTGCATTCAAACACAGCGTTACTTCTTTTGATAGTTACTTTGTTGTTGTATATGTTGAAGCACCAGCTGGGAATCTTGTTTTAAAAAGGCTTTATGTAATTTGGGTATCCTGAACAAAAATTGATCAGAGGAGTCTTCTTCAGAAATTTTGATATTAGAATTTCTTTTCATTTCATCTTTATGCGTATCTATCAAATTATAAATGGATTGTCTGTGTAATTTATATACGTTATTTCCTCTTATGTCTTAAATATTTTTTATGCCAAGTTCATTTTTCAAAACCTCCGGATTTTTTTTTTTTTTTTTTTTTTTTTTCGGAATGGCGGATTTAAATCATCAACTACCAGGGCAGTTCTATTTTCATTTTGGCAACTGCTCACCTTGGAACAAGTTGAAAAATTGGTCACATTGCGAATAGTGTAGCTTTAGCCCCATATTCGAGTCGCATTCCAATCCTCCGACACAGTCTACCCTTGGTTACCGTTGTCATGCACAATGATTGAGGTGTGGTCGGCTACAAACTGCCCCTGTTGATTCTGAAAAATAGTGTGACATCACCATTTTTCAAAACGGAAAGGAAATAGATTTTGTCTATTGGAAATGCTGTCACCTTACTATTTTTCAAAACGGATAGGAAGAAGATATTGCCTATTTGAATTATTCTTGAAAAAATAAAAATACAACACAGGTAAAACTGATTTCATTATTGACACTAATGTCTGGATCTTGCCATATTGCAATAGATTTTACCTTGTTTGTCCATGTTTTCCACCCATTTTTTCCATCACTTGAATCAAAATGGTTAAACACATTGAAGTTTTGTTACAATGTTACTTTGTAACAACATCCTAGACCAGTGTTTTCACCTGTTACATGCGATTGATAATTATGTGATACACTGTAACAAAAGTAGAATTACTAGAGCTATACTTTGCTGTTATGCAAGCTTTGAAATCCGAATCATACTGAAAATTAATTTGTAAATACTTTAAAAAAGGAATCACTGTTCCTGGTTTTATGAGTAATGCCTAATTTGGCTAGTTCCATGAATCCTTCCATTGGCCAGTGATGGGACCGTATTTGACAACAGCAGCAGCTTTTTCTTGCCAAACCTATTCTAGACATCGTCATATTTGACAAGTCAAAGTCACTTTCTACAAAGTGTTCGGTACATAGGTTAGATCGGTTCCCAGGGCCTTGCTACTTGTTCCTGTAAATCTTGACTGTTCGGATCCGCGCTCTCCGTAATTTCAGGTCTTTTTTCGGGGGGGGGGGGGGGGGTGTAAACAAGCTATAGAACTTGTATTGCTACAATAAACAGCAACACACCAACCCATCTTGGGAGGGGGGCAGGGACGAAAATGAATATTTCTACATTTATTTTTAATCCTGCTGGTTTAAATATATTTTATTTAAAAAAAAGAAAACAGTTGGGGAGAAGGGCAGGGCCATATATTGACCCCTCTGGTCATCAGAAGACAATCCTGTCCATAAGGGGTGAATAAAATATGTTTAAACCAAGTGACACTTGACAGTCACAGCTCGCTAGCATGGTGGGAGTCTTCCCTCTCAGTCAGCGGTGTTACGTTTGTGACGTCACACGCCTTTCGCGCCTTGTGGGTGTCGGAAATGAACGGAAAGCGACGATGAAGGCGCAGTGAGTTTTTACAATAAAAAAGTGAATAAAAGTATTATTTTCACATCCATGTTTTTAAAAATCGCACTGTATGATGAGAACAATCAATGAGTCAACCATGTATCAAATTTTTAATCATGGTCAATCAAGAGGACCTTTAGATACAGGAATACCAAATTATATTCTCAGCTCCCAACCAACAAACATCTGTTGACAGCAGGTGAATGTCGCCTTTGAAAGTAGGCCTTACTTGCTCGCAACTTTTCAGTCATTTCAACACACACATCTATTCTAAAACAATGGAAATTTTCATGAACATTTTTCTTTTTTTTCTTTCTTTCTTTCTTTCTTTCCTTCTTTCTTTCTTTCTTTCTTTCTTTCTTTCTTTATTTATTTATTTATTTATTTATTTATTTATTTATTTATTTATTTATTTATTTATTTATTTCTTCATTTATTTATTTCTTCATTTGAGGCAGACTTGTAGAGAATACCTTCAAAAAAAAAACATTTTTGAACATTACGGCAGTGCCATGGGAAGTGACTGGAGAGAACAGTGATACCAGCAGTTCAACAGAATGCCTTCTATGTTTAACCTTCTTTCTGGCAAAAAAACATCTGACGGAGACATTTGCGGTAAAGTGAGCAACTTGGAACACGCACCATTGTTCGGCTGATTTTGATATTTCTACAAGTCTGTATATTGTTAGTGTGCATATGAGAGTAGGCACTTTCACTTCCTGGGGGGTTTTGTATGCACCTTAACCAAAACGGGAAGACACGATTCTCTGACAGTCAAACTTTGCCTGAGTATGTGCAAATTGACATACAAAGGGAATGAGGTAGAGGGCTAGGAACGCGGCTTAGTAACTTACAATTGACAAACAATGCAGCATCCAATAAGAACGCAACACGCAAATCAAACTATTTTTACCCAACAAAGAGTAAATTTTCCCCTTGAAATACAAATCTTTCATTTATTTGTGATGTCATCATTAACTTTATGACCTCAGTAAACCAGGTACTCTCAATGCTGTGTCAAATTATCAGGTTCATCCTGCCCAGAGTGCATTACAAATATTGACGAAATAAAAGCATCGAAACTATGTGCATCAAAAAGACCCTATGACCATGTTTCAACAGTTTTGAAGGCAGAACATGTCTTTAATAATCTACTGGCGCCTATTATAGTCGGTGATAACAACACAAGATCATCGGCATAAGCAAGGGCACTCATGAAAAGATTGCCGATTTGACATCCAAACCCAGATGTTTTTAGTCTGTGTAGCAACTCATCAAAGTATATTCCAAACAAGATAGGGGAAAGAACTCCTCCTTGTTTTATCATCCAAAATCTATGTACAATGTAGTTTCAAATGACTCAGAATTATATTTCTTTCATGAATTTGATATTTTGTGGAATGCCAAAATGCATAGTTGAAATGTCTGGTACCACTAATTCAGAGGTTTCACCAGTGAAGAAATGAGGAGAAGGAATAAGAGGAGTGCCACAGAAATAATTGTCTGTCGAAAATAGGCTATCGCAATGGCTAGATTACGTGAGCTATATAGTACGCTCAAGTTCTGCCATAATCATGTCAACTTCAAAACGCAAAGTACTTAGCTTTGGGACAAAAAATAAGAATAAGTAGGGTTACAGGGAAAAATTTCTTTCAGCAACAATAACAATATACTTAATGCTAATTCCGTACGTGCCCAGGGACGTTGTGCATATCATAGTTCTTGAGTTATCACTGGCCTTGGGTGGCATAAACAGTAAAGCAAATATTGCGGAGCCCTTCCTTTCAGAAGCAAGAGAATTATCTTGAAGTCTCTATCATGTTTGGCAGGGACCGAATGATTAGTGTTAATGAGTTAACCGGTACCTTTAATATGTTGGTGAAACGAGATCTGCAGATCATTACTTCCCATCAGATATGACTACATAACTTTGGATCTAAGCTGAAACACCGTTTTCGTTTTATTTTAGTACGTTTTATACCTTCAAAGGCTTACAACATAAAAAAAAAATGAAAGTGGCGTAATACAAAAAAGCACGAGATTTACAATGTTTATGCCATAAATTAATCTAAACTTGTGCGATGTTGGAATAGGGCACATACATATGTACAAATAGGCACTGATACATCGACCTCAGGACAAAATAGCAATTTCATAATAAACGTTTGACCCGTCGGTGGGGAGAAGAGGTCTGAATGCGATCATAGGATGGATATCGTAGCAAAAGTGATGTTCGGCCTTAATGCTTTTGTTGTTACAATAGTTGCAAATTCTTTCTTCTGTGGTTTCATTACAATGTCTTCATATTTCGTTACAATAATCAGAGTACACTTACAATACTGATGGAACCCCAGGAGTTGCGTCGTAAGCAATATTTCAGATTCAGAAGTAATTATGGTCTTACTGTGAGATTGCCAAAAAGGTTGCCGGTTTTGAAATGCGTGGTTTAAGTCTGTTTTGTTGTTGTTGCTTCCTTTTTGTTTTCTTTTTTGGGGGTTTTGGTGTTTTTTGTTTTTGTTTGTTTTTGTTTTGTTTTTTATGTTAATATTACCAAATTTTGCATAAATTGTGTTCTGTCAATGGAAATACACAGACTTGTTCAAATGAAACGACATTAAATGTATACATGTACCTCTGAATCCACTTATTGTTTGTATTATGTATTTTGGGCTTACGTGTTTGAAGTAAGCCTACTAAATTGACATGCAGATATGCATGAAAAGAATTTACATTCATGTAGAATAAATGGAAGCACAATTTCGATATAAAATCAGTGTTTCAAATTGTACCCCTATGGCTCGAGATAAATTCGGTAATAGTAATGTCCATTGCTTTTGTCGCTTCTTCTGTAAAGTAAAACGGTCATGGGGAATGATTTGGTCTTGTACCGAGTCATATATGTGGTGTTTTGAAATCTTGTTAATATATATTTATTTCGCAGACTGAAGTTTTGTAAACTTTCACCTAGTACACTAAACAAGCTGATGTCTTCCATTAAGTTCGTCGTCCGAAAAAAAAATTACAATAATAATTACAACGCGCTAAACGTGTGTGACAGCCAACTAGGCGGCATGGCCGCCTGTAACGAGCAACGCAGCAACAGTCACCTGGATGTTCTGTCACACACTGTTTGGCCGTGATAACTATTTTTTCCTTGGCCAACACAGTTTTTGGCCCTTCTAACTAATTTTTTTTTCTGTTACAACTAACTAATGGAAGATATCCGCAGGTCTACTAGTACACAGATACATGTGATATGTTAATGATCATCTTTGGCCTGCAGACACTGATTTGAAACTTTTATGTAAACTTTTCTGTAGAATTCATTGGCTAATGCACACAATACATGCGACAGGAACTTCTGTAAGCTTAATATTTGTTGAAAGTTTTACTCTGCACTCACAGGTCCTTTGTGTCCCCTTGGATGAAGTGTGAATTGAAAAATGCAATGTTGACGGTCACCCTTTACATTTTACTTGCACCTAATATAAGCTGCTTCTTCTGACATATGTGGAGAGATAATGACTGAAAAGAAGATATACACGGGTATTTCAGATTTTGCACTGTTTTTTATTTTTATTTTTCAAAAAAAAATCTTTACCCTGGGCAGTCCTTTCAGAGCGCAGCTCTGTTCTTCCAATGGACCCAGCATACTTCCAGATGAAATAGGAAGGCAGTGTTACATATATAATTAAACAGTCGTTAAAATTTAAAAAAATCTAAAAGTGTTGATACTAAGATACAAATAATTAAATCTTCACGAACAGAACACTTAATAAAAACGACCTATAAAACTAAAACTGTCAATGGAGAGTAAAACAAACTAAAACTAAAACTGTGTAAATCATTTTAAAAAGTGAAATTTGTTCAAACGTTTAAAATCATATACATTATGACATTGCTTTAAAAAAAATCAGGAAGGCTATTAAAAATGCAAGCACCATCATACACAAATGAACAGTTAAATATTGCTTTGCGTGGGGTTCAAGAATGTTTCTTTGAGTGGCAAAGTGCGTTGGGTAGTGACTAATCTCGTCTAGGAAATTTAGCTGATCGCGTAAATAGTTAGGCGCTGGCCCCAGCGTACACTTAAACATTAATGTTGCCATGTGGAATTTCCGTCTCTTTTTCGAAGGTCTGCCACTTAAAACCTGTCACAATATCTTCTCCTCTGTAGTTAGTATAATCACAGTTACCAGTGACACTTCTTGCCGCAGCATTCTGCAGTCTCTGGGGACATTTTAGAACTGTTTTAGTACACGTACCCCAAACAGTATCGGCATGATCAATACATGGTAAAATCGTGGAGTTAAAAATTAGTTCTAATGTTTGTTTCGGTAAAAGTTTGCTAAGCCGTCTGAGCACTGCCAGCTTTGGCATGACCTTAGAATACATTTTCTTGATATCCTTTTTCCATGTTAAATCATCATCTACATAAGCACCTAAATATTTAACACAATCAACCTGGTTAACTATTTGACCATATAAGTAAACCGCCAAATTATCCTTCATATTTCTTTTTCCGTTTATCAACATAGAATAGGACTTAATTGCATTAATTGACAATCTATTGCACTTATATCAGTGGGAGATTTCATGTCGGACGAGCTGCAGTGTTTTGGTCACTTCATTAACTGATTGTCCTGTTATTTAAAAGATCAAATCATCAGCAAATAAATTGCATGAACCATTGTTTATTGTTTAACGTTTAGAGTTCTCACGGCTGGAAAATACGGTTGTATATACATTTTCCAAATTAACCTTTAAACAATAAACCGATTTTTTAAATTGGGGAAGGTCAAAGTTGTTGTCGTATTATATTAGAACTAGTTTTCCGTCAACGTGTCTTTATTACAACACCTGTAAATAGTCATTTGTAGTTTTCATTTCATGTTCAAGTCTTATTTTAGTAGAAACGCACCAACCAATGATGAAAATATTTCAAGATTCTGCATGAATACCAAGATGAAAATTCTGCAAATATTTCATGATAACCTTTTATTCACCATTTCACAAATTAAAAATGGTGTTTGCGTTCATTTCAAACGGCTTGCTTGTTATGGTAATTTTCATTGGATGGCCGAAGGACGGCATGCATAAAACTATATTTTTCACATGTAAAAGACATGGGAGGTTTATTATTTGGAAGTGTTTAGTTAATTGGTTTTGTATTGTATATTGGTCTTTACGATTGATATACGTACTATGTATACTGTTGGGATATTTTCTTTTACCTTATGGTGTTTTATATAATTAAGTTCGTTAATAGGCTTTATACTATTGTTTCTACAAAAGCTAAACTATTATCACTTTTTGCAGGGTAGATAAAGGCAAATAACTTTAAAACAAACCATATACTTACATGGTCACTGCACCGGTGCAGCACAAAAACAGTGTGTACAAAAATCCACGGTATCCTTCATCAACATGTGTTTCACAAAACCTTTATTTGTTCAAATGAACGTAATTTTTCGCTCCTTGAATAAAATACCCTGTTGAAAATAAATCTAACAAAACTGGTTATTGTGGCATTTTTCTTATGTGTGTTGTCCTACACTTGATTCCAGGAAAAGTCCATAATTGCTAGAATACATTCTGGTCTGGGCAAGATACTCAACATAGATTCGTGGAAAGCAATTAGCTAATTTAACACGTCGGATAAAGATGGAGGTCAAGGCGCCGATGGAGGGAATACACTGTAAACTGATCGAAATGCCCGGTATGTTGTGTTGCTGGTGTCTTTATTAACACAATCACTTAGCATAGGGGTAGGCAATTGGCATAACTCATGACATTTTGTTATACAATTACACTAAACTTGTTATATTAAGCAACCAAGTACGATATATGTTGCACTTGTTGAGGTCCCTGTCAAATGCTTCAGGGAAATGTTCTTTTGCACCTAAAGGTGTAAAGATATGGTGACCCACAAATGCTTCAGGGAAATTTCCTTTTGCATCTAAAGGTGTAAAATCTCGGCGACCTACAAATCTAAGAGCAGTATAACAATTATAGTTCCGAGTCTAGACGTATTATTCTTTAATTTCGATGCATCAGATCAGAAACTTTCACAAACATATTTTGATAATGTTCATATCCATATAAATTATGTTTCCATGCATGTTGCAAAATTCGAGTTGTGGTCGCTGGAAAAAAGAATTCAATACAGGGGCATTCCGTGATAACAATTTGTCACGGACGGGACATTTTGGAAAGTTTCAATCTCTGCATTTTAAATTTTTGTTGTTGAATTTTCTAATTGTCTGCATATGTACAACAAATGAAGTATTGTGAACATATTCATACAAGTTTGAATATTTTTCTATGGAAATAGCCAATATGTAGAACAAAAACTGTGTGTCACGAACGGGACAAGCAATGAACATAACTTTTAGGATCTGTCACATATGTTGAAACGTCTGTGAAGTTTGTGGGTATTTTAGATAATCTGTAGTCTCAGATGGTTTAAAATATTGTTTTTAAACATTTTATACCATTGATAAGTCCAATTATTTAAAAGCACTTTTTTACTAATAAAAGTTTGCTGTCACAGACGGGACACACTGGTGTGTCGCGGACGGGAGAGTTTTGTCCACTTGCATAATATGATACATACAGGCCTAAAATGCCATGGTGGAAAGCTGATATACCACAGAACAGAAGGTTTTTTTATAATTTAATTAATATATAATCTAAATTTTATCACAATTGTGATAGTCTAGTACTTCCTGTGAAGACCACCTCCTGTGAGAGACCACATGTCTTTTGAAGACTTCTTTTTGAAGAAAGTTGACTGTATTATGTCTATATCAAATATGCCTGCACTGTTAAACCCACCTGCAGTCTTAAGTGATAGGTACATGGACCACTGTACATAAACCTATTATTTCAAATGAAAAAAAATGTAAAACTTAATTTAACTTTTATTGGTGTCAACAGATAAGTATTTTATATTTCGCAAATATACAGTACTACAGCTACAATCCACAATTAACAGGTTAGTTTATGTCCACTCACATTTCAAAAAGTCTATTTGTGCTGTTGGCATGTGTAATTTAAATTGGTAGAAAATTAAAAAGAAAAAGGGAAGAAAAAATTTACTGTCCATAAGTCATTTCATAAATTGCACAGTCGACAGATAGTACACTTCATTCACAAGTGTGTCTTTATATCACAGGTAAATGTCAAATGTCCTCTCTGTGGGTTTTCTTCTTTTTTTTTTATACATTTTCAATTATTTGATTATTGTCTATCCATGATTTATGGTCACTAATGGGGGACATAAATTTCTTGTAGTCATCATCACACCTCCATAAGAACCTCACTTCCACTTCTTTCCCTTCATCTTTTTTAAGATTTCGCCCAGAAAAATCTGAGTGGACTTCCTGGTTACATATTTCACAATCACAAGGTCACTATTCTTTGTGATTGTTTGATGGACTTTCACTCACAGGTTTAAGTAGTTTAGCATGGGCAGACGGTGAGCTGTGAAAGTATTGTGGTGGACACAGCAGTAACAAGTACCGAGATAAACGGATCAGGGAGATCAAATTATAAATAAACGATATAAACATTTGTTACCATTGCCTCTTGATTTCTTTAGTTAACTAAAAGGATTTGTTGGGTCTGCAGATTCAAACAACCATATCTTTTTTTTCAAATCTCCTTGAAAAATAACTAAACTTGACTTTTTTCTCTGGTATTTATAATCTAAGCCTATACATGTGATAGTTTGTTTCATTCTGTCTGGTCCATGACAAATGTGTCTTGTTGATTGCAAGGTATGATTCTATTTTGTAGAAAATAATAAATATTTTATATTTTTTTTTTCTATTTGAGCAAAGCATGATCTTAAACACAAAGAGAAACAACCTGAATGGTTTTCCCACTGTAAATGGTACATATATCTTGATATTTTTGTACAATAGTATCATAAAAATGGGAAATTGCGGGTAACTATAGATATCGATAAACGTATCAATAATTCACCACTATATATACAATTTGAGTGTGTGAAATACAAACTGATTAGAAGAGACTAATTTTACAATATATAAGGGAAATATGTACAAAAAAATAGGTAATATTAACCTGTTACTAGTCTAGGGAACTATACAGGTGGGTAATCTGTGATAGGTATGTCCCGTCCATGACACAAATGACCTATCCGTGACAAATCATGATTTTGATATTAACAAGGTTCCAATCTTAATAATGTTTGTCACTTTGAAAAGCCTTTATAACGGATACAGAGAACATAAAATAATTAATCCTACCAGTAATAATAGTAAATTATTAAACTTTTGAATGTCGTTTGTCACGGACGGGACCTTATGGTAAATAGACAGGCTGTATATTAATAATTTTCAATAATTCACCAACCATTACACAATGCATGATAAACAAGGTTCCCATATTACTTTGTCCCAGGGGATAAAAGTCCCACAACATTATCTATATCATAGATATATATTTTTAAAAAGTCCCGTCCGTGACACAGAAATGCTAATTTGCATAAATATGGGTTCATGAATTTAGCATAGGGTGCTTTATATGAAAAAATTCATAAAAATCTGAATACTTTAATATCTTTATTTTTCAGTGGCATTAAGCTTTTTTTTTTCTCTCTATGTGCAAATTTGTTCTCTGGTATCCGTGTCTCTGTTATCATGGAATGCCCCCGTCCTGATGCAACATTGCTGCTATGACCATCGCGGGACTTGCATAATAGTTTCCTGCAAAAAAAATCTGTGACTCTGCAAAACAACGGTGACAATGAGCCGCCATGATATGAGCCTACTGATGGAAAACTAAGGGCGTCACTACAATTTGTTAGAATAAAGAATATTTATTCCTGCAATATATGGCTATATCAGATAGCAAGTTCATTGTGTTTTTGCAAAGTATGACTATGTCTTTTTAAGCCCAGAAATTTGCACATTGCTAGTTTGGCAAGAGGAAAATGTTTTGTGACGTTTGGTATATGCATCTGTCCGTACAAACGGGTTCTTCCTCGTGTAATGCCGAAGCAGCAACGCAACTTACATGAATACCACATATTGCAAATGTACTGCGTTCGACCTCTGCAACCAAGTCTTGATTTCAAGGGACATTAGTTGATAATTCGCTTGTTATACGATGTCCATATACACACCGAGGCAGTAAGCTGCTCTGACGTGTAACTTTCTTGCAGGAGTGTTAGCAATTGGAAGAATGCAGGCAGGCCCTCGAAACTGAAAATTACACAGAAGTGCATGTGGATAGAAAAAGCATGCACGTCTAACTGTGGAACATCTGTCATCGATCAAGTAAACAAACATTCCGAGGTAAACACAGGAAAAACTTTACTTTTAGGGGCTTGATCCTAATGTTTTAAACATGACTAAATTTTATTTTCAGCCCTAATATTCCATCAAAGTTTAACAGGAAAAAGCAGAATTCCTCTTGCTTAAAAATACATCGGTGTCAAGGAATAAAGATTTTTCAGATGCATTTATAAAACTTTCTTGGTCACATGTTCCAGTCTTATTGGATATTTTAATTTGTTCTGTGTTTGTTTCCAAAATAGGACACTTCAAATTCCATTAATTTCAAATGTGTAAATTCAATTTTAGTATCTCTTTAATGATATACATATGTTGACAATGTGCAATAATCACATGTAAAGCACTTGGAACTTTCATGAAACCATATATCATGGAAATCTCACATTTTCCATCTCATTGTATGTTATCAAAAAAATGAAAATATTAATTTCTTCTAACTATCTCGCATTAATTTTTTTCTTGAGCCTAACGGTATGTATATCTCTGTAGTGTATTATGTTGCACCATAGTGTTACAGGAAAGATTTAAAAACTTGCAATGATGGCATTCGAGATGTGATAGTGCGTAAACTGGGCTTACATATATGTGTCTCTCGACACTATTTGTGTGGCAGAAAGGTGGTTCTGTGTACAAAAATAAAGGCTAAAATAGCAGTCATTGTCACAAGCAGAGATCCACCTTCGTTCGCCTTTTTATATAATTAAATGAACTGAAGTCAGTAGATGAGCAAAATTATCACGCGTTTGTGAGGCTCACGTTTTCAATTTAATATACTCTTAACGTACATAACGTCCCCAAACGAAAACAGTTCCAGCACCAATTTAAGCAGACTATGCTTTCAAGCTATGACACCTGCTTTTACCTAAGGACTCACTCTCCTAAAATAACTTTGTACCTTGTACCATACTTGTAGTCACTGTAAACAATATCAACATTGATGGTTTGTTATAGTGCGTAAACTGGGCTGACATATATATTTCTCACAGCAATAATTGTTTTAGCACAAAGGTGGGTCTGTGTACAAAAATGCTAAAATAGCAGTCATTGCCACGAACAGAGACATACCCCGTTCACTTTATACATATATAGCTGCTTTGAAACACAAACAAAATCAATTGTGTTCCACAGTTCCTGCTTGGTAAAGTTTGTAACTAGCTTACCGCCCCTTACCAGCCAAAGTTCGCACAAGAATTCACCCATCTGTTGTGTCCCTGTAAACAATTAGGACCCTGCAATACAATATTTGTTACAAACTTGCCTGAAGTATCCTCCCTCTTTCATATTTTATTAAAGCCGTACATTCGTGATATATAAGTGAACGAATTACAGACAAATGACCAGCAACCGCCTTAGAGCAGGGGTCCACATGTGCTTGCCAATTTATTCTGTTTATTGCCCTATAGAAAAAAAACAATGAATTTCCCGTGCAGCTGAATTTGTACTTGTAAATCCTGACAAAAATGGTATAAAATATTATGTGTACGGTGAGGGATTTCCCATACAAGTCTTACTGCTTTTCTCCAGACAATGCAAAGAATGGTACACTTGCTTTTATATAAAACATACTGAATCAATGAACTGAATTAGGCAGATGACCAAGAAATATCGGGCTGATGTGAGGCTCATGTTTTTTTTCAACTTAATACACCCTAAAAGTACAAAATTCCCTGAATGAAAACTGTTTCAGCACCAATTTATTTTAAGTGGAATATGCTTCAAAGTTTTTGAAGTGAGGTAATATTTAGAATCTAAATTACAAATTTAGTAAAATTATCCTAAAGAGTCTTTCTACATCATCTTGATCTTATTATTTCTTCATTTATATCTCAAACGTACATCAATTAATTTGTGTTTGAGTTTATAGGTATTACAAAAACTATTGGGCGGAAGAACCCTTCTTAGTCGAAAAAAATTGCTTGGATCTGAAAATGTTAGAGCTATGGGGGATGGAGGGGGGGGGGGTCACCATAGGTGAAAAAACTCTGGTTCCACAGAGAACATAGAGTTTATTCAAAGAACCACAAAGAACCTTTTTGGAAAAGTGTGGCAGTTGAATGAAAGGTCTTTTCACGAGAATTTTAATTTACATTCAACATGTTTCAGATAAGCACAAGTTTCCATCGGACAAAGCAAGACTTAAAATACTGAACAATATTTGCAAAATTGAGATAATCGCTTGCACTGAAACAAATATATTTTAACAAGCGTGCAATCCTACTAAAAATATATACATTACAATGAATGAAAAACTTATATAAGATATGAGACCATGCGAAGTGCTCATATACAATGTAATAGCCTATAGGTGTGGTTTTTTGTTGGAGACAGATATTACAGTAAATAGGGCTTTCTTAGCATTGTCGCTTTGTCTCCGAACCTTCACATTTTTATGAGGTCCAGATACTGTGTCAGTCTACCAAGTAAAGACTGGCCTTGATTGCCCTCCAGTTTTCTCTCTTCCTGGAAATCCACATTCATCTTATTTGCCCCACGGCAATTGGCCGCAATTCGGAAAGCTGCATTTAGCCGATTTGTCACCATCAACAATCGCTACACTTCAGACCGTCTGTGAACTGTAGAAGATTTCTGGGGTCATGTGTCTGTTTTAGTGTATGTACGGAAAGGTCAACCTGCAAAATAGGCCTACTCTTTGCAGAACATTTTGAGAATACATTCAAGGACGAAAAATTCATTGGTCATGAACATAAGAAAAATCTCAAATTTCAACACGGGACAACTGCTAACACGTTGCAAAATATTCATCTTTATCTGATTTTATGAACTCTCGGTACCTGTTCTTTTCAGTTGTACGCTATATAACATAAGGCCAAAAGGCCCATTACGTCGGTCAGCGTGTGGTACGACAAATAAGTACTGCACTGAATGGTTTGAGGTGATTCTAAATAATTTGAACACCGTTTCACATGTGTGAGCGCTGCTAGGCTTAAAATTCCATTATTATTATTATTATTATTATTATTATTATTATTATTATTATTATTATTATTATTATTATTATTATGTTGGACATTACCTGTGCGGTAACACTAAAAACTTGGGCATTTGAGGGTTGCAAATCAGTAGTATAGCGCCGGCTAAAAGTGTGGGTACCAGCTTCCTGGAATTGGGGGGGGGGGGGGGGGGGGGGAGCAGGGGAACCATAATAATATAAACCAATTTTCGTACTCCCGATAAAGCAGACGGCAGTTTCCCATGTTCAGCGTTAGTCAATTTTGTTCATGTAACTGCTTCTATTGATAGTATTGGAAAGGTGATTATATCTCTGTTGGTAGATTAATCCTAAAAGCCTGAGGATAGTGAATGATGATGACTTCCATTCAGGTAGGCCTGTATACACAAATTAGTAATACTGTTTGTTAATGCAGCCATTTCCATCATTGTGCGGCCCTTAGTAATTTATTGAGTCCTTCCTGTGGTCATTTGCACTCTCCGCTTCGCGTCGGGTGCAAATGATCACAGTCAGACCAAAAACCAAAAATCATGGGCTGCGAATGATTCCAATGCCTGCAAAATAAACATTACTGTTATAGTATTATCATGTTGGGCATTATCTATACAGTAACAATAAACACCAACATAAATGAAAGTTTGCATGCTGCAATTCACTATAGCGCCAGCAAAAATTGTTGGTTCCAGTTTATTAAAAGGGTGAAACAGGGGAACCATACTAAAAACCTACTTTGTACTTCCGGTAAAGCAGACGACACAAACATAGACACATTTACAATAGATAAATCATTAATTGAAGGCTGCGTTTGCCTTTACTGCGAAGTTTCATGAACTTTGTGCGCGAGTGGTTGTGCACTTCGTTTTCACCTTGTCTAAATAATTTATAATAAGGTGGTTCCCATGTAGCTTTCCCAACCCCTTCCTAGTGGTTCTGCAGGCATGCTCATTTGAAGAAAAGATTTGCTCGGTTTTTGAGCTACATCCATTACATATTAACAATACCAAGCAAAGTTCAGTGTTATGGTAACGAATATGAAAAAAAGTAAATTACTGAGCTGGCAAAGCCAGCGTGCTCCCAGGGTTGGGCTTGGATTTTTTTCGTGATGATGGCTATCATCGGTTATCGCCATTGCCATTTATCATGAATGAGCTGACCTTCAAAATAAAAGGCATCAGGAAAAGATTTTCTTGGCCTATTTAAAATTTTGTTCAGCGAGGACCATATTTCTTTCATATTGCTCTTAAATCTTTTGAAGATAGCATCATAGTAGCATTTTGGCTGCTCTAATGTTTCTTTTTAATATGCCATTATATGTTGTTAAGGTTGCTTTTAATGAAGCATATTCAGGGGAATCTGGCTTTGGCATCTTCACATGTTTATAGAGATTATCTGTACACTTTATAGATGCTGAGATTCCCCTGGTGATCCATTTGTTCTTTTTATGCTTATATCTGTTACACCTGACAGTTTTATGTACCTGGTACATATATCACAATTTTCTTATCCTGTCCATCATATATTCTTATTCTACCTTAGAGTGGCTCATGTGTGAGCGACAAATTCTTGTCATAACGTGTCTCCCTGACCACCTACATATGTATCAGTTGTTTCCACTTTGTAGTTTGAAACACTGGTTGAAAAAAGGCAATCTGAATCTGAATGAATCTGAATTATGGGCTATGTGCTGGTTGGATGCGTTCCAAGCAGTTGTTGGTTTTGATTGGCCACTACCCAAGCGACCTATAAAAACCAACAACTGATCATAACTTCCGGTAAGTTCAATGGCTGGTTGCATTGGTCAGACCTGGCCCAGCAACGAACATGGTGCCGCGTCCATGACCCATGGCAATTGGTTGAATTAAATTGTGCATAAAGCACGTTTACAAAATCGGGAATAAACAAAATCTGTGTTTTAAGTGATTTGTGTGTGCTGCAAAGCTTTGCGAACTTGGTGCGCAAGTGAATGGGTGTTCACCTCGTTTTCACTTTGTCTAAATGGGGCGGTTACCATGTGACATTCACAATCCCCTCCAAGTATTTCCACATATGTGTTTGAAGACAAGCTTCGCTTGGTTTGGGGGGCTAATAATAATGATAACAATGTTTGTTGATGCAGGCATGGGGAGCATTGTGCTGTTTTTGATTTACATCCTTCCAGTGGTCAGGTCATTTGCACACCCTCCGCTTAGCATTAGGTACAAATGACCAGAGCCAGGCTGCAAATCAAAAACTGCAGGCTGCAAATGATCCCAATGCCTGCAGAATAAACACTGTTGTTATATGTTGGATCTGTGGTATAGACTTAACGAAAGTCTGAGTAGACGTAGGCCGATATTAGGCCCAGGTGAAAAATGTTACAGTAACAGTTACATGAAATCAAGATTATGATTTTTAGGCATTGGCTTACTTGTTATAGCCTATATGGCGCAAAAAATGTTTACACATCTAGCATTTATTTTCAGTTATCATATCAGTTCCAGTTTTGGGCATGTTGCTGAAATTAATATTTAACAATATGTTTGCTTCAATATGTTGCATTGAAGTACCTCTGGTTTCTCTTATTCTTTCCAATATCTAAGATTCTTGTTCAGGATTGTCTATATTACATTTACATTTCTAACACATTAAAACTTCAAATCCGACAGGGTCATGTCCTTGTATGGGTAGGCCTAATGGTGCATATGATATGCTTTGAAGTTTTTTTAATGTGCCATTGTCACTGTCCTGTCTTCAAAAATATTAAAGGTAGGCACAACATCGAAATCCATATTATGCCTACTGGGTGAAACAACTTAGCATATATTCATTATAGACAGTAGAAGTCATAGCTGTCAACTCTCCCGTTCCCGCCGGGAGCCTCCCGTTTTGGAGACCTCAAAATTCATTAAAATGACAATATTTTGTGGCAAATGTTCGCTGCATTACCTACTAAACCAGTGGGTAATGAATTTATTTCATTTTTGGAAAATTTCACGACAAATAAAATTAGTGTGATATGAGAGATGACGTTTTGCCTTTTTAGCATTTCTCTCCTCTTCGGAAGGGTGACCAAAACGGTGCTTTTGTTGAAAGTTTTACGCTGTTCGCCTGTGTCTTCTTTTCCTTCCGCTATTTTGCTGGTAGCTGCCATCTGCTATATGTTGCCTTCTTTGAAATAGCATTCTCTGCCGCTAGGTGGCGAGGTGCCGTATCACACTAATAGCAGGCGAAGCCCGCTCTTACGGTATAGGGACAAGAAGTTGTGAAGAGCATGACACCCAGTCACATAGTGATGCCAGCTTCGAGAAACCATACCAGCAAAGAAGAACTTTTCCGGGAATATGACTTTTTTACGGCAGTTCAGGCTGAAATAGTTTTTCCCCACACACACATCACATCAAAGCTTCATCAGTTGCTTCCATTTCAATAAAAACACAATCTAAGAATATTCTACTGTCTTGTTTTTTTAAAGACATGTTAGAATATCGATAGACTTTTCTTGCCTGAAATTTTGGTCCAATCGAAACATGTCGCAAAGGGCCGGTGCTGGCACCAAGCAAAATTCGATTCATCGAACATGGCATGAGCCGACATACGTCACGGCATATGCTCGGCGCATCTCTGCAATGCATGAACGAGCTAGGCCACGAAAGCGTCCTGGCGAGGTGCAAATGAACTTGGTAATGCTATGGCTTTGTCCGCTTCTTCTGGGTTTTACCCATTTCATATTATGAAATCCACAACGATATAAAAAATTGTGCACAGCTTGTAAGTGGATATACGACGAGCACTTTCTAAATAGGTATAAGATGGTTTAAAATTTTACAAAAATGGGATAATAGCGTGCGCAAGTGAGCTCTTATGGTTACGTACGTGCGAGACTGTAGACGAGATCTATATAGTGATGATTTCCAACTCAGCGTCTCAAAAATGGCGGCATATGGGGCGATAATATGGAAACTATTCTCGCTCTCTCGGTAGGCCTAAACAACGAATAATAATTGTCAATCGCTGAAAAAATGCAATAATGCACTTGCCTGCATTCTTTAAATCAATACCTCCATTTAGTAGCAATCATTATCTTATAATGTTTCCATTTTGACAAAATCCCGACCATAAAGCACTGGTTACGGGTGCCGTTGATTCGAAATTCAGAGTTGCGCACGCAAAGCGGCTGCAACATTTTGACAGGCTGTACAGGTGGCACACAATGGAATCTATAGACCACTGTAATTTTCCTATAGTTAACCATGTGGAAATACAATCGTTCCCAACATTTGTTTAGAATGATTAACTACCAAAATGAAATAAAGAGAGAATTGTATTGGTTGCTGTTTTATTTATAAGCCAATCAGATAACGTAAGGTAGAAAAGAGTGACAGAAAGATATTTATTGAGTGACGTACCTTAGCAACGTAATGTTGAAAATGAACAAAATGGAGTCCAAACAGTTGCTGCAGGCACGCTAAACCCAGTAGGTTTTTTGACAAAAACATAGGCTTTAACGCTTTATGGGAGAAAAAGATTCCATATGGCCGTATCATGGGGAATGGATTTAGACAGCACTCGTTTCAAGCCATTCACTGTTCGCCAAAGGCCCGCAGTGAATCGTTTTAAAACTCGTGCTGTCTAAAAACATTCTCCATGGCACAACCATGTGGAATTCTCTATTACCAAGTCAACCAGTGGGTAACGAATTTATCCTATTCTTTGTAAAACTTTACTACATATAAAATGAGTGTGTTGTGAGGGATAACGTTTTGCCTCTTTGCGTTTCTCTCCTCTTTGAAAAAGTGACCAAAACGGCACTTTTGTTGAAAAGTTTTACCCCGTTCGCCAGTGTTTTCTTTTCTCCCGCTATTTTGCTACCAGCTGTCGCCTCCTATATGTTGCCTACTTTGTAATAGCATTCTCTGCCGCTAGGTAGCGAGGTGCCGCACACTCACAAGAAATTCGCAAGAATGTTACAAATTGCACACAGCTTGAAAGTGGATACGGCAAGTATTTTATAGGTATTAGCGAATCAGATGGCTTAAATTTTACAAAAATGGGATAAAATAATAAAACTACTTAAGTCGTCGGTCCCAGTCACCCACACCAGCTTAAGTCGTCGGTCCCAGTCACCCACACCAGCTTACCTGAGGTGGGACTGTATTACCTAAGCCGGAAACAAGAATAATGCATATGCGCATTGGATGAAGATAAGCCAACGTGTAGCCCCTGTAGGTCTACTAGACGAATGGTAACGATGCGAATGGTTTTTCTGTTATTCTGTACTTGAGGAATAACAAAATTTTCTTTTTCAGTGGTGACTACATAAAACCAACTTTTATTTGTGAAAACAAATTTTGCTTTTTGTTCTTTTTTGGGGCAAATCTTAAAGAAATCTTCTTATCCGAAACCGCTGATCCAATTACTTTGACATAGCACAGGGACACTCCTAGGGACTCCTAGTTCTTAATTTGTCCATCAGGTGGAACTGCGACTTTTTTTTTCCGTTTTTGCTATTTTCGATTTCTCCAGAACCGTCACTCAGATTAAGCTGAAACTTGGTGGATATGTCTCTTGTGAAAGGGTCAAACAAAGTTGTTCACTAGCTGACATTGCTATGGATTCCTGATTTTTAGCGATTTTTCCAATTCGGGTACTTGTCGGTAAAAGCAACTTTCCTATTGAATTCTATGCAAGTTAATGGGCAGTCTAATACTAATTCACATTTTCGACTTCTTCTCCCAAACCGTCTTACAGATTGACTTCAAACTTGGTTGCAATGTGCCTTGGGTAGCTCTCTACCAGATTGTTCAAATCGTCACGCTCCAGTGATTGTTTTATTTATTTTTTTTTGGGGGGGAGGGGGTGTTGTTTTTTTTTTGTTTTTTTTTTTTTTTTTTTTTTTTTTTTTTTTTTTTTTTTTTTTTGTTCGGGGGGGAGGGGCAAAACTTAAAAAATTCTCTAATACCGCTCAGCCAATTGCTTTGACATTGCATAGGAATATTCCTAGGGACTCGTAGTTCTTAATTTATTCACCAAGTGGTGCTGCATTTTTTTTTCTATTTTTTGTTATGATTTTTAGTGTGTTTTCGCTATTTTTTACTTTTTCTCCAGAAGCGTTACTGAGATTAAGCTGAAACTTCGTGGATATGTCTCTTGTGAAAGGGTCAAACAAAGTTGTTCACTAGCTGACATTGCTATGGATTCCTGATTTTTAGCGATTTTTCCAACTCGGGTACTTGTCGGTAAAAGCAACTTTCCTATTGAATTCTATGCAAGTTAATGGGCAGTCTAATACTAATTCACATTTTCGACTTCTTCTCCCAAACCGTCTTACAGATTGACTTCAAACTTGGTTGCAATGTGCCTTGGGTAGCTCTCTACCAGATTTGTTCAAATCGTCACGCTCCAGTGATTGTTTTATTTGAATTTTTTTTGGGGGGAAGGGGTGTTGTTTTTTTGTTTTTTTTTTTTTTGTTCGAGGGGAGGGGAAAACTTAAAAAAAATCTTCTCTAATACCGCTCACCCAATTGCTTTGACATTGCATAGGAATATTCCTAGGGACTCGTTGTTCTTAATTTATTCACCAAGTGGTGCTGCATTTTTTTTTCTATTTTTTGTTATGATTTTTAGTGTGTTTTCGCTATTTTTTACTTTTTCGCCAGAAGCGTTACTGAGATTAAGCTGAAACTTGGTGGATATCTTTCTTGTGAAAGGGTCCAGCAGGTGTGTTCACTAGGTGGCACTGCTTTGAATTCCTGAATTTTTAACGATTTTTTTCAATTCACATACTTGTCGGTAAATGCATCTTTTCTATTTATTATTGTGCAAGTCTACGGCTATCAAATGCTAATTCACATTTTGGACTTCTCTGAAGAAACTGTGAGTCAGTTTAACTTCCGACTTTGTGGCAATGTACCTTAGGTGGGGTTCTACCAAGTTTGTTCAAATGGTCACGCTCAGGTGATATTTGGATTTTTTATGAGGTTTTTTTTTTTTTTTTTTTTTTGAAAATGGTAGAAAAGTTTTTATAAGGAAGTTTAACATGGGAATTTCTTGTAATCGTTATAATTTAAAAAATTGCAGCCAGATTTGTGTCAAACTTGGCAGGGATGTCTGTACCTTATGAGTGTGTACCTATTTTGTGCAAGTGGTCATGCTCCAGTGATTTTTGGACCTTGATCTCATTCCCAAGATCACGGGACAACTGACACGAAATTTACTGTTCACTTGATAACTTGAGATATGTTTTCAGGAAGGACCTTGATGTTGGACATGTTAATGTTTCTCTATGAAGGTCATGCTTAGACAGTACATGAGGGACCTTAACCTCATTTTTGGGATCACACTGCAACATAGACGAATTTTACTCTTCACTATAACTTGAAAACTACTTGAAGTGGGAAGTTGATGTTGCACATGTGACTGTTCTTGCATAAAGGTCAGACTTACTCAGTACATGAGTGACCTTGATCCTATTCCAAGTTCACAGAGCCACAAATGTGATAAATCTCTTGGTCAGCTTAGCATGTGCTATTCACACAACCCTCTTCTTTACCCGAAGTGATGTCAAGAGTGATAACCCAGGCTTTTTCTTCACTTTCAACTGCCTCCATTTTCAAAGCAAGATCTGTGTCAGTCTCCCCAGCCCCCACCCCCTTGTCTCCTATAACGTAGTCTGTTGCGCGGCTTTTGGACGTACAAATGGATCTAGCATGAAGATAGAAACAGGTGGCGGTGGTGGAGATTTTTTTATTAACAGCTTTCCAGACTAACAAGTGGAATCGAAACGTTTGAGGTTCTGAAGAACCAGCTTACTGTTCACTCCACCAGCGAAAAAGAAATTTCCGACAATTACATGCTAGCCAATAGTTTTGTCATTTTAATTGAATGACACGGCTGTAATTGTTATAGCGCCATTTTCTGAAAAGTATGAAAAACAATCTACATGGCACCTTGTGTTAAAAGCTTTCATCACCAGACAAATGTCATTTTCCTAAAATGTACACATCTATGTCCTCTCCTTGTGATAAGATTAGCACCGCCCTTTAGTAGACGCAATTGGTCACATACACTTTTGAAATACCAAATTGTCAACACTGTAATGCGTTCGAAGTGGCATTTTCAGTTTTGGGTCATATCTAAAAATAGAAAAGAAACGAGATCTGCTTTAGGTTTAAGTATGCAAAAATAAAAACAACATCAAGAATAAGATAAACAGGTAAAACACTCCAATTTGGCACTAAAACCAAAATTGTGTGTCAGCTCTATGTCAACACAATAACACGTTGGTTTCCTAGACCTGCAACTACCTTGTCCGTAATAAATAGAGCTGATGCGTGATGATTGATAGTGTTTTTGCCTATGCATGTATATGATCTAACAGATTGTTAATTTTTTGTGATATAATTTTGTTACGAATCATTAAATTCTTGTAGAGAACAGGGTACACTTATTAGCTGTCAACACCTTTACAGATCTGAAATCCTGTGGGCCCTATTAGAGAATTTACTGTCGTTGTAAAGCAAAGGCTAAGTGTGGCCATTCTTTCATGTTTATATAGGAATATTATCTGGGAGATTTATTGACTACAATTTCAAAGAAACAAAAGAATGTGTAAAAATCGTAACTGTCAACACCGTAACTTTAGTATTGCCTGTTTTGTTCTGAATTTGTTCATATGGATACACTGAAACTTATGTTCTTAGTCAAGAAAGTAAAGGGTGAACGCAAGTTTGAAACAAGAAATGCATGTCATATATATCAGACTATGCTGGCATTATAAATGAATTATATAAAATGGTGCTACGGTGTTGATAAATCATGTTACGATATTAACTGCATGTTTTTAAAGATTTAAGCAATATCATATTTACATTTAAATTCCCCAGTGTTTTTATTATCTCCCGCCCACGAAGTGGGGGGGGGAGATATAGTAATGACGACCGTCCGTCCATCCGTGCGTCCGTCCGTCCCACATTTCTTGCGCGCGATATCTCAAGAACAGATTAAGCTAGGATCATGAATTTTTTACAGTTGGTCACCCGTATAAGTGTTCACGTCGAGTTCGAAGGAGAGTGACCTTGACCCCATTTCAAGGTCACCAGGGTCATTTATCTCTAAACTTCTTGCGCGCGATATCTTAAGAACCGGATATGATAGGATAATGAAATTTTCACAGTTGATCACTCTTGTTAGGGTGTACATCGAGTTCGAAGGTGTGTGACCTTGACCTAATGCCAAGGTCACCAGCGGCAATTCAATTTTCTTTGAATTTGTTGTATGCAATATCTGAAGAAACATGTGAGCTAGGATCACTTAACTTTTACAGTTGATCAACCTTGTAAGGTTCTATGTCAAGCTTGAAGGACCTTGACCTTGACCTAATTTCAAGGTCACCAGAGGCAGTTCATCCAGCCCACATTTCTTGCGTGCGATATCTCAAGAACCAGTAAAGCTAGAATCATGAATTTTTTACAGTATGTCACCCTTATTAGTAGTCACATCGAGTTCAAAGGAAAGTGACCTTGACCCCATTCAAGGTCACCCAGGGTCACTTCTCTGTGAATTCCTTGCGCGCAATATCTTCAGAACCAGATAAGATAGTATAATAACTTTTACAGTTGATCATTCTTGTTAGGGTCTATATCGAGTTAGTAGGTCAGTGACCTTGACCTTATGTCAGGGTCACTAGCGGCATTTCAGTTATCTTTGACTTTGTTGTATGCAGTATTTTAAGAACCAGGTGACGTATGTTCACTTAACTTTTACAGTTGAACACCCTTGTAAAGTTCTGTGTGAAGCTTAAAGGACTTTGACCTTGACCTAATGTCAAGGTCACCAGAGGCAACTCAATGCTCTTTGAATTTCTAGTGCATTACATTTGAGGAATCAGATAAGCCAAACCATTTCTAGGTCATTCTCTTTGAATTTTTTTGCTGTCATCACATGCCTTGTATGTACCATATAAATGGCACCAAACCAAAACAGAGGTTACCTGAAAACAATGTGCATGCTGTCACATACCTGTCAAGTCTGTCCAAATTGTTTTTCATGAAATTTGGCCACTGAATTTTTCCACATGAATAAAGCAGCTTTCTCACACACTTACCCCTTTGCAATTTTTGACATGAATTTCCTATTGATTTCACAAAACTGTATTACCATGGGCCATATAAACATAAGATCCCTAAAGTGTCATATATCTGATCTGCAGGCTGACCATGCTGTACAACACTTATCATTCATATGTGTGACAGAAACACATGTTGAGGATTGTACTGAAGCTTGCCAGATAGAAGGGTACACTTTAAAAACCAAACCAACAAAGCATGGCCTCGCAGTCTATGTCAAATACAACTATGATGCACATACAGAGGAATATTCATTCAGTGCTTCCCAACTACAGATAATGGGTCTTACATTGTTTCCTACCACTGCAAATCCTTGGCTCCTTATGGTAGTCTACTGCCCTCCACACACACCAGCCAGACAGTTTCTGCCTTTACTTTATGAAGAAATCTCGCACATTCCAGTCCACTATGAACTAATATTGATGGGCGACTTCAACAATCTTTGCCCCAAACCAACCCATCGCAAACTCAAGCAGTGGATATCAAAGCCAACACATAGGCTTGGTGGTTACCTGGATCTGATCTTCACAGACGACAATAACAACAGAGTCCTATCTGCTGATGCATTCCCGGTGCCATACACAGACCATCACATGACATGGATCACACTGCAGAACTTAACAGAGAATCACAACTAGTAACCTTTGTAAGAAACAGTTATTTTTCTGTTTCATTGACACTATTCATTTTTCTTGTTTTCAGATGACTACAAATCACATGTAAAATTCCAGCATTCTGCTCATGCCATAATTTTTAGGTTATTTTTTATTTACTTGAGTATATGTTTACCATGACACCCAGGGTAGAGGTACAGTTAACGTATCGTCCCCATTTAAGCACAATATCACAATATCAGAAACATACCAGTATGTACCTGCCAATATACAGTTATCTTTGTTTTAAAATTATGTGGGCGGGAGATATGGACAGCGTCAGCGTCAACTTGTTCTCATTGTTCCTTACATACTATGCACATTAACAAAACACTTATTTCTATGAAAGTCATTTAAATTTTTTAGATATATAGAGACATGAAATTCTACTGTTAAGACAATTGCGCTGTTTTAATTGCTTGCTTTGTATTTTGTTTTTCATCTATTTCCAGTGTGTATCCAAAGTATTTTAGTAGTGGATTACATTGGGATGCACAATACACGCATTGTTTTTTATTTGCAACAATAATTTTCAAAATAATCAGCAAATAAGAAACGAAATGACATTTCCTCTAAAAACCATCAGTGATTACCAGATGTTTGGGTGTTAGAGCCTTTGCTCAGAAAACATGAGGTAATTTAGGGGTTCATGTAAATGAACGGGCAGAATTTTTGAAAAGTTTTCAATAAAATGAAAATTGCCATGAATTCAGAGTTACTATGATATTGGTAAATTGTGTTACCGTGTTGACTTGAGAATAGAAACACCCTTTCTCATCTTTCCTGTATAAATCTACATGCTGGATAACTTGCACTGCCCAGTATGTTTTTGCAATCTTTAAAACCACCAGTTGCCTTTTATTGGGGACTGCCTGCCTGAAGTCAGGAGTGACATTTGTTTCTTCGCATCGGTATTGAAAGCTGAAAGTTGATATTTTAGTAATTCTTGAATCCCAGTCTTTATCTGTATATAACTTTATTGTCATTGTTGGGTAGTACTTAGGATTGTGGGTAATGATTTTCTGAACTATCTGATTAGAAGAGTAGTGCTACAATTACAAAAGTATGGATTTAACATCCAATCAGAAACCACTTCCCCAGTGTGGTTATAGGTCTTTTGTTTAATAGGGTAGCCTGGTAATATATAGCGTATGCCGATTGCGTATGAATACATGTGGTTAACTTTACTCAAATAGCAGAAATATCTAACATAAAATACAGATTTTTCCGAATGGCCTTTGCTGTGAGGTAGTAAAATATGCTCCATGGGTAAAGATACATAGGGAACATTTTGTTCCTTTTCTAAACTAAAAAGACGCTTCAACGCTTAAAACACGGATGTTCCAAACAATCTGGGCTGTAACGTGGAAATTTTATGCTTGTGAGAAATATGTATTACATATGTTTGGCTCTGGGAAGAAGCCAGTTCCAATGTGTTCTCTTTTAAAGCTTCATGTGACGATTAAACACGAATGTCACAAACAATCTGGGCTGTGACGTGGAAATTGTATGCTGTTGAGAAATATGTTTTACATATGTTTGGCACCGGAAAGAAGCCAGTTCCAATGTGTTCTCTTTTTAAGCTTCATGTGACCTCCCCCACAACCCTCAACCATGATAGCAATATAATGTATAAAAAAATAATAATAAATCAAATTAAAAAAATAAAAAATCGAAACACTTTGCCACACTGACAGGGTACCTGTGCAGAGTTTCGAAGATTGATGTAAGTATTGGGAAGTTCCACAGAGTGCTGTGTCTCTTCCGGTTGCCCACAGCTATCACAACTGACCATGTGACCTTGCCTATTGTACCTGTGTCCCCACAAACCACAGTCTGTTCACTCCGAGTTGGCTAGGGCATGAATGTGCGAGTAGGTCCAGCCTGGTAAAGAGGCCTTGAAGTAGTGCCTGATTATGACTAATCACATGGCATATTTGTGCCTACACATTTCATAATCTCACAGTCACATTATTCTGCATTTTGCCATTAACCTTACCTGTTGCATATTGCCTGCTTCGCATTTAGATATGAATACTACTCCTATACCTTGCTTATGCGACGAAATGAAATGTGTGTACACCTGCATATACTGGTATATGTATTCATTACACTCGTTTTCCATGGAAAATTGTCAGACTATATGTACGCTCAATGCCCAGGTAGCAAGGCTATCGGTCATTTTATATTGCCTATGTTGCACGGAAGGCTATCCATCATCACATGTATCACTGAAGCCCTGGTACTTGGGCTGATATCTATCTATCTATCTATCTATCTATCTATCTATCTATCTATCTATCTATCTATCTATCTATCTATCTATCTATCTATCTATCTATCTATCTATCTATCTATCTATCTATCTATCTATCTATCTATCTATCTATCTATCTATCTATCTATCTATCCGTCTATCTATCTATCTATATGTCTGTCTGTCTATCTATCTATCTCTATCTATCCATCCATCCATTTTTCTGTCTGTCTGTCTGTCTGTCTGTGTTTTAGGGTAATCACACACGGCATTACTACGGCACGTAGATAGAGGATGCCTCCTGTGATAAATTCCTAACCAATCTCCTGTACTAAAACATCCAATACTGATTTGGACTTTTTCAGTTTATAAGGTGCTCTAACCTAGATATACATATACTGCAGTATTTACACTTCATGGAGTATGCGATGGATTACTTTGCTATTTCTGAACTATCCAAGAGGTGTACCTCAAGTCAACTCACCTCAGGTTACACATAAATGTAAAACTCATGCTGTCCCATATGTCATCAGCGTATTACTATTATATTATCAACTGAATGTTTTAAATTCACGTACACACCGCATTCTGTTCGACTCTACTATTTTGCCTTTATCCACTATCCCAAAATTATGTACTTATCTTATATAACCAGTTAGTTTCTTTTTTTACACTTGTATGCCATGCATTTTCGCTATCAATTGTTATAAAGATCTCTCACTTCTTAATTACGGTCCAGACAAAGCTCTCATTCTATCACCAACATCACCCAAATTTCCTTTTTATTCATTTTCCTATTGTTGTTTTTTCTTCTCTCTGCCCAATTTTTCGTCACATGTCATGTTACAATGTCACCACCAACGATACTCCCAAAACGACTGACTACAGCCAGTTTATTCGCAGTCTTTCTGTAAATGACACCCACGAAACCATACTATGACCATCCTTTGATTCTTTTGCTATGGGTGTGCATCATATCACATCAGTGAAAAGTACTTTTATTATTTTCCACTATTCATAACCGATGGCCATCAACATTGAACAAAACCGAATGACCATTGGTCTTTTTGGAATAAATGTATTTTTCATGGTAGACTCCTATTTAAGTCCACATGCTGATGGTCAAATTAGATGCTCCTTCTGCTTACTGGCTTTCTTAGACATAAACATGCTTCTGGTTTATCCTGCCTCAAACATATTATATTGTTCCTCTACACCCTTTCTCCGATCATCCATTGATGTTCACCTAAACCCCGGCCCCACCTTTAACCCAAACAACCACCTTAGGTTCTTTCATACAAACGATGGCAATCTACATGTACGAGGTACTGGTAAACTTGGCGAAATTCACCTTTTGGCTCAATCAGAAAACTTAACTATTATTGCATCGTCTGAAACCAGGCTAGAAAAACATTATTCTTATCAGCTCCTTCTCATTGATGATTTGCAACCGCTTTTTTGTAGAAACCGCAGAACAGGAAACGGTTTTTACGTGTATTCACGCTTTTCTACCGTGCTGGAGACTTTGGATCTTGAAAGCCTAGATTGTGAATGTATCTGAGCTGAAATTTGAACCCAGGGGGGTTTATTTGGTAATTGATATCGTCACCCTGGCCAGTCTGCCAATATCCGCAACGCTTTACTCAGGTTACTGGCCAACTCTATACTCATGGCCATTGAATGCAACCTTCATATCTTAATAGTCACTGGCGATTTCAATGACAGGTGTTTTGACTAGAACTCCCAACATCAGTACAGTGATCTCGGTTAATCTCTTGTTAACCTTGTGAATCAGCACAATTTCTTCCAACTTATAGACGAACCCACTGAAATAAGTGAATACTCTAATAACTTATTAGATCTCTTCATTACCGATTCTCTGGACCTTGTTCTGGACTCAGGAACTCTTGCCCCAATCTCAAATCTTGACCACTGTGTGATATTTTATTCTTTCCCCTTTACTTTCACAACGACAAATCTTTCAAAAGATCAGTATTGGGTTTCACAGCTTTTTTGTGACGACAATGTTGCCCTTTCTATAGCCCATTGCAACACTGCCCGTAATGTTTTCGATTCTATTGATGATGCTGTATCAAACTGCTCTGATCTTTTCCTATGTACTGCAAAGGACTTCATTCCCTTTAAGGAAGTTACCATTTGCCTAAAGACAAACCTTGAATAACCTCAAACAGTGCAAAACATATTCGCCGTCTTGATCGTACATGGAAACGTTTCAAGTGTGCATCTAACAAACCCCACCCCCATAACTACGACCTTTATGTTAAGATTGACGAGTGCCTTCAATTCGACAAAAAGTATCGCAATAACGTTACTAACTTAATCAGGAAATCAGTCTACTCGTTTTTTTTCTAATTTGCAGCTTCAACTAGATAAAAAGACATTAATCCTAAACAATAGTGGAGCTTGACAAAGTCTGTTCTGTGATTCAAAAGACATCAGGATATACCTCCCATCACTGACGCTAACAGGATCGTATCATGTATTGCTGAGAAATACGGATCTTTTAACTCATACTTTGCCAGTCAGTGTAAAACTGTTCCTGATGCCGATGTCCCACCTCTGCCCGACTTCACATTCCGAGCGCCTATAACAAATCACCATCAACGAAGACAGTGTTAAAAAAGTCTTATCTTTCCTGAGGATATCCTCCGCATCCGGCTCGGACAATATTGGGAACACCTAATACAAGAACGCACGAGACTCGATCCGTAAAACCACTAACAAAAATCTTTCAACTTTCTCTTCGTCTTTCTCACTTTTCCGATGCTGTGAGACATGCAATATATGTCTTGTGTTTTAACGGTCCAACAGACCGATCAAAAGCAACTATAGTCCGATTCCTCTACTCTGTAATGTTTCTAGGGTGTTTCAACACCTGGTCTTTAACGCACTTTATGAATATCTAATACAAATAATCTTCTCACGTCCCAAAATTCTGGTTTCAATGCCAATTACTCGAATATACATGTAGCAAGCAACAAACTAACTAGTATTGTCCTCTTTGGTAGCGAAAAATTGTCCATTCCTCTTAATTTACAAATTCGTGATGCCTTCCATAAATAATTTGTAGAACAAAATACTTTGTAGACACAAGACGCTTGTCCAGCAACTTGAGCGAGGCGCAAGAAGTGATGTTCCTTGCACCAAGTGGGTGCTCCTGCTAGACCCTGTCAAATGACTTATAATTTACTACGTACAAATTATAGCAAAATGAGTCATTCGTTGACTCACATAAAACTATTCTCCAGTATCATTCAAAAACTCTCCCGTCGTATTATTGTGAAACCGTTTGCCTCCTCTTGTATCATTATTCGATCTTGTATCAATGGTATCTATAACTTCATTGATTATTATATTAGGATTATATATTAGAACAATATGCGTGCATGGGTAACTTTTGTTTGCCCTGTGTGTTTTGTGTATATATATATATATATATATATATATATATATATATATATATATATATATATATATATATTTATATATATATATATATATATGTATATATATATACATATATATATGTGTGTGTGTGTGTGTGTGTGTGTGTGTGTGTGTGTGTATAGAGAGAGAGAGAGAGAGAGAGTAATATTTCAACAAATTTACTCAAAATGACAATTAATGCAAGCTGGACCCAGTTTACAAAGTTTTATTGAAGAGAGTATCTCGCACTATATTTTGTCATTGGAGGTACCCCTTTCGTCTGTAGTAATCACTATCAGGCAGAAACGAAACAAAAAACTAGTTCACATTCCCTTGTGATTGCATCTTCAATCCCCTTCTCAACTCGGAGTAAACAAAATCTAGCGCAGAACAATCAAAAGAAATGATAAGGTTTTACGTGAATAAGTTCAATATACTAAATATATCAACATATTCAAAACTTGCAACCAGAATGGACAAGAGACTGCAACAGTTACAGAACTAACAAATATTTACATTAGAAAAGGACTCATTTTGAAGGACTTCCTTATTATGTTTGTCTGTCTGTGTGTCTGTTTGTCTACCTGCATGTCTGTTTGTTTGTCTGTGTGATTAGATTAAACCTGTGAATCAAAATATGTTGTAATCCTAGACAATGAATATTTTCACAAACACACCCTCCAAAATAAAGAAGGATGGAAGGAATTTTCGCTTGTAGGTGCACATACTTAAAGGCAAAAGTGGATCTGCTTTCCTCGACAGTTTAGAGAACTCGTACTCCTTGTGTAAAATTACACGCATAAAATATAGCGAATTTGTTAACTTGTATATAGCAGTGGTTATTTATAAATACTAAAAACAATAATATAGGTATTTAAAATAATTGTGAAGAACAAAAAAAAACTAGGGATAATATTGTTCATAGTGCCAGCACGTATAACAAACATTCTTTAAGATTATCTACGCACACTTATTGGGCTGTCAACACACAAGTAACAATGACACTTATAAATACTAAGGAGTCCTTCCAGGTATATTCTTTATTTAAAACTTGTATTAAAACGCCCTTGGATGCATCTGTGTGTTGTGAAATACTCGCGATTATCGTAAAACGAAAAATTAACCAAATTCAAAACTTGTGAAAATTAGTGCCTCAACAGTAATTATCTTCAGACCTTATCCTTGAGAGATATTGTTCCAATGTACAGTATCAATAGCATTACCATGTTTCATCGAGGACTCGCCCTTCCTCTAGGAATGTTGAATATGACTGATTTGACACTTAGTCTATTATATCTTTGACACGATTTAATTTTATCCTGTGTAACCTTGTGACGGACAATCATATCAATGAAATTTGCATGTCAATGCACCACACGTCAAAAAAAAGGTTTACCGAATATTTGCTTTGCATTTATCATCAGTGAGGAGTATCTGATTGAAACTCTTGGAGTGTGCTCCTATAAGGGTTTACGATTACCGGTAGATGTATTTGCACAGTGAGAATATACTTTAAGGTTGAAATGTACATGTAAATTAACACTGATCATACATAATAAGCATATTGATTAGTATCAAAGCATTGTATTTCTTGAATTGCAGATAAATAAAATTTCTTTGCAAGAGTTAGGACATTATCGTAAAAAATTAACATTGCTATTTATTCTAAAAATAATATGTTTGTCCCCATTCCGGTACTTAATTAAAATATCCATTTAAGAATCAACAGTCACGTCACAGCAACCCATTCTGAAAAGACTCTGCAAAGATTGGCCCTCAACTGAGAAGTTTTAGCCGTCGGCCTGCAAATAGCTTTTCTTTTCAGGATAAACTAACCATACAAGGAACAAATGTGTCACAGGGTAACTCCACAACACAATCAAACACCATAATGCATGTAACCCTGTATAAATATCAATGTTGCAGACCTGATCATTAACCCGTGAAACCCATACAAAGGCGAGAAATCAGCGGCCACACAATTTACTCGACCCCAGATCCTCGAATTTGAGGAATATTCTAAACCCAAAGGACTCATGAAAAACTATACAAGATCAGTATATTGAGTCGTATTTGGTAAATTTTGTGATTTAGTGTTTTATTTTATCAGTTTCTTGTTCAGTCTGGGTCGAAATAGTTTTGCTCAGTTACGATTTGTTCAAAATGTGTTTAGTAATATCCAATGTCCGCATGCCTGGCATGCATAATTGAAAAATAAGTGGAAAATGAATGCTACAGTAAATTCCTTTCACTGTGCTTGCGTTTTCACTTATTTTGCAAGTGCTTTAGAACTGTGAAGTTAAGAACACAGTGAACAAAAGTTTTTAACATGACATTAATTAGAAATATAACCAAAATACAAAATCTGTGGAAACAAATACCATTGAAAATAAATAGATTCAAAGTATATCAAAATTCTGAGATAGAACTATTTTTCGGTGTCTACTTTTTTTAAATGAAAATTAATCTCATCTTCTTTCTAGAAGATTTACTGACCTTGTGTTTTACTAACATCGTTCAATCAATATCAATTGTACAGCACATCAATTTGTACATTTCACGCATCAGCTCTGATAAAAATTGATCAAATGACACAACCATGAAAACAGTGTTTGTTTGTCTGTCTCCCGTGCCTACGCTGTTTTGACCGATGTCATCGGAGTCCTAGTCAAAGATTCAAGGGGCCCAAATGTCTGCTGAGCAGGAAACTAAAGGAAAGCTACGAATTGAGTAAATGGAACGGTTTCGCACGCAAGAGGTTAAAGGGTGGTCAAATGTGACATAGCATAAGTAGGAATGATGAAAATGTTCCTGGTTCATGTGTTAATAATACGACCACCGTTCACTTTTTTTTGGAAGGAACATAAACGACCTCGATTCAAAAGCATTGTTTTCAGCGCAAAAGGGCCATAAGATTTGCTCAGAGGAACTGTTGGTGCTTTGCAATAAACATAATCAAAACAACGCGATAACGTCCCTGCTTTCTCAATGGATATTGTGAAAAGAGTCGCCCTACAATCCTAGCGGTGATGTAAAGCTTTGTTGCAATTTATTTGAAAGCCAATCCCATTATAATCGTAATCGTGCTCGGATTGGAGCATTGACCTGCGGTATGCATGTGTATCCTGGCCTTGTCCACTGGGTCCACTACCACCGCGTTATTTCAAGGGATTTTTCCACACGTCTTCGGTGAACTAAAAGGCATTTCACTTGGTGGGCCATATTATAACTTAAGTGCACGGATACACCCATTGCGCAGTTAAAGCAGTGGACAAATTTATTTGACAGATAATATTTGTTTTCAGGATTTGAAAGCCATAATGTAGCGAAATTGGTTTACGTATAACAGGTACAACCAATATAATTTCAAGGCAAGCATATGAAAACGTGAACGAGAGGAGATGATCACTTTGTTCGCGAGAACTTGATAGAATCAACCAAGAACAATGGCGAGTGGTCCTCTCATTATTTTCTTGGTGTTTCTTGTTGGGTATGGGAACTGTGCAACGCCGACTGGATGCACGTACGTAAATCAGCCTCTTGGTTCTGTACAGTGTGATTTCAAGCTGTGGTCTCCGCCTTTGAATGACTCCCAGTTTTCACCAACAGCACCGAAGAAACTTTCTATGACCAATGTCAATGGAGCGCCGCTTCCACCCGCAGCCCTTACTTCACTAGCATCTCTGGACGTCTTGGATTTGAGTAATGCGGCCTTGACACATTCAAGTCTGCCGAGTTGGCTGTCGGGTGTTCAGGCTTCTGGACTAAAGGAACTCTTGCTTAGCGGCAACTACCTGAACGACACCACCGGGCTTACCAACCCATTCGGCTCCTTTTCATCCCTTGACATTCTTGACCTCAGTTCCACAGAACTGGCATCTGTTCCACAGACCCTACTGACTGGACTGAAGAAACTCACCAGACTATCCCTGCACAATAATCAGTTAAAGACCGTTGCTCAAGCTGCCTTCAGCGATCTGACTTCTATGACAAATTTGAGGCTGGACGGAAACCCTTTTGAATGCAACTGTAATTTAGCTTGGCTACCAGACTGGATCTTACGTCTGGGTAAGTAAATAATTATCTACGTGTCTTTGTTATATATGCTTTGTTTAGGGAGATATACAAAAGAATACGAACACGAGATATATCTATTTTCAAAAAGGGAAAAGACACATATTCTATCACAAGAAAAGTGCGGGAGAAGCAAAGCAATAAAACCACATACATGTAATTGCTTGATTCAGATCAGAATTTGAGAATCATTGGCAAAACTTATCGAATTCCACCATAATTTAATTTGTTGAGTGCAGCTTCCAGTACTTTCTTACGTGACAACCTGACAGGATTTTCTTTTTTCGCCCAAGAGTCAGAGAGTACTTTTTAACTCATTCGAAAGCTAATATTGCTGAGTTAGATGTCATGTAAATTCATGGAATTCGATTTCTGAAACAAAATAGATATATAGATAAATTAAAACTACTTGTCCATCAAGTTTTGCCTTTAGCAACAACGAATATGCTATAAAATATATATGGCTTGGTAAAATCTTGGCATATGGAGTGCACTTCTCAAAGCCCATCGCATATGACTACAATATTATCTTATAGGAACCCCATACACATTTTAAAATCCTTATGCTGTCCATCATGATACACTTTCTGATGGTAAAATGTGCAGTGCATATGTTTATTGCTGTATTTTGCGAAGGCCTGTTAGTTGCATCATTTCAGTACAGTGACTTGTATTCAAATATTATAAACAAACAGATAACAGTTTGATGTCATTGAATTGAGTATCTAAGATGGTGTCCAACCAATTTAAAAAATTGTGGTTATTTTGAGATATATATGTACATATATACATATATATATATATATATATATATTGTTTGTTACATGCCTAATTTGCAAGCTCTGGTCCACACAATGTGAAGGAACAAACAAAATACTTTTAACATGAACGTGATAGTCAATGGACCATGATAACCTTTAGATTTTGACAATAGGTCGCTGTACTAAAATGACCATTCATATGTATATATCTCTCAAACTAATTATCTGCCTTTAATCAAACAAAAACTAATGAAATTTTTAGAACAAAAATTGATCAGGGATTTCTAATAAAATCAGTTCATTTCTAAATCTGTGTTAAAATGAATAGTTCTGGAGACTTTGCTACTATATAAAACAGATTTTTTTTTACTATTTTTGTATTAACTTTGAAGCGGGATGAAAAATGAAACGATAGCATTTGCAGGGCACTATACATGCAAACGTACATATACATACATACATACATACATACATACATACATACATACATACATACATACATACACACACATACACACACACATACATACATACATAAATACATACATACATACATACATATAATACTGTGTGATGGGTGGTCTGACCGATACACTGAGCTTTGTTGTGTTTCTGTCAGTTTCAACATTTTGTCAGCTTCAGGTTTGGACCGAAACTCTCATACAGTGAATTTTTTTTGAAAATCATTCAGTGAAAACAATAACCGCATACCCACTATGTAGGCGACTATCTGTACTTTTGCATAGGTTTGAAAACGAAACGAGCATTCTTCTGCCTGAGTCCATACACCATAATGCACACCAATTTGATCGACCAGAGTTTAATTTTTTTTCCACTGTTGTCATTCGAATTAGAAATTAAAAAATTATCATGCACGATACTCTATATTTTCACTCGTGTCCATCCCAGAGATAAGTAAGGATAATGTTAAAAAAACCGTAGATTTATGTTGTTTCGGCATTGATGTTAGGACTGCGATGAGGACATCTGCGTTCTCTGACAGAATGTCCTCTAACTGGTGGCTCCAACTTTCCTATCATCCATACCACTATTTTGCCGACAGTTAGATACATCCATTGTCAAACAAAGGTATTGCTTTTGACAATGATCCATTGTCTGAAAATACAAACAGAACAATGATTATAAAAGTTCAATTCCGCAAAAGTCCTATAAAATGGGTTGTCTAATACACTTAAAAACACTTATTCCTTGGTTCATGTGTGTGGCTTCCCAGCTGTGGAAGCCAGCCTTCCATATGCCTGTACTTCATCAGGACAATTTTTGCAAAATTAAAGGATGAGTAATTTTAGTTGCATAGCTGTGCTGGCCACCTTAGCCAATTGTATATGCATACTAAAAACGAATTTAGATAGAGATGTGTTCAGACGGCTTATCTTTTTCTTGAATTGTATGAAGATATTGATGAACTAGGAAAGATGATTTGCTGCATAACAAATTAGTGTGTGTGTCTTCAAAGCATATTGGTATGGCAATGTACAACTAGTCCATAACACAGGAGTAGAAGTTGGAATGACATCTCTATCTATTATAGCTTTGAGGTTATTCAAGATTTAAAATTTCTAATGGTGCTATTTAGCATATTTTAAATTCCTACAACTTTTATTTTAATTCATTAGGTGCGCAATGGTCAGCAATTTCCTAGTAGAAGTTGAAATGACATCTCTATCTATAATAGTCTTCAAGATATTCAAGATTTTTAATTTCAAATGCTGCTAATTAGCATAATTTAAATTGCTACAACTTTTGTTTTAAATTCATTAGATGCGCACTGGTCAATAGCGCCCTAGTAGAATTGGAATGACATCTCTATCTATATACTTTTGAAGATATTCAAGATTTAAAAATTTCAGATGCCTCTAATTTGCATAATTTTAAACATCTTCATTCCTCTGTATAAAACAGTCAAACTCCTTGTATGGAGGTACAATCATGCCTAGTTTTGGAGTTTCTATGTATAATAGTGTCCGAGAAAAGTGTCAGACAAATTTGCTGGTAAAGATGAAAGAAAGAAAGAAAGAAAGAAAGAAAGAAAGAAAGAAAGAAAGAAAGAAAGAAAGGAAGGAAGGAAGGAAGGAAGGAAGGAAGGAAAGAAGAAAGAAAGAAAGAAAGAAAGAAAGAAAGAAAGAAAGAAAGAAAGAAAGAAAGAAAGAAAGAAAGAAAGAAAGAAAGAAAGAAAGAAAGAAAGAAAGAAAGAAAAGTGTGTGTTGACACACACATTTTAAAAATTCAGGACCATCATACCATGATAAGAACTGCCTTTCTCGCCTGTCTTGTGGTATACATTCAGCTAACAAAAACTACCCTTTATGTGAAGTAGGCAAAGACCATTTAGACATGTATACATTAATAAATTTTTATTCAAAGATATTTGTTATGTGACAGTGATCCACTTAATTCTTGATCAAACCTGATGAGATTTTGTATCAAAGGGCAACTGTACTACCAGCCTGCGTAGACTGACTCTCCTCCCCGCGGTCCGACTGGAGGCGGGAAAAAAACATAACCCCGCTCACCGTCAATAGAAATCTACAATCTGAATAGCGCGGCGGTATTGGTCTGTCTACGGAGGCAACTGCAATACCCGCAAAGTTTTAATTTGGATAGACCCGTTTCTCCAAACAGCCATAAACAATGTTACAGTGATCAAGTCTCGGAATAAGTAACGTATTGTAAAGTAATGTGAGAACCTCTTGGGTCGTGTAACGTGGTATTTTCCTTAGTTATCCCAACCTTTACCAAACTTTAGCACACACTTAGTTGATGTATTCGTTCCAACTCATTGTTGAGTCCATAATCACGTTGAGACTTTTATATTGTTTCATATGTTCCTTGTAAAAAGACCGTTCATTCAAGTACCACCATGCTTGCAGTTACATGGAATATAATAGTCCGGGTCAACAGCTTTTCTCAGCGCGTTTTGGATGACCGTGTGCCCAAGGCGCGCTGAAAGTCCAAAATGTGGCACTGAAAGAGTTAAGCTGCGCCATTTTTTGTTCTGTTTTCGATTACAGGCATACCGGTACTTCTTTAAATGACAATTTTAGAAGAATTTAAATCTAATATAACTTCCACTTGTTATTATGTGAAGGCACATTTTTTGTAATAAGCACTGACGGAGCTAACACTATCCCGGTCAAACCGGTGCACAGCGAGAGGTAATTTCAAAGATCGTCTGCTTCATCCATTTTGTTGATGTTGTTGTTGTGTGTGTGTAGGGGGGGGAGGGTGTTCTCCTTTGATTTGGTTTGCGAGGGTTTTTTTTTTGTAATTTTGTTTCTCTTTTTTTTCTTCTTGTTTTTTTTTTTTTTTTTTTTTTTTTTTTTTTTTCTTTTTAGTTAACTGTGTTCTTTCTCAAAATATGGTCAATGCATATTTTAGGGAAGGTTTACCCGAATAGCATGTCAATAGTCAACAGCTTTATTTGGCTCAACCTGGGGGTTAAGTGCTTATGGTACGGCGAGGAAAGCTGTTGATTCAGTCCAATAATATGACTTTTTATAAGTTAAAAAGTGTATGAAATTATACTTTCTAAACAATACAGGAATCACGGCAACACCAGAAGCTCTCTGTGCTACCCCCGTTGCTCATCACAGTCAAACGTTAAAGGTTGCCATGTATTCAGCGGGATGTTACGCCACCACTGCGTCACAGGTAACGGAGACTCCGGCATATTCTCATCCCACAAAGATCTTAACTTACAAGTAAATGTGCATATATTTATGGTTTATGCAAGGCAAGGGCAAAGTCATATATTGACACGATATATTTATTTCAAATTTGCTGTTTTCATCTCTAAGAAGGAGATATCTTGATATATTTTGCAAGAATACTTCTAAACAGGAAATTTGGGCAAATAGTTTTGTGAAACGCAGTTGCAATATTTTTGAACAGCAGCTGTCACGTCTTGTTAATGAAGTGCAGCTTCAACATTTTTAAGGATATCTACCCACATGTATGAAACTAAATCTTTTTCGTTGTACTACAAACAAACACAACAGAGTAAGCCAGCCACCAACGTGACACTCCTTTCTTCCAAACAACGTTAGACCTTGTTAAAGAACGTATCGACCCTTTGCAAACTTGAAGTTTTGTAGCAGATGTTGTCAGAGTAATGTTACAACCACATACTTCAATATGTAATAAATTATTTGTGTTTTGTTTGATTCCTGTCGTTCACAGACACCAAGCAATACTGGCAATACAGGCAATACAGGCAATAGTACTGGCAACTCAACCACCGCTGCAGGAAAAGTAATGGGTAAGCTATATGCCCCCTATTTTAGATATATAAATGACAGGCTCGCTTCAATTTAAACTAAGAAACCTTTAAGGCAAGTCCACAGGTCAACAACGCATATGAACCCAGCTAAAATGATCTTCTCCAGTCTATCAAATTGGATCCAGGTCAACGCGAATGGCCCAAAATCGTGTGACGTATATGTTGGTTAATGTCTCAGTTATTTCAGTGTTATTACCCTGATCAACAGTTTTGTTGTTTTAATTATTGATATGACCATCATGATTCTAAAGTTGTCATAACGTGTTATCAACAGGGTCTGTGGTTCTGTTCGGGTACTCCTTCACCTACACAGAGCTGGGCGCCATGGGAGGGGCAGCCCTTAGTCTGTTGGTATCCCTGCTGGCCCTGACGGCAGCCTGTTGTATTGGATGTCAAGTAAAAAGGATGAATGGTGATGACGACGACGACGATTATCGGCCAAAGAAAAAACGCATACGCACACCGATAGAAAAGATGAGAGTACGCCCGACCTCGGATTATGAGGACTACCCACCCCCGAGGCGAGGGGAATTTGGCTCGCGTGGTGGCTTCTACTAGGCTGACTAGCTCGTCTATCTATCTATCTATCCATCTATCTATCTATCTATCTATCTATCTATCTATCTATCTATCTATCTATCTATCTGTCTGTCTGTCTGTCTGTCTGTCTGTCTGTCTGTCTGTCTGTCTGTCTGCCTGTCTGTCTGTCTGTCTGTCTGTCTGTCTGTCTGTCTGTCTATCTATCTATCTATCTATTTATCTTTCTGTCTATCTTTCGGTTTCTGTAGGGACATCATTAAGGTAAACTACTTACAAATGTATGTCTTTGCACACTAAGAAGAGAAAAGTACCTATTCCCCTATCATTTAATATTTAGGAAAGTATGTTTACAAATTAAAGCTCGTATTATTGGCACGTAGACGGCCATTTTATTTTCTTGTGTACTTGTAATGTAAAGGACGTAACTGCTCATTTGGAAAGTGGCTAATTGCTTGTGTAGCAGATTTGCGAATTTTGGACTGTCCTTTCTAATTTCCACATTTGATGTGAAATGCCTGCATAGCAAACCTAGGATCCTGGGCTGTTGCACTGGGGCCCCTTTTGGCCACCAGCCAGATACAAAAAAGGCCTGAAGGTCAGCTGAGCAGGCAAGTTTGTGAGTTGAAACTGGCATCAGAGACGGGAGTTGTTTTTCGCACTGATTGCCCAATTTGATGTACATCCAAATGACAGTGCCAAATTAGGATCAAGCCAGCGCTTTGATTTGAAGCTGGATTGAAGCAGGATCTGGGCAAGAAGCGTTGCCTGTGGACACCCAATCAGCATTGCATGTAGCTTCGGTAAATTGATTGACAGTGCGCATGTCTGTTGGCCTGAAATGATACATTGAATGAAGTGCAAAACTTGCGAACAATGGTTTCACTCTCAAGTTGGACAGCAGAGGCAATTGAAACCCCTATTAATACTTGCACTGATGAAGCTATCCAAACAAGTTCAACTGCACAACTAGAGAGGTTATTTTTCGAGGAATCCACTGGATAGCAAACATTGATCAGATTTATAAACAAGATTGTGAACATCTGGATAAAATCGGGTGAACTACACATGTGGGTGGAGAAGGGCTTTTGACGGGAACTGTAAGGCTTTCAGAGTCAGTAACAAAAAGGGACGGAGGAGCAGTTACGCAACGGACAAAGTGGTTTGCATCAAATTGTATTATGCCATTTTGAAGGAGGAAATAAATCTATCCTTACCTATATCAGGAAATAGTGGTAACAGACCTATCTACAACCGGGAATTTTAAAACTGTGGAAACTTGGCTGGCATCCTTCAACAATAGCACAATTCCACTTTGTGCGACTATCACTGTGGTCCGTATACTATTTGCATATAATCAAGGTTTGCTAAAAGTAAAAACTCTAAATATTACGATGACAATACTAAATATACATAAAAGTTACACTTTGCATTACTCTTATGGTATAATATACACATCCTCCATCAAGTACGAGGAGACTCTGACTTGTTATTGAAAGAAAACTACATGAGAAGTATATCTATAAATAGAATAAAACTTTATTGTTGCACTTCAGCTTATGGTAAATTATTACAAGAAACATTCTGGTGCCTTATGCTGTATTTAAAGGCAAATCTGTGATGTGCGAGCCCACATAATTGACGCTTTGTCATATGACTAATTTTATGTTTCTTCTGGACTAAAAACATTCTCAGTCCATACATTCTTCATGAATGATATAACACGGTTTAACTGTTTCTTCCTTAGCTGAATATTTAGTCAACAGTTATATCGCTGTGGCGGAAAAACCGTAAAACTCTCCTAGACGTATGTACTTGACAGTTTTCCTCTATAATGATCCTCATCTAAAATGATTTATATAAATAAGTTATCTTTTCGACGAATCAGAAAACGTAGGATATTCTTGTTTATACATTATTTTATCCGCTTTCTCTTCCCATGATAATTGAAACAATAGCCTCCAATGAATGAACACATAATGTGTGTATCCGTCACTGAAAATACCATGACTGAATTAACTTATACAATATAACAACGAGAAGCACATAGCCAATATTTTATATTAATATTATAAATATATAAAACATCACCGGGATATTAAGCTTTTTGTCTCGCAAAACAAATACCATTTTAACATATATTCTGGTTGTCCTCACAAATGTACTTGTTACAGATACCTTTTTGTGGGAAACTGTACATATAATAAAATATTCCTGTTCCAAATAACCGAATGCAAAGCAGTACATAGTAGACTAAATCTGTACTCTGAGTACACCAAAATATTTATATACCAAGAATACGTAATGGTGCACAAAACGTAAGTGACGTCTGCTTCATTTTGCTCTACCGCACAGTGGGAAGAAAATCGTTATGCATCCTGTCTTTTGAGCAAATAGAGCGTTGAGCGCTCTTCGCAAACACTGAAAGTTTGATTATTTGATATGATTACGTCATGAGCGTGAGATCTCCACAGGGAATTAGCTAATTATATGAAAGAAACAGAAACGGTTAGAAGTCTCTTTTTACGTTACCCTGAATAGTAATTAAAACAACCCCCTATTTCATCACAGCGTTGCCCTGAGTATACCTGATATACATTTGCAGGTCTAGCATAAATAGCAGCTACAATTAATTATCTTGATATGCACAGTTTTAAATCACTGGAAGGTACGTCATTGATCATTAAATATTGTGACATTTCCACATTCAGACGTTATGTAGCATTTCAGAACATCCATGATACATTTCTTTTTGCAAGTAATAAATACAAACGATATGATATTAATACATCACAATACAATTTAGCACAATCGTTGTTGAGAAAAACATTTTATCTTTATCCAGTTTCGAAATTTAGCATAGCGGTTGCAATAGCACTACTCTGGGTCTTGTATTGAAAAAAATTGTTACTCGTGTTCGACGAAAGGCAAGTTTGTAATAACACGAATATCTGAAAATGGGATTTGAACAATTAAAAAGTATTATCCTTTTCCAACGCTACTGAACAACACTAGTATCACCATTATGTAAAAATTTAGCTAAGTTACGAAGATAAAAAATACGATGTTTTAATTTTGTTCAAAGTTTGATGGATTGTGGATATGATGCACTAATAATGATAATTATAATAATAATAACCACATGAGAAAGGTCTTTTTTACTAAATCGATCGTGCTTGTATGAAAACATATGATAACCACGTGAGCAAGGTCTTTTTGACTAAATCGTACTTGTATGAAGATAAATGCCAATTATTGCGAACGTATATTCACAATTATTGGCAACAGACGCTCAAAAGAACGAAAATTCTTTCAAATATGTTAAAAAAATGAATAAAACTTGAATAACGGGACACATTTTAGTTCGTTTAAGTTGACAAAAGGCCGCAAAGAATTTATTTCTCTGCAACGGCGAGCAAGGTAAGAGGCTTTATTTACTATTATTGTTATTATTATTATTATTATTATTATTATTATTATTATTATTATTATTATTATTATTATTATTATTATTATTATTATTATTATTATTATTATTATTATTATTATTATCATTATTATTATTATTTCCTATCAGCAACAGTTATCAATATTTTAATGCTTTTTGGACTTGCTACTGATAGCGCGGTTTCCGATTCTGAATTACTATCATACATCTACATGTAGTCATTACTTTTCTTCTAACGTACATGTACACATTTTTGCCATTACCAGACAGGTCATACCTGTTTTAATTACTAGTAGTTGCAGCCCGCTGCGTCTCGCACCTGTGACGAGGCGCGTGACAGGTGACTGTTCTAGTTTGTTGCGAGTCTACCTTGGGCGTATTAATTTTCAAACGATAAAATTCTACGCCTATATGTTCAAGGATCCTCTTAGAGTCTCTCAGTAAGATGTAACTCTGGTTGTCCTTGCGAGCTCTTGTTCCACTGATAGCAAAGCTGCTCTGTTCCCTGTAGTTGACGGGGAGAACATGACGCAGGAGATGCCTGACGCAAACCCCGCGACTTTTCTGCAGCACAATATGCGTATGACAAAGAAGCCAGCGAAGTCCCGTGTCCAAAGTTTTCTTGTATTGCCACCGAGTCACGTTGTCATACGGGTTTCTGCTTTCCTCTATCTCAAGGGCGTGATGGATGTACTCAGAGACACGGGCCAGCCATACGTACGTCTGCTTCAAAGCTTCGTGTCCCTGTTAACACACGAAAACAGAATCTATTTTAGGGTCGTGAGATTTCTGTGTTCAATGAAAGGATTAAAACATATTGCGTACTCTTACATTTCCAGACGAGGGTAAAAAAGTAATCATCTCTTTCTAATACTCTCAGTCATAGAGACATTATTATTTACATCCGAAATGTATCCGTGGCTGAACATTAGTATGGTGTTGTTAACGGTAACGTTGGGAGTTGCGTTACTTGCTCAACACCGGATTCAGATATTCTACCTTGAAAAGTGGAATAGAGAAACAAGGAGCTAAATTCACTTCAAAACGCAGCAAAGGATGAAAACGTGTTTATATTCAGGATCTTTACAGGGCAAAGCGCAATATATAACGACTAACAGTATGACATTTGTAGTCTCAAGACAATCGTAAAATTATATAGGCTTAATGTCTTTTGACACAGCAAAGGCTTTTGATGCAATATTAAGAAAACTTCCTTCAGCATTTTCCTGAAATCTTGGGAAACGAGTCTTTCTTTCATTTCAAGATAAAGCCTAAAAGCTGGTTAAAAAGTAAAATTTAGCAAACATGGCCATAGGATGATGGAACAAACCTATGGCACGCATGTAGGTACCACATGAATAAATTAAAAACTCCCCAATACAATAGTGACGTGGATGATTTAAATTTTTGTAGAGAACATTTATTTCTCCTTCTGAACAATGGGAAACCGTGGTTCAATTGCTTCATAGAGGTATGCAGAGTAAAACGCTTCTCATCTTTACAGAGCATTTATACAGGTGTGTTGACAGAGTGAACGGAACTATTTGCTGAACTGCAGATTTCCCTCAATAGGAGGTATTCATATCAACCGGGATCCTGTGCTGTGACTAAGGCTGGAAGGAACTTGACAGATAGGAAGGGGGGTAAGGGGGGGTTCAGTACGCTGGTACAGGTAATTATTTTTCTAGAGTACGTAGTACAGAAAATAAAAATCTATCAAAATTTTGGACAGTACGAAGTACGTAAAATAAGAGGGCTTCCAGTACGCCAGTACGGTAAAATAAAAAGCCCCAGTACGCCAGTACGGGAAACCCCTTTCCCACCCTCAGCTAGGAGCCCGACGGCAGATTCGTGTATCAAGCAGGGCAAAATGAACTTCTATGATAATAGTAACATCTTGAGAAAGCAAAAAGCCTAAGAACAGTCATTCACTAAGTTTTAATTCATACAAGGTGCTGAGAATATTTAGAAGTTTATTTGTTCGGGAGAAAAAGTGGTATTTCCCGGTGGTTAAGTGACATAACTGGTAAGAGTGCCCTCATCGTGGCGGAGGACAGCTCCGTTGCAACTGTGGGGACAAGAGCAGGGCTGCAGTTAAAATGATAAATATAAATGCCTCCTATTGAAGTTTCGAAAGTTTATATGATGCTGAATCTCACACTCCGCCGATCTTGATGTCACGGAGACCGGCGAGTGGCGCCGTCCCCACGAATACATGGGGCCGCGATACCAACCGGGTTGATCATCCTCGAAAAATAAGTAGAACTGTGGCACATCTTTGAGAATATTAGTTAGTTGCATCAGAGAAAGAATAAAATATATTCCAGTCTCTTTCAACCACACGTTTACTACATTGATGACAGAAACATGGTTTTATGGCATTAATTTTGCAATTCTGCTAAACATGAAAAATGGCGTTATTTTTGTCCTGAAACTAAGTTTTGTAGTGTACTTCTCCTTTCGGAAATCTCTAAGAAGGACAAAGACTGGTTCGGTGCTAGTGAAACAGTGAGCCCAATACCAAAGCAGCCTTACAGACCGGCCCAAACCGGACATTGCCAAATATAGCTTGACTATGACATAATAGTTTAAAAACAACTTACATTTGTTGTGCTTGACAGCTGTTCTGGGAGGCCAGAAGTCTTCCAATTCCTTAAAACTAGCGCAGGGAATGTCCTGTCGCCATATCTTGTGTTAACCTGCAAGTGCAGGAAAAGACGCCTGTGTAAACCTTAAATGTGAACATAATCAACAGTCTATATATATATTCCCTATTTTGTAGGTGATATGGCTATTAATAACATGGCCAAATATACGATTTGTTTCATGGTACACACACATACATTATATGCGCAAAATTAAAAAAAATAAGTTAGAGTAAAATCACCTTACCGGTGACAGCAACAGACACACATCATTGAGGAACAAGACCTGTAGAAATCCCATGAACAGATTTCGAACGTTTTTTTTTTTAACTTCAAGAAGATTAAACAGTGAAGACAGTATGAATTAAGCACATTAAAGTGTATTACGATGATTTACATGATGTAAATCTTTTTATATACATTTCAGAATAATTCTAAACCAGCGACAAATTTAAAAATAAAAATAAAGAAAAACAAGAACAAAGTGCTTGACATGTAGCAAAATATACTTATGTAACGTCCAACACCAAGCGGCAACAAATGATGCCATTTGAAATACAAATCATTCTTTTGAAAACAGGTGCCACGTGTGAAAAAAAGGGAAAAAAGCACACAAGAACGTCCAATATGTGCGATAATATGCTTACATATCGTTGGAGTAAAGCAGCAATTAACGATGTAGTAAAATTGGCTCTCTCTGACAGCTTGCCGTATTGAGTCCTGTGGTTCCAAGCCGTGATGTCCTGTATTTGCCAGAAGAGGGGCCCGGTCCTACTGCCCGCGCACGGGGACATCCACGGAGGACACACTTCTGCCCCGACTGACTGCGTGACCAGCGCCGTTAATAATGCGACGAGAATGCTGGTGCATGCTATTTTACCTGTAAAGAACGAAAATGATATGGATAAAAACATTAACATAGTGCACCAAAGTGGTTTTTAGCTTTATAGTAGTATGTCTACTAAACCAAAAAAATAATCAATGCATGTTTTTTTTTATTGGCAACAAAAATACTCTGGAAGTCTGATAGCAGCGTAAGGTCTATCATTGCAATTAGATTTCATATCAGGTCGGAAACACAAATCTCTTTTTAGAAACTTCATCGTATGTCTGGACTATATATAAAGAAGAAATTTTGTATTGGAATTATGGTCAAATTTTTGGATCCGATGATGGAAAAAAACGCGTGTTCATAAGTGGACCTGGTGTATAACGAACGGCAAATTTTGATCTGCACGATTTCACATGTGCCAAACCGACTTCGAGCTCTTCTTCCGATTTTCATGCCATCCAAATTTTCATGGAGCCCAGATATTCCTGCATCCACATTGTCCTGACTCTAAAATATTCTTGGATGCACGCGGACCCTTATCCAAGGCTCGTACAGTTGTGTTCCTTGGATGCAGCCTCATTCCAGGTTCCTCCATATTTGTGACTCAATCAAGTTCGGTTTCAGAACAAATTGAACGTTTCCGTTAATTTAAGAAGAAGACCATTAACTTCGGGTGCTGAAACCTTCGGCTGCCTAGAGACAGCTGCAAGGCACACGTTTGGAATGCACATATAAACATATAAAATTTCTCATATATTTGCTATACATATATGTTCATTCGACATACGAAGTGTCCCGACCTAAAATTGAAATAATTTTTGTGTATCTGAAGTTGAATACTTCAATAATTGACAAAATACACTTGAATCTCGTTGCAAATATTGCAAAATAATAATCAAAAGAAACTGACCGAAATTCCGGGAAACGGACATCCTTCCTTTTGTTCTGGAACTTTGTAGACACAGCAAATTACGATATTACAAAAATTAGATCAAATCAAGAACAGTGATGATTTCCAATGAGTCAACTGTTGTCTTCGGAACTTTCAGGACAAATTAAAAATGAAGTCTGTCGCCATGCATTTATACGTAAATGATACTACAGAAAATTTATATTTGGTTCTAAAAATAAGCATCAACGGGAAGCTCAATGAATGACCATTCCAATCAGATGTGTTGCTGTGCAATTATTCCAGCACAGGGCATGTTTGATACTCCCCTGAATTCCTTGATTGAGGTAAATGCCATTCAATAAATGTCATTATTGTGATGGGAATTTCCATGAGTAACATTTTGGGGCTGACCATATGGCCGACGGACATGAATAAAGACATTGATAAGCAGGAAATGATACTACATTATATTATTGAGGATTAAATCAATATCCATCCTCAATCCCATATTGTATGACGAGAGCGTCATAAAATCAGTTACATTTTTTGAAATTTGAGAAAATCATTGACACCTGTATGTTTGACAAAACTTCTGCTATTCAGTGAGATTGTTTAACCGTGTTTTGAAAAGAATATATATAATTTTCTTTTATTTAATTAACAAACGTTGCAATATTACGTTTTAATTTACCTTAAAAAGAATAAGCATACAGTCTTGCTGTATAAGTCACTGTTTATCACCCGAGGTACTTCATATAAATACAATAATTCAGTTCGTTTGTCAGTTGACCTCGCTCCTAAAAAAAAGCAAAAATTGTCATATATTATCTTAGAATCTAGTTTTAAAATATCGAAAGAAATAGAGTCAATATAGTCTGCATACACGACTTTTCATCATATACCTATTTGAATTTTGAACATACACATCTACAGTGAAATCTCTATTACCATATTCTAATCGACTCACAACCCGTGGTCTTAACAGGTGAGTAGTCTTTATGGGGATATAATTTAATTAGATATAAACAAACTAGACCGTAAAATCAGTGGTCCTAATACAGAAATGGTGTCTTTGCAGTAGTAGCCTTAATTTGAGATTCTACTGTAAATTATTCTTAATTGTTTCTTTATTTTGGCTCATAGGCACTTCCTCAAGTGAACGAAGAACGAATGTCGTAGCTATATTGCAATTTCCGAAAATATATTCCAATCCTCCCATATCTTGACTCCACCCTACTTGGAGCACCTCAGGTCTGAACTATATCCACGCATGTTCATCTGTTGTCCCTTTGCTTGTCCCGACTTTATGGCGAATCACTCGAGGCCAAACCAAGAGTACAAGCATATACACACGTGTGTGTTCAAAGTGCATGACCTACCTGGCACAATTAAGCCTGATAGCCCCAGAACTTAACAAGTAAAGGCGTTACTTGGAGTTCTTCCAATCGTTTTACTCGTTACAATTTGTCCACAGTTTGAGCCGTATCGTAGTGGCATCCTGAAATCAGCATTACGCATCACAGAAGAATGGCACAGCGTGCATGCTGATCAAATAAAACGTCTCAAAATGATGATAGAGGAAACAATGACTTAACCAGTATGGTGATGTTCTAAGTCGATATCTATAAAAAAAGTACGATAAGCCATGTTAACATTAGGCCTAACCGAACAAAAGGTGTCTACAGTTCGAATTTCAGATAGAATGTGAGATACTTATTTTAGATATCTATACATTTCAATGTTTTTTACATCTCTAAAATTGATTTTTGGATATCTACAATCGAATCTGCGTGTCTACTATATGTGAGTGAAGTGCAAGAGTTGAACATGGAGAATCATAGATCATGCAAACTAGGACGAATTTTATTTAATCCATTTCAGATTTCGTATATGTAGAGCCTTTTTTAAAGGAATACCTGAAACAAAGTTTTAAATTTTTTTTGCACATGATGCTTCTCTAGGTTTTGTGGATAATTATAACAGTAGAGAGTTGGAACTATACTATATTTCACTGTAAAAGTCCATGTTCTTGCAAAATCATACAAAGATCATAGTGGCAAGTTTAAAATCATTTTCTTTACAAAAAATAATGGAACTCGTGGGATGTTCACGATAAAAAGTTAGCATGTAGATTTAAAAACAGTTCAGTCTCAAACTCTTGAGAATATAAGTAGTGGAATCTTTGTGAATGAGGTAATGAATTATCTAATCGGAGTGGCGAAATTCAATATAATCTGAATCTTTTTTATTCACCCTGGCCTGTAGAGGCGGAAAAGGACACAGGCGCCCAAACTCCGCATTTGTTCCAGCACTTTTTGGCAGATGCATGAAGGAAACCAAAGTTGCTTCACGTCACATTCACTAGGAATCGTTTCACCTATTGTGTACATGTATTTGCCCATTGCATTTTTACCAGTGCTCAAGGGAAAGTGGTTTGTTTCCTGGCTTTGCTGAATTGTCATGTCGAGGCTCTGGGTATTTGCCTGTTGCTTTAATTTACATGTAAGCCAATCGTTTGAACCGATAGATGCAAAAAGTAAATAAATGTGGTGGCGGTGATGATTCCAAGGATACAGCTCATTTTCTTTTCCATGGTGCGTTATATGCTGTCTAACCGACTCAACTGCTTCGTGGTATAAAGAATAATAAAGCACCGGGTACATGGCCCACATTACTAGTCCACGTTTAAAACGAAACGCCTTATGGAAATATTATTGCATGGTCACTCTGATCTTGATGAAGAAGCCAACGACTAAATTCTCTCGTTAATGCAGACATGCATAGTGGAGGCCAGGAGATTTATCATGTGACTTGATCTGATGTCATACACATCCGATTCTTATCAGTTGGTTAGTCGAACTGTTCGGGTTAAAAACATACCTTCGCGAAATTGTGTGTTAGTACTGTGTGTCTTGTAAATATATTGTGCGTGTATTTATGTCGGGAGAGGCTCCATATTAGTATAGGCGGCATGTATCATGTACTATCAGGCGCATGCAAGTTAAAGGAATGAATATATGAATGATTGAATACAGCAAAGCAAAACAAACTAAAGCAAATTATAAGCAAAGCAGAGTATGAAATAATGCACGAGAATTAGTGCAATTTTCTAAATTGAGTGTTTTTTCCACAATGAAATATAACTGGATGGCAAGTAAAAAGGACATATCTGGTGGACATCTAGTATCTTAGCTACCAGTTCCTAGTTTTCAATTCCTTCTTCTAAAGGGATCAGTAATTATTTACCAAAAATCTTACATGGTCTTCCACTTTTACTCTGAGTTTTAATAGCTACCAGATTTTCATATCTGGCAGTTATTTCTCAGCTATAGCTAAGCAATATCCTTGGTTTCCGGCTACAAACTGTCAACAGGTTAACAGATTTCTCTGTTGGCTTCCAGTTAGCTCCCTGAAATCCGTGCTTTGTCAGTTTCAGTTGCCCTTTATGAATACTAGATATTTGGTTGAGTGGATATGTGCGTTTCCCATTACAGCTAAACGACTGTTGCCAAAGGTTGCAAGTTCGAGTCTTGAACTTTTGACAAATTGAGACGAAAGTACCTATGTCAAATTTGACAGTTGTATCATATTCGCAGAACGATTATCAAATTTAATAATCTATTCCCAAACATCAAATTGTATACAAAAATTTTGTGGAAAGAATATCAAATTTAATTACTTAAGCAAATATATCAAGTTTAAATTTGACCAAAATAATGACTTGGTAGAACAACGTACCTTTGATAAAATGGTATATCGAAAATGGATTCAAAGCCAGTTAACTTTTTGGCTACACTCGTATTTGTATTCATGCTTTGTTTCCACATTGAATCAATGGAAAGTCTAACTGGTGCTCATATTTGACTGTTAATGTTGAAGTGATATCCTATCCAAAACGCACAGATAATCTGCCTTATATTTTTCCCTCAATTTCCAAAGAAAAAGCTTTGATCACTCTGCTCAATTTTAAAAGCCATTGCGACTGAAAGTTGTAATACACCAGAATTGGCAAGTGGTTTTCTGCCCCCCCCCCCCCCCCCCCGATGGATGCACAAAACAAATGAAAAATAATTTTCGGTTTTTGTGTAGGGAGGCAAATAATGTTGAGATAATAATGTTAGGATTTATATAAGGGTTTAAATATACGAAAGCTGGCGTTGAGGATAAGAAGATAATGAGTATTTATTCTAAAAAAAATCAACTGGCAAGAATGAACGGAAACCGGAAACTAGTAACTGGCAGCAAATGAGAGAATAATGAGTATTATGTTTAGAATAAGTAAGTGGCAAGTGGGAGATAGGAACTGGGAACTGGTAACCGGCAGAGAAGATAAGAAAAAAATGAGTGGTTCTGTCAGCATAAATAACTGGCAACTAGGTACTAGGAGAGTGTAACTGCCAGCTAAGAGAAATGAGTATTTTGTATTTGATAAAGTTATTAATGAGTGGTAACTCGTAACTGTATCTGAAATCTTAATGAGAAAAATGAGTATTCCCTATTGAATAGGCAACTAGCAAGTAGAAACTCCGAACTTAGAACATGTCACTGGCAACTGGCAACTAAACAAGATAGAAAAATGAAGATTTTTTACAGAATAAATAATTGCTAAGTGACTGGGAACTGGTAACTGACGGGAAACTGAGGACTGGCATTGAAGGCAGGAGAATAAGGATTATTTCGTTATTGAATGACAAGTAGGAACAGGTATCAAAGATAAGGGAATGAGTGTTGTCTTAATATCAAATACCTGGTAAGTAATAATTGTCAACTGATAGGGAACAAAATGGAATACTAGGAAATTTCTTTATAACAAGCAACTGGCAAGCAGGAACTGGAAACTGGTAAGTGGCACAAATTACAAGACAAAAGAGAGAAATCCCTTTAGAATAAGTTACTGGTAAGCAGGAACTGGGAATGAAGAACTGATAAATGACATTATGGTGAGAGAATAATTATCATTCCCTCTAGAATAAGTAATAGGCAAGGTCAAGAACAGAAGGTTCTAACCCTGCCAAAAAGAGGGCACTGTAGTCACTGGAGGGCTAGGTTGTGTATTCCTGTTACTTTACATTGTAATTTGCAACTTACTAACTAGAAAACAACTGCACATAGAGACACCAAATTTTGCACAGTAAATCTAGATGCGTAACTAAATACGTCACACAAATCACATAACCACAGCTACTAAAGTGACCAGTTTATTTCAGGTTACTTAGACATGCAAACCAATGGGAATATACACCTCTAGCCCTCCAAATTTTTGTGTATTCGGTTGTGTATTCGGGCGATACACACTTCAGAGCTAATTCTGACCTTTCCTATTGTCAAGTAGGAGAGTGGAGCAGGGAATCTAGGAACTGGTAACTGGCAGCTAAGATAGAACAAAAATGGGTATATACTTTAGAATAAGTAATTGGAAAGCAGGAACTGGGAATTGAGGAAAGATCCGAGAGTAACGAGCATTTCCTTTGACATAAATGATTGGCCTCTAGGAACTAGTAACATGCAGCAAAGATGAGATATACAAGTAACTAGAAACTTTTAATTTACTTGTCAACAAATCAGTCCCTGTACGTAGAAGACTTTTAAAGATTACGTATTCAATATTTTTAAAACCTCCTGCAACAACAATTGTATTGAATGTTCAAATGAGACATAAATAGCTGTCACAAACCAATAAATTGTAGTTGGAATGGCACCTCTATCTATAATTATTTTGAAGTTATGCAAGATTTAAATTTTGCGTATTTGCCCACTTCACATAAATCAAACTGCCGCAACTTTGATTCACGGTTCATTGGATACACCTATCTCAAAGACATATCCATTGAAGTTAGAATGGCACCTCTATCTGATATCTGTTATACTTTTGAAGTTATACCAGATATAAATTTTACAAATTTTCCCAATTTGCATAAATTTCGATGCTACAATTTCTGTTCATGTTTCATTGGATGCAACTATTTTACAAACTTATATATTAAAGTGAAAATGACACCTCTTGCTGTAGTAATTTTGCATCTATATAATTGATTTATGTATCATGTATTCTCCTTATTTGCGTAAATTAAAAGTCTACAACTTTTGTTTGTGGTACATTGTATGCGCCTGAAACACAAACCTATAAATTAGGGTTTGACTGGCACCTTTACTTTTAACAGTTTTGAATATATTAAACACTTTTCAAGTGCCCTTAATTTGGGTCAATTAAAATTCTACAACTTTTGTCTGTGGTCCGTTGGACACGCCTATAGCACAAATATGATATAAGTTGAAATGGTACATCTACCTTTAATAGTTTTGAATATGTTTACATTGAAACTTCTCAAATGTTAATAATTAGTATGAATTAAATCTGTACATATAAAATGAAGTTGGATGATACCTCTACCTTTAATGGTTTTTAAGATATTCAATAATTAAACTTTCCAAGTGTCACTAATTTGCAGAAATTAAAATTCTACAACCTTCATTTGATGCGCCTATAGCACAAACCTTTTAATTAAAGTTAGAATTGCACCTGTACCGTTGATGGTTTGGAAGAAAATAAACATTCAAAATTTCAAATAACCCTAATTTGCAACTTTTCAACATGTTGGCTATTCCGAACCAGAGGACTCATTTCACTCCTAGGCCAATCGCTATTCCAAGTTTGGTACTTTTCGTAAGAAAAGTGTCCGAGAAAAACTGAGACAAAATTTACACGGAAATAGATAGATACAGGGAGAGAGAGAGAGAGAGAGAGAGAGAGAGTTAGATAGACGGATGGATAGATAGAGAGATAGACAGACAGACGGATGGACAGACAGACAGACAGACAGACAGATAGATAGATAGATACATACATACATACATACATACATACATACATACATTCATACATACATAAAGTTTTTAAAGAAAACAAAAAGCCTGTGTTGACACACAGACTTAACTAGCGAGTAGGACCTAGGACCTGGGACCTGGACCCTATGACAAAAGGATCGTAAGGATCGTGAGTATTTCCTTTAGAACAAGTAAATGACGATTAGGAAGTGGGATACACACACACACACACACACACACACATACACACAGATATATATATATATATATATACATATATATATATATATACATATGTAATATATACATATATGTATATAAATATATATACATACATATATATGTAGAGAGAGATAGATATATATATATACATATATATATACATATATATATATATATATTTATGCTCGTTTAAAATCTGGGATTTGCTGATTTACGCAGTCAGTGAATTGCACTGCATTTGTAATGTTAGTCAGGCCCAGTGGAAAACGGGAGCACACGGAGTTCACGAGAGCCAATACAGAAAATTCTCGTCCAAAAGACAATTTGCGGCTGGTGATAAACGGTAGGTCCAATCTGAGAGATAATAACCAATAGGCCCTAGCCATGAAAATTTATCTGGTAGGTATTCGAAATCAAACCAACAGTGGGAGAACCTGCAGCGTCAGAAATGGGAGTGATGAGATAATAGGAGCTGATAAAGTCATTAGAAACTTTTTTTTCTTACAATATTGCTCCAATACTGATAGGTAGAATGGAAATATGAAATATTGTTAATAAATAATGACTGCTTTCTTCGAAATAAGGAACTGGGAACTAGGAACTGGTAGCTGAGATAAGACACGCCTCTGGTTGGTTGACACATGCCTTTACTTAGATTTCACGATGAACTACGCCCGTTGATTCTTCTCCGGCACATCATATCATAGTTGGCCTCGGAGCAAAAGGAGGCCAGATGCCTGCTGAAGAGTTCCGTGTGTTCTCCGTTCTGCAGTTGTGTCAAAAGAAATGTAGAGCTTAGTCTGCCCATGGGGCAAGGCGGCCAGCGACCTTAGCCAAAAAAAAAAGTGCAACTCTGCAAAAATGGTTTCAAGCGTGTAATGTTGATGAACTCCATGGTTCAGAGGAACGCGCAGCAAAATAAATGTTTCCATTCATGACAGAGATACACGTATATCAAAAGCCACTGATATGCACCATGTTCATGGACTCTCTAAAATAAACCTTGGTCTGACTAAAAGTCACAGATAGAGTCCATAAATGCCCAGATGCGTTGTAAGTAATTGCACTAAAAACATCTGTTGACCTATGTAATATAGTTCCGTTTGGCCTTTGGTGCAACTTTTACTATTAGACGTCTTTGTAATAATAGATATGTTGCTGATGATGCTGTTGTCATAATTGCTATTATCTTCCTTTCTGTTTCTCAGAAAATCCGTCTCTGTGTCTGCAAACGAGATCAAATGAACAGAAGAAAGTTGGAAGTTCAAATGGCATCACTATATGTTATGATTTTGAAGACATTGGTTCCGTCATTTAAAAATTCTGTGATTTACTAAATTTTAAATGCTATCATAATAGCACACAATTCAATTTGGATGTTTAAATGACCACAATATGATGAAAAAAGCTATGTACAGGTTGAAGAAACCTATCGTCATACAGTCGAAATGAGTAGCCTACAAATCGGCCGACTCTAGGCCGAGCCCTCAGGAAGCTTTTCACACGACGAACAGCTGTTTTGCCCTCTGCCGGCGGGTCTAATTTTGTCTCTGTGTTGTCTTGCTGCCTTTACCGCTGTGACAGGGCTGACATGTCGCCCTCCTTAAGCGCCTGGGGTGACGTCACCTGATCTGACCTTCCCAGCCAATGGGCTGCCAGTGAGACAGACGGGCTTTAATCAGTCCATGCAGCTTCCATGGCAAATATACAAACGGACATCTAGAAGAGAAAGCTTGGCTAACCAATTTCTCGTACAAGTAATATGGAAGTATTGTGTTGCATGGAGATTTCGACTTTTTCAGGATATATTCGTGGACCAAATAAGTCATTCTACTATGTCAACATACACCCGAGTAGAATTGCCAGAAAGAATAAACATCTTGTTCATAGTTCATAAACCTATCCCATCTTTCAAAATCACTTGATTTATTTAATGTAGTGGAAAACAGCACATTTTGGTTGTAGATTTCCTTCCCTTATCAACGCATAACGTTTTCGGGTTTCTCTCTGTGAAAACAGGTTTTAACGCCTCAGGCTACATATTCACATTCCTTGCCTTTCCTTGAAATTCTACACCCATATTTTGAAGAGACGTCGAAAACACTAGAATAAAAATATTTTGTGAGCAGACTTGGGAAATTTTGAGAACAAATTCCTGTCTGTCAAGTGGCTTCCTATATCGATTCTTCTGAGTTAACTCTTCATTTTTTTAATTTCATGAGGGATCTGTGTGTGAAGTATGTTGCCTCGTTCATCCGTAAAAAAAAAGTCCGAAAATCTCTCTCTCTCGCTCTCTCGCTCGCGGAGGGTTGGGTTATCTATTTGTTTTAATTCAGATAACATACTTTTGTCATACACCTCTTTTTCTGACGCCAATATCTTTATTCCACATAACAGTGAGGATATAAAGTTTCTTCCACATGGTTTATAGGTTTAGTTCAACCTTTCGGCATTAGATCGGGATTGTGTTTCATTTAGCCCTTCTCCATTTAAACCGGCCAAAACCGGCTGGTGGTCAAATGTCGTCTGGTTTAGTGTTTTCAACTAATTTCAACAGTAATGAAGAACAATTTGAGAGTTGCAGATGAGACCTATCAAAATAACATGACCCAGGTGGACAGGTTTCCTTGGCATGGGTTGGGCACTGAATTCCAGGGGGAATAGTCACAAGAACCCTAAAATTATATCCAGGAAGATGTAACTAAAGTTGTGAATTGTTGAGTAAATGCCTGTTTGGGAACATTCCGTTTTGACATTCCCACAAACAATACAAGTGCATCGATTAACAACAACAACCACTACAACTACTACTATTATTATTGCCATTACACTTACTAGTACTACTACTACTACTACTACTACTACTACTACTAATACTACTATTGCTTTGCATAATAAGCATTTGAATACTGCGAGTTTCCGTATGCGCTTCACATCTTACACAGTACATATATAAAAGGAATTAAAGATTTGTCATAGAATTATTTTACATCGGAAAGATTTAACCATTCCTGCTTTACTGAAGGTATAAGACAGTTGCTTGTAGGAGAATAGGCGCAGTAAAACGATGTTATGGATGAAGTTACTGTCATAACTTAGGTGATTAGATTAAAATAGATTGTTTTTTTAAGAATTTATTCCGAAAATGAAATTCTTAAGAAGGTTGTCGCACAAATTTCTCACAGAAGCGATATATCACCTCGAAATTATGAGGTTAAATGCTTGTCCCCGGTGTTACGGTCTGTTCACTCCGAGTTGGCAACGGCGTGAATTTGGAAGTAAAAAAAGTAGTTCCAGCCTATCGTAATGAGGCCTGGAAGTAGGCCAATTAGTTTTATAGAATATACAAGTGCCTTCGGCTGTGCCCAGGAAACAAATTAAATTGACGTCAAAGAAGGCAATGTGTGATACGGGAAAAGAACATCCATTTTAAACATGTTTCAACAAATGTCCAAGTTACCTAAGGCCTAACAAAAATAAATGTGTGGTCCCGATAACCCGACCGACCCCACTGAAAAGGCCCGAGTCCCGATCCTAAATAAATTTGATGAAACATAATAAAAAAAAAAATATATGAAAGATTCAAGCCGCCCTTCCCTAATAAAACTTGATCGACCCTGGCAGAAAGAATTTATCCAGAAAGTAGCCATCGTGTGCCGTTGTTTTGCAGTGAAGTCCTGGGAAGGGAGGGGGGGGGGAACTTCCATGTAGGATTGTACTGGGTATGTGCCGCGGGACAGGCCCTGTTTTCATTACTCCCAGGATTAGAAAAGGCCCCCAAAATGTACACACCTGATTTAGGATAGGGATAACAATTAGGATGCACCAATGCAGCACTCCTTTCAAAACATTACAGGATTAAGAAAGGGTATCTTTTTACATCTGGTGTAGGATTAAGATAGGGTATTGTATAAAAATGTCCGAGGCACACACCCACCAGATGTTGAGTTTGTGCCCCCCCCCCCCCCCCGAGTGAAGTCTACTCAAAAAAGCATTTTGTTTCAGCTTGTCTGGGGTGGAGGGTTAACTAAGACGGGGGAAGAGCATAGCTACATATGCCATAGCCACCATTGTTCGGTGAAACTGCATAGCGATAGCCACGGTTGAAAGACCTTATCGAGAAAGTGGCCATCATGAGCCGTTTTTTTGCAGTAAAGTAAACTCAAACACATCATTTTATTTCAACTTGTCTGCAGGGTCTAGTTGGGCCGGAAAACAATATAGCAACACAAAGTTCAATAAGGCATAGCCATGGTTGTTCAGTGACACAGCATAGCTGTGGTTGTTTGGAGATCATCATAATATTTCGCTAGGTTCCAGGTGTCTGTTTTCCGAGTTACCAGGGCAAACGGTTGTTAAAGTATTTTTAAAATATGACTTACTATCTTAACTTTAATGTGCGCACTCGGTGTGTCTAAAGCAGTTATCACCGTCAGTTACAAACCCAAAAGTGACACGCTACCACGAGCCAGCAAATCATGCACCATTTTTAACATGGCACAATGCATTGCGGGACAGTGGCACAAGAACACATTTCATTTGATATCAAAGTGAATGGTGGCCACAGCATACATCATATCATTATTGATGCTCTGAAATATTTGCAAAATATTTACGTTTGGTTTCATATATTATAACCCCAAGATCGTCTGAATGCTACTATCCTCAATTACAAACCATTGGATGCGGAATCTACAAGTTTCAAAACGGCAGCCAAGTCCCTGGGTTAGTCCCGGTTGGATATTTTAAAGAGGTTGTATCCAAAATATATGTGTGATTAGTGTTAACTGAAGGCTAACTTGTCGAATGAATGTAATGTTAAATATATAATGGGACTTTTCCAGTGTGAGCATTACCTAAAAATGTAAATACAACGCCTTAAAATTACTCAGTTGTTGGCAGCGGTGGGCACCAGAATAGGAATATTGTATCAGACACTGAAGTCGCCCCCCAGGCTAGGAATTAAGTGGCAGCACCAGTCGGACCAGCTAAGCGCCCCTGCTGAATAAAAGATGGAGCTTGGTGAAAAATTGCCCCGACAGTGGATACAGGTCGAAAGTACCGGCGAGTTTTTATATGGTAACAAATTAAAACATTCTCCAAATGTCCGTTGTGCGTTGGGAGGGGGTGATGCGCATCATGAGCAGTCAGATCCTACTTGACACCTTCTCGGAAGCTTAAAGTTACACAGTTCTGCTTGCTTAGTCGATCTTGTGTTTACCCCTACACATCAAAACAAAAACAAATAAAACAAAAGCAAAAAATGTTAACAAACAAAATCAAGAAACAAAACACCTGTAGCAGATTGCCCCCGCTCGCGGTTCCTCTCCCTGGCTCACTGTGCAATATTAGCTTCAGCCAGATGGACAACAATTTGAAGCTGTAACATGTTTGTTACTAACATTGGGTGGGAAGATGGAAACCAAAAGAACACAGTGTATACCAGGTCTGAGTTTTAAAATGACAGAGAGTTAAGCGAGAAGCTCGTGCAAGTGTCCACTCGTGAGAAATGAAAACAAGAACAGCACGAGCATGCTCCACATACGGAGTGCATAATAAGGAACAAATGCATGTATGGCTTTAGCATATTTGAATTGGGAATATGAACTTTACTAATGCATTTTCATCGTAAGGTTCTTTGCCTGTGGACATAAAAATACGAGCCCTGAGTATATGTTTGACACACTAAAGTTTTTATATGCTTGTGCTGTCACAATACATTCACCTCATTCCTTCTGAGCACCCCCCTCCCACCAGTGGCACGTGTGCACAGTTGTGCACAGTTTTGCAATTGTCAGTTGCATGAAAGACTCTTACAATTTGTGGCCGAGTTGCCTAAAGAAGGATGGAAAACCAGGTTACAGTTAACAGGTGAAAATCACCTACTGTCTCAATAAATTTATACAAAATGACACACGACAGTCATCATGTGACAACATATGAAATATGATTTTCTTCCTTTCTAAATATATCTCCAGGCCAAACGCCAGTGAAAAAGATAGTAGATGGTATTTACCTATTGTTTTAAATACAAACCATAGCATTAAAACTATCTATTAAGTGATCAAATAGTCAAACAGATCAACAATGTTTACAATTTTCCAAGATATATTTCACCTTTTTTTTCTTTTATGTACTCTCACAGTACAAAATATTCAATAAAGTTCCTATGTAAATAAAGGCCAGTAGTTCAGATTTTCTTCAATTTATACTTTACTCTTTCGTAAATTGCAAGGGCTTCCGCTTGCAAGATAGAATTAACTCAATAATTACAATTGCTCCCAAGTTTATAACTTAAATGACACTGTGGTGACTTGATTTGGTAATGCTTGTATCAAAATTTGTGTGGTTTAATTTGGTCACAATTGCCAGATGAATTATTTCTTCTTCTGTATCTGTCTCTATATATTTGATATGTGCATTTAAAATATGACGACTATAGATATTTTGCGTACTCAGATATAAAGTAGGAAACGGACAATGTTAAAACTTGTAACGATGTTTAAAAAATAACACCGTCAGTATTCGTTAGTGGTATTAATCGGCCACGCCATAATGTTTCATACTGGGATAAAGATTTGATATTCACGTTAACCCTTTCTTATTTTAACACGTATTGTATAAAGCATGTCTAATAAAACTTTCCTCTTCAGTTACACCTGATCGTGTATATATGTAAACGTATTTGTGTCCAGAAGGAACTTGATAGTGCAATAGATATAATGAATAGCTAATCGAGGCGTTCGCCAGACATATAGAACACACAATAAATATGCAAGACACACGTGGCAGAAAAAATCAGTTTGCAGGTTGAAATACCAAACAGGTATAATAATAAGTACTAAGTACTAATTAATAGTTGACGAAACGTTTCGTCCGAGTAATATACAAATGAACAGCTGAAACTTGTGACATCTATCACCGACACATTTTACTAATAGATTATGTACACCAGGAGCAAGCACATTTGCAAGAGACCTCAGGAGTGTAATCTTTCTTATTCGAAAAGTGAGCAAGCCAAGAAAAAATGACTTGTATCTTCATTTAAGCAGTTCCAAAGGCGAATGGCTGACGATAGAAATGATCTAAAGTAACGATCAGTCCTGCCTCTGATCTATTTTTGTTGAGGGGGCCTGCTGAGGAGGCGGCCAGTCTGGCATAAGTCGTAATTCCGGATTAAAGTTAAGGCGGGGGGGGGGGATATTTTCTGCGGGTGTGAAGCGGTTCCCAGTCAATTTCAGCCAACAGTCTGTCACGTGACGTAAATTCCATGGCGCTAGTACACAATCTAGTAGCTTCATACTATAATCCTCCTAGCAGAGCAGATGGCTCTTGTGTGCAGTTGTCAAAAAGGGTACCACCGCATTCGAAGATAACACGGACCATAGACAAATAAAATATTTGATAAGGCTTTCCTGGAAAGTTTGAGCTAAAGTTTTTTAGAAGAGATAGACGTTTACTTGCTGCATTAATAATACTATTAATATATAAATGCCATTTTAAATCATGCGAGAGAGTAAGACCCGAGTGAATATGGTGTGTAGCCTCCGGAATGGCAGTCTCTCCGAGATACAAGGTAGGGTGAGATATTTTGTTTCGTTTACATGGAAACAGGAACCGGATGTGATTTAATGGCACTGAATGTCATGCGCCAGATCCGAACCCACAAAGAGAGGTGGCGGAGGTCAGTATTAATGCGACCCCCAAAGACTTCACGAACATAAAGGATTTCAAGAATGCTCGTGTCATCGGCGAAGAGCCTGATGTCACACGTAATATTGTCAACATTATAATATCGTTCATATAAACTAGGAACAGGAGGGGCCCGAGAATAGAGCCCTAAGGTACACCTACATCTATAGGTGACCACGAAGACCGTTGACTGTGTATGAAAACCTTCGGTTGCTGATTACCAAGATTACGGCTAACCATTCAATAACTGGTGGGAAAATGCCCGGTTGACGCAACTTAACAAGGAGACCTTCCGGCCACACACGGTCATAGGCTTTAGAAATATCAAGAAAAACCATTCTGGCTTCCTTGCCCACTTCTACGCCATTGTAGATTTTATAAACTAAGCCTATTAACTGGTTTATTGTGGAATCAGTAGAAACGAAGCCACAATTTTGCCTAGTTAAGAGATTATTAATCATTAGATACTGATACAGCTTATAGTATGGTAATCGTTCGAAGACCTTTAATACAAAGAGTAATAAGGAAATTCGACAGTAAAATGATTTTAACTGTGTATTGGCTTTCTTGTGAACCGAGTATATATTTGATTTTTTCCACTGCGCAGGAAATTTACTAGTAGATACAGAAATGTTGAATAATCTAGTAATTAAGGGACTCAGAAATACTTGAGATAGTTTGTTCGAGGCGAAAGTTGCTCAAGCCATCAGTGCCTGTAGCGAAACTAGTTTTAAATGAAACAATGACTTTAAAAATATTCATATTCAATACAAAAGGGTCAGGCTGGCATTTGTAAGATACGCAAAATCAGGTAGTGGGGGTGAGTTGTCATCTGTATGTTGTCATCTGTTTGTGTTCTGCACTGGCTATCAAAATTTTGTCTAAAAAATTTAGCTTTCTCAGTACTGATAGAGATGATGTTGCAATTTTCCATGAGGGTTGGAATGCGAGGGTGCAGTCTCCATCCAAATATTGATTTCGACAAATTCCACCACTTCATTACATGAATATCTTCACAATCTAGTTCAGACCCAAGTTTGAAAAAAATAGGTCCGGATTGTCTTTTTGTTTCCCGAAACAGAAATATTCCGGCACCACTTGTAGAGTTGGCAGAGCCTTTCACTAACAGGCGAAGGATTTCCGTTGTCTTTTTTCACATCTTTTCCATGGTCGGTTCTGTTTGCGCATTAAGAGCTTGGTATGACCAGTAACCCAAGGTTTGTCCTCGGGGCTGATAAGCACGTCTGTACAAAGAATGAATTCTTTTGAAACATCAATAAACAAATGAGTCCAATGATCCCAATGCCACAAGGGGCATGGAAAAGAGCTTCATTTAATTGATCAAAGTTACCTCGTTTGTAATCCCAAGCAGTTCTTCTAAGAGCATGGTCATTAGGAAAGGTGATAGAAATAATACAAAAGATAACAGATTGGTCGGAATTAGCTGTTCTGAAAAATAAAAATACCGAACTTGGCATGGTGATAAACATGATAGTGAAATTTTGCATATTGTTTGAAACAGTCATGATCTTGAAAATTATGCAAACTTAGAAGCATATTAGTGGATTTTTTAAAATTCTTCCATATCTTCAAACTTTTTGCAGATAGAGTTGCCATTCTAAGCTTAACATGTGGGTGTATTGCTGAAGCCAAATTCTATACCATACAAGCAAAGTTGGGAATTATAATTTTTGTAAAAATTCACTGAACCCCCCCCCCCCCCACCATACACGTGACAGTCTCTCCCCCCCCCCCCAAGCTGGTTATTGTTAATACCTCGGCCACATTGTTATACGGCCAGACATAATTGAATTATGAGAGCCTGGCCCTGGCCTCCAAACTTATCAGTACAGAGGCTGCATGCTCTCGTCTTACCAATTTATGTTAAATCCACTGAATTTCCTCACAATACACGTAACAGCCGCCCCCCCCCCCCGCTGGTTACTTTTAATACATTGACGACACTGTTATGCAACCAGACAAAATTGAAACGTGAGAGCCTGGCCTCCATACCTATCAGTACAGAGGCTGCATTCCCTAGGCTTACCCTTCAGTCCCTAGGGAGACTGGCCGCGTTGGTAGAGAAAGTCTGCATTGCCTAACCAAGGCGGTGACATAGTCTGAAGCCTGCATTGACTCCCATCACAAGTAGGCTAGTGCTGACCGAGAGGTGCCATTTCAACTACAATTGATATGTTAGTGGCACAGCAGCATCCAGTGAAATATGAACCAAAGTTTACCATGTATTTGTAAAGGGAGATTTATTTCAACCACCAGAAATCACCCAGACACAGATCCAAACTCCCTGTAATGGCCAACTGTAATATGGAAGGATTTTTGATCAGGGCCAGTGGGTACATTGGGGCAGGCAGAGCTCCCATAGCTGTTCTACATCTGGACCCAGCAGTATGCATACATTTTAGCAGCCAGATGATCTGCCATGTGATGCCTGACTGGGATTTGCCCAAGCTATCTTCTGTCTGCATCATGAATTTTGTCCTCAGTTTTACTCAGAGACATTTTTCTGAGAGGTTCCAAAATTGGCATGGTGATGGACCTTGTGGTGAAACTACACACCTGGTTTGGAATATTTATATGTTGAATATCTTCAAAACCATTAAGGGTAGACGTACCATTCCAACTTTAATTCATAGGTTTGTACTATAAGCGCATCCAATCAACTACAAACAAAGATGTAGAATTACAACTTATGCCAATAAAGGGCCCTTCAAAAGTTTAAATGTTAAATATCTTCAAAACTATTGCAGGTAGAGCTGCCATTCCAAAGGCAATTTGCATTTGTACTATGGGTGCATCAAATGAACCATAAGCAATGTTGTAAATTTTAATTGATGCAATTTAGGACACTTAAAACGTTTAAATGTTGCTAATCTTCATAACTATTAAAAGGAGAGGTACCATTAACACTTGGAAATCTTCCCAGGTTTCTGCTATAAGAACATCCAATGGATCACAAACAAAAGTTGTAAATTTTGATTTATGCAAATTGGGAGAATACACGAAATTTAAATCTGGGAACAGCTTTACAGCCATTGCAGATATGTGTCATTCCAACTTGAATTGATTGGTTGATGAGACTGCTGCATCCAATGGACAATGAATTAAAGTTGTGCCAGTTTAAGTTATGCAAATTGGGCAAATACACAAAATTCAAATCTTAAATAACTTCAGAAATATTACAGATAGAAAACCCATTCCAACTTCAATTTATAGGTTTGTAGCAGAGTTCAATAATTTATGTCTCTTTTACACAGTTCAATAACAATTACTGTTGCACGTGATACACGAATATTGAATACGCAAGCTTTAAAAAAATTTCTAGGCACACAGACTGATTTGCTGACAAGCAAATCAAATTTCTCTAGTTTAATATTGTGATGGTTAATAGGACTTTTTAAACCATGAATTGTTTGTGAAAACTCATGAGGGTTAAAGCAGATAATGCAGGATATCTCGAACATTTGCGAAGTGATGCAAGGCAGGCGAACATGTACTCACGTTCTAACTAGACTAACCAGGATATGTGGATGAATGAATGAATGAATCTTTGTTGGCTTCACCTATTTAGTTAGGCATTTAGCCTGTACAACACAACACAACACAGGTTTACAATACAATTCAAAACATAACACATAAACATGTTATCACAACAGAGAAAAAATATAGTAATCAACTTATTTCTTGCACTTAAAAAATTTCAATGAACATCTAATTTCAACAGTGTAATTTATGAATTTTTTTACCAGGAGTATAATTTTGTAATATTCGCATTTCATTAATATAATAAATTTCCCTTCCGAATTTAGACTATTCAAATTGACAACAATTTTGACATATCTGTCATCAAAATTGATCTCTAATTGGCAAATTTCTTGCAAAATGATCAATAAGGAATTTCGTTTTTAATTACTTTGCATGTGTCACGTAATCTTTCTTCTTCAGCTATTTCAGTGGTCGCCGGTGCCTCCCTAGTTCAATATTTAAATTATGTGCACTGGCTCTCAGACGAGTAAAATTTGTACTGGAACTGTAATCATTCAAAACTATCAAATGAGGTTCTAACTCAAATTTTGTTTTAAATTTCGCGTATGTTCGTAATTTTTTGTCCGGTAGGGACTGTAATTTTAGAGTATTTTGCCACTGGGTCAAAAATCTCGCTTCCAGTAAATTTTGAATAATTTTGCGACAAAAGTCTCCAAATTCACTTCCATTATGCCAAATATCATCACGACCAATTATCAAAAACGTTTTTCTTAATGAAGCTATCCAACGTGATTTTGCCGGACATTTAACAATTACATAAATATGCTTCGTATAGAAGACTATTGGGTACGGCGTTTTTCACACGATACCAATTTTTACAAATAAAAATTAAGTAAGTATCTGAAGAGAATATGGATGTTGTCCTTACTCCAAAGAACATATTCTTTACTCCAAGAACATAAATTTAATTTAGAGAGCTGATATACACTTTTTAAAATTCGGTTTTGAAGTAGGCTGATATATCGTCACGAAACAATCGATTTGGAAGGTGGGATAACATATGCACCCGATATTTCACATTCATATGAAAATACAGGAGCAATGAGCTTATGGAAAAAATCGACGAATAGTCTAACATCGGTATGTGAACTTAAAAACTTTTTTTCCAACCTGCCAAGAAATTTATTGGCTTTATTACACAGTTGTTTTATACCACCTGTAAAATTTCCGTTTGATGTAATTTCAGTAACTAAAGATGTATAACCATTTACGATATCAAGTCTAAAATTGCGATTATAAAAAATTTTAACAGCCTTTTTCCTGATGTATTAAATACAATTACTTTGAATTTGCCTACGTTTATACTCAAATTCCAATGTTTATAATATTCTTCCAGTTTATCCAAACTAACCTGAAAGCCGGTGCTGCTTTCTGAAAAAAAGATCTGTATCATCGGCATATAATAAACAATTAATTTTTTCTTTCGACAAAACCACTGAGCATCATTCCTCTGTGAATATATTTGGCAGGTCGTTGAGAAACAAATTAAACAACATGGGGCTAATGACACTTCCTTGCATGACACCAGATTTAGGATATAAATTTGTTGGTAATCCAGACTGAAACTTAAGCTGTATGGAAGATTCTGTGTACATGTCCTTCAAAATTCTATATGCTTCCATGTCAATACCATAATTTAAGAATTTATAAAATAGACCTTCATGTCATATAATATCAAACGCCTTCTTTAAACCAATGAAACATGCATGAAAAAAATTCTGTTTACCAATAATTTTGACATATTTGTCTGTTAATGTTCTCAAAATAAAAATATGTACGTGAATTCTTTCTGATACTTATTTTTTAAATTCCGTTCTTTCTTATATTTTATTAGGCGTTGATTCAAAAGAGAGCAAATTAACTTAGACACACAACTATTTAAAGATATACCATGGTATCTATTTGGATCCTAATAGGATCCGCCTTTGTGAAGTAGCGTCAATAAGCTGACTTTCCATAAACACCGAAAAAAACAGGAGTGAATATCAAATTGAACAATTGAGTCAAAATCGGGCATAGTGATTCTCGACAACTTTTTATCATTTCATTTAAATATTCCGTCTTTATTGGGAGACTCACTTTTTTAAATTCATAAACACAATTTTGAACTTCGCTTATACTTATTCTGTAATCAGTTTCACAAAATGACGGTACAATCGTTGTACTAACTTTGTTTGTCACTTGCGTGAACAAACGACTTTGAGAAGCATTTATACATTTTGGCATAACATTACTGAAATGTCTGAATCATATATCAGATTCAATTTTTTTCACTTGCGTTTCCTTTTTTTTTTTTTTTTTTTTTTTTTTTTTTTGAGACAACATTTTCCGATTCCTGTATAAGGTTCCAGTATTCACTAGGATTGGCATTACGGACTCCGTTTGGGGACGACATTATTTTGTTTCTAAAATTTCGCTCATTTGCTTTACTAATTTTCCTAAACCGACTTTTGCCATAGTATGTTTGCCTTAGTTCATAATAATAATTCAACCCAGAGCTGTATAGCTAGATATTTCATGCTGTTAAATAAAATATAACAATTTCTGTCAGCATACCTTGGCAGACGCTTCTATTTTCCGTTTTGTTTTGTTTTTCATTATTTTGAAATTTAAGTGCCAGTTTTCCAGCTTTATCGAAAATATTTGTAAGGTCTGTAGCAGCCTTGTTGATGTCAACCCATGTCATCTCTCTTCTGATAACAATAAATTTGTTTCTCCAGATTACTTGCCCTGTTTTGTTCAATGCTCTGTCCCCGTTCATTTGACTCCCATGCATTTCTAAGCTGCCCCTCCCCCCCCCCCCAAAAAAAAAATAAAAAAACATTTTTTCCAACTGTTTGACAGTTTCTAAATTATGTCTTCAAATAGACACGTTTTCACCAACAATATTAGAATAGTCAGTTGGCAAATATTTCCAGGCCTTCTCTGCTACAAGGAATTGTGCATTCATCAGTGCACTCAATCATTCGTGCTAATAAGATGGAGCGGGAAAGTGAACCTGGAACCACTACGTCGTCAGACGGATCGAGCTCCCGCACAGAAAGGTATGAAACGAGGCTGACATCTGCTCCACCTTCCCACTTCACGTATGGCAGGATTTCTCGGTTTCTATACATATCTACAAACTGCAACTCACCAGTTTGTTCCAATATTTTCTGTGTGAGAGCTCCATCTGACAACGTAATGGTTCCAGGTTCACCCCCTTCCCCAATCTTATTGGCACGAATGATTGACTGCACAGATGAATACACAATATTTTATTGCCTATAAAGCCCTATGTGGGCCATTGCACGTACAAATGTTCTAGCTTCACCTCCTCCGCCCCCATATTAGCACGATTGATTGACTGCCTGAGCATTACGAGCGGCTGTGTCCAGCGCCTCTGCATTCATCGTCACCTGCAAATAGAGTAGTGTTATCTGCACATGGATATTTTACTTCCACTCCTTTTTCAGTAGTTATTCCTTTAATTTCAAAATTATTTCTGATATTTGAGACTAAAACTTCTGAAACAATATTATCTGATCTTATTCCTCTTCTCATAAGGACTCTCTCGGATATTCAATTGTTGTTACTTACACTACAAGTTATGTTAGTACAGAAAGTTTTTGCTCGATGTGGAGAAGATTGTCCAAAACCAAAGTTTCAAGTGTAGAAACAATAAATGTCAGCTTCATCATGCCAAAGGCATTCTTAAAATCTTAAACTGTAACTATATAACCGCAGAATTAATTTCCAATCTAATGGTATTATTAGTATAATGTCAGACAAATATTATTATCAGTAAATCTGTTTTTATGTTCCTGGACTGATCTGTAAATATGATGTTTGACAATATTAACCGTATTCCTAACGCATACATTTTTTGTTCAGATCAGCATTCAAGTGTGAAAGGTCTCCAGTTGTTCACAGACTATTTGTCATCTTTCCTTTCAAAAGCAAGGTTAAAATGCCATACTTTGAGTACTGAAAAATTCACCATCTCCATGTCCGTCGCTAAATGTGGAAACAACTACATGATTGTCTAATACTATTCCAGCGGCACTGGTAAAATTTATTACGTATATCGCAATGACCCAGAGCTTTTTTTCTATCAGAAACAACATAGGTGAATTCCCTTTCTGCTAAAACGCCTTTTTACTTTCTTCCGTCATTTTAAGGCAGTTTCCTTTCAATTTTGGAAGGTTTCCAACATTTTTCTGTATATTCCTTGTCAAGAATTTTACTTTATTGTAAATCATTAAAGATACTAACTTCTTCCTTAATAATTTGGTTGGGTATTTATCTGTACTCTTGACTTTTTTTTTGGTTAAATTTTGTAATGTTTTTGTACTCTGTCTGTTTTTTTCCAATTCCACGAAAATGTTCTGCGGATTTCGCTTTATTACCATCGTACCTATCACATTTCCGATGCAAAGCTTTTCTGTGCAAAAGTGTGCTATCATCATACTCTGAATCGATTTACTTATAAGTAACAATCAACTTTTTTTTCAAATTAATTTTCTTCTTACCGTTTCTGCTTTCTTTTCTTCACGTGTTGATGCTCTCAGTTTTTATGTTACACCCATATGCTCAGTTTTGACTGACTTTGTTAGCCATATTAATCACATTTTGTGCCATTATCCAATAGTCGAGTCGACAGGAGATAAGATCATTACAAGGTTTCTGTACCTACGTAAATTGCAGGGACTTTAAATGTCTCCGTACATCTATTACATTCATAGATTTAACTAAATTTTCAATGCTTGATGTACTTTTACTTTTCTGTTGAGTAGCGTACAATTTTTTTTATCGATAGTCTTGCCACTGAACTCCTTCAAATCACCCCCGACTACACAATTGATGTTCCAATTTGCTTCTCAAGTCAAAACGTACCCAGGTCAAAAAGTACTTACTAGTACTCCATTCTTATAAGCTCCCTTTTTTCATATTATACTGGATGCATTGCAAAAGATTTTGCTTTTGTTTGTGTTATTTATACACACACACACACACACACACACACACACACAAGCCGTTTACGCCCACCTTGTCCAGGATTCAGACTTTCCAGTGTTATGTTGGCAGCTCTGAGAGTTTGACTTCTACCGGATATGTATCATTTGGCCGAAGTTGTGGACATGACAGTACTTAATTGCCAGGAGTCTTGCACAGGATATTATACATGGCAGCGTGGACCACTGAAATCAGTAATTGATTATGCTTTGGCAACGACTGGTTTGATAAATAGTGTAAACATGGTAACAATAGACGAGTTAGGACTATATGACATAGGTAGTGATCATAATACAGTTGTTATTCAAGGTAGGTTCAATGAATCTCAGTGTCAGACAACACATCCAAAAGTACAGCATTATAAATGGAACATAACTAAATCGTCAAACTGGACCATGTTTAAAGACGAGTTGAGTAAATGTCTGGCCCAATGGAACTGTAATGTATTCCAAACGGTTAATGAAGCCTGGGTAAGCCTAAGAGACATTTTAACGGATGTTGGCAAGCAGTGTATTGGCAAGGTAAAATTCGTAGTTTCATTAAGTGCCGGAAAGAGGCAAACCGTTTGTATAGACACTGGACAAAGAAGAGTGAAGAGTGTGATCCAGATTTCTTACAGGAACTATGGAGTGATTATGTAACCAAGAAACGTAAAATACAAGATAAAATTAAAACTAAAAGGGTAAACAATAAGATACAAGTAATCATCCGAAACTCAGGTAAAGGGTCTAAAGATATAAAATCCTACTGGCGGATGCTCAAACGCTTGAACAAGAACAATGACTACCCACTTAGAATTATTGATCCGGCTTCGATCTCGAATTCTCTAACAGACACGGCACACGTGAAAGATATAGTAGCAAAAAAAGGTTCTCGTTTACGAGGCTACTTATGCAGTATACTGTCTTCTCGTGATAATGTTAACCATATTAGCTTCGGTAATAGCATATGGAAAAGTATTATTCTTCCGTCACTTACTCATGGCGGTGCAGTGTTGTTATGCAATACTAAAGAGTCTGAGGCTTCTCGGAAGTCCATTCAATACACCATAGCCAAAACAATACTTCAGGTCAACTCTTCACCTGCAGCTGTGGCTACCCTTGTCGAACTAGGATGGCTCCCCCTAAAACTGATTCTGGATCGCATTAGGATAAAATACTTTCACATGATGAAATTTGAGATGCCAGACACAAGGCTATGTAAGCAAATTTTTGACACTCTTTGGCAAAGAAATGATGACAAACCTGCAAAGATTTGGCCATATGTTGACGAAATTAAGAAGGTCTTTAATAACGTAGCCATAGACCATGCTCTGGAATCAAGGAATCCAGAATGGCTGGGATGCTTTCTAAAATTATCGCTAGAAGCATATAAATTAGACTTTTTCCAGGAAATAGACTTGAAAAAGTCTTTAAGATGGTATCAAATGTTTAAACGGTCCTCTTTCGGTGAAACTTATCTTTTTAATGTAAATAACTTTGCCGGTGCACGATCAAAACTTTTGGCCCGCACTGGCTGTTTGGGTGTCGGGGAAGATCTGGAAAGATGGGGTTTATCAGACGAAAGATGCCCTTTATGTCAGGATAGTAGAGAAGATTTATCACATTTTCTATTTGTGTGCCCAGCACTAAATGATATCAGTTTACAGGCATATAGAAATTTGGAAGTCAACTCTCTGAATGAGAATTGTAAACAGGCATGGCAGCGTTTTTCCGCCTCCTCGCTGAAAAATAAAGTATGTTGGTTCCTTGGCGAGCACGCATATGATCTTGGACAGGACATTGGTGAATTATTTGACCAAACATGTAAAAAATTTTTGGTTGAGGCTTGGCATTACAGGAGACAGTTACATAATGACTTCTCGGAACGACAGATAGATTGTATCATTGTTCTACATGCACCTCTTGTAAATAGACCTGCTCCAATGCATATATACCTGATTTCTTTTTCTTAATAATGACGCTGGAGGCCATATGTTCTGCATTGTATATGAAACGTGTATAATGTACATGTCCTTACGCTTTCTAGAATTTCGTTTTGTCCCAATGAATGGTTTATCTCTAGTTTTGGTGCGGAGGACATAAAATATTAAATTATTACTTGTACTATTATAGTTACTGTACTTATTTCAACATACAAAGATTATTTGATTGATAATAAGGATGCCTGATTATAAGGGGAAGTTTTCCTAATAAATGATTATCATCATTATTATTATTATTATTATTATTATTATTATTATTATTATTATTATTATTATTATTATTATTATAATATTATTATCATTATTATCATTATTAATTTTATTATTATTATTATTATTATTATTATTATTATTATTATTATTATTATTATTATTATTATTATTATTATCATATTACCTGTAGTTACAAATGCCATGTCCTTGGTCATTTTCACCGGCTGTATATATTTTCATCTTGTAAGTCATTGTATATTACCATCTCATTGTTTCATTGTACCTGTGGCGAAAAATAGATATTGCTTCGGCGTAAATGTTTCATTGCTTTAGGCCTTATATACATCAGTTTGTTTACTGTCGACTTAAAATAAAGTTAATTATATATCAGTATAAATGTACTGTCGACTTGGAAAAAAAATTGTCACATAAACACCGAGACAGGCAGGTATTAACATATATTGTTCGCGTTGTTGAAAAACTGTTGTGTATGAAAAGGGATCACACAGTCAAAATTTTTTTCCTGGGCGGATATGAGAAGATATGAGAGGATATGGGCCTTTGAAAGTACACGAATACTCAGTTGGAATTGGCTAGTCGGAGATACCATCAAAATACTAGAAGAATAAACTACTTGCAAACGTGTAAAGAAAGTTATATTTGTCAACATAAAACGAATGTCACGATGATCTCAAATCACATATCAGTGAAGAAAGTTTCTTGAAGATGAAATAAATGTTATACACATGATAGCAACCACTACTTCCTGCGTCTACCATCCGTCAGTGCATGTTTTTTTTGTTTGTCTGTTTGTTTGTTTGTTTGTTTTTTTTTGTTGTTGTTGTTGTTGTTGTTGTTTTTCTGGTGTTCATAATGATTGAAGCACACAACCTGTAGCTGAACTGTCACGCCGATTGTGACAAGGCGCCTGGTTGATTATCATGTAATTCATTGATGTAAAGTGGTGGTCAACAGTGGGCCTATATCAGTCTAAAACATCAAAAGACGTTACATGTAACTGTGTCTCATGTTGACGTATTTGCAAATATATTTAAGTGTGTCTTAGCCCAAAAAAGTTGTGTAATACAGTTGATACTCCATGTTGCCGCTGTAGATAGTTTTTGTATGAGGCTAATGAGATTAATTAGCAGAAAATATCTATGAAATACACGGAAGCCACCTTAAACCTGTCACATCTTAAGTGCTCACAGTGCATGGAGTCTCTTTTGTTGCAATGCAGCGTTGAATCGGGGATGTGGAAAATCCCTGGTTGAGTATGGGCCCAGTTAACTATGTACTCATCAGAAAATCTTTTTGTTATATACATAATTTGGGACCTAGTTAAATATGCCTGAAAGGGTGCAAAGTTTTTAAACAAACAGAAACAAAAAAAACAAAAACAAAAAACAAAAAAAACAAAAAAAAAAAAAAAAAAAAAAAAAAAGGAGGGCACTGGAAGCTTTGCCACCTTCTGGTGTCAAATGACGAAGTTGACACTATAAACAGGCAAGGCAATGATTTAAAGGCCCAAGAAGGTTCCAGCAAACTTTTCAAGAACACTGTAACCTGCAGAAATAAACTGTAGAGTTTAATGAATAAATTTGCCCATTTTTCTTTACTCAAAAATAACCATCAAAGAACCGGAGACAACCACCCTGAAAACCGAAAATAATATAGCCACAGCTTTGTTGATTTTACTCAACTTTTACACTTTGCATTGTAAATGGAGTTCAAAGATTGTTTTCATAAATAAATAAACTGCCATTGGTTTTACCATAGATGGTCCCCTCGACCAAGGAGGCTACACGAAAGGAGAGTCTACTCTGGGTTTTTCGCCAGGTCGGTCATCTTTGCCGTAATGGGATTATTTAATAGGATCTGATAAGCAGACAAGCGAGGCATGTGTATTATGCCATCCGGCTGCTTTGGGCTTTTAATATCGCACATACTCACCAAACTATACACCAACTTTGAAACCTGAGGAACATATTTAAAATTTAAATGAATCAGTGGATTTGATATTCCATAAGCCCCAGCAGTACCCTTAGTACGCTGTAAAGCGAGTACACTCGAAGATACTCTGAACATCGTTTGCCATCTAGACATTCGTAAGACCGCATCTCGAATATTCTATTCAAGCTTGTAGACCCTGGTTTCAGGAGGATGTAGATTTACTAGAAGCAGTCCAAAGGAGAGCAACCAGAATGGTACCAGAACTGTCACAGCTGGAGCACAAGCAGAGACTGGAAGCTATGAGATTTATAAATTAAGTGTTCGAGTGTACTCATTCTAAAACTTGAACGAAAAAATTCTAAAAGGTGTACGAAGTGAAACAAGAAACTTATAACTACAGTGTAGGAAGTAACATCTTCCATGCCTGCTGAAACTGAAAGAGCAGCCATTTGTCCTCTCTCAAATCCTGACAGTAGCTGCGAGCTCGCTCGCAAAAGGGAACTTGACCCAACCACAGGCAATAACCAGATCAGTGTGGATGGTCTTCCCACACTGCCTTGTACTGGATCCAATTTCTGTCCATGATCTAACAAGTATATGGACAGAGTAGTCACTGGATCAACACTCGTAACCTCACTGCGAAACGAGGCAATGACCTGCCGTGCACTGCTTTCCATCTCTCCACAACCTGTTAGTGATGATATCTTGAAAATCTAGCTCAATGACCAGCTTTACTTCCAACTATTTCAGAGGTATCTGCATACAGAAATTAGCTTTCTAGGTCTCTGTAGATTCCCGGACCACTGAGAAAAAGATTTTCCATAGACTAGACTCCAAAATTAACATGACTTTTTACCAAAAGCCACACGCTACCCAAAGTAACATGCAACGTTATTTTTGGTGAAATTAACATGTTACTTTGGGAAAAAGTAACTTGTAACTTTGGGTAAAAAGTAACGTGTTTATTTTGGTCAAAGTAACATGCTTAACTTTGGGTAAATGTAATGTGTTACTTTTGATCAAAGTGATGGACAACCTATGTAATGTGCAAGATTTATAATTTCTGCACTGTTGGCCGCCCATACATGTCAGTTGAGATAAGGAGGTTTTTTTTATTTTATAACTGCTGACGGATGTTCTTCAACTTCTCTGAGCTTTTCTGACAAATATTTCAATGCGAAAAAATACATCATTGAACGTTAAAATATTTATATATAAATTTAGGCACAATGTACCTGGAATGTCGTTTGCTGACGCATGAAAAATGGGTTTCTTCAGGGAGTCAGTCATCTGCAACAAACTGCACAGCTACACACTAGAGGGCGCTGCACCTTTATAAAGGATGTAAAGGGTATGGAAAAGAGACATTTGACCCCAACGGGGTGTCTTGCCTTAAACTACTTCAATGCTGTCATGACAAGGGCAGTCGTATGGGAAGTATTGTTAATGCAGGTGGTTTTCTCTTTATTTTGTACTTCAAATGAACAAAAACAAATAAGCCTTTTGTCAAATTCCAACTTGTACCAACAAATTTAGTTATTTTGATCAGCATAAACAACTTTTAACACAGGGCCTACATTTAGGAATTTGGCTTACAGTGTAACAGGTTTACACACTTACATCATCAACAACAATCACAATTGTCAACTGACAAGTTAAGCGTGGAAAATGGCATCATTTTAATATCAAGTGAATCACAGAGCGACAGAACTTCTGATCATTGCTCTTATGTGCCAGGACACCTAAAGCACGGTAGAAATTTGATGCCACTGTCTCAAGCACAGATTTGGGATTTAAATTGTAACATTGCCTTTGTCATTGAAAACTGCACCAGCAAAGAAGCTGGGGCAGTGGGCCTGAGTGAGTTTGCAACAGTTGAAGTTGAACTTGACATTGAGAATGATGAGCATGAAGTTGCCCTAGGCCTAACAAGGTCGTGGAAAATAGAAGCAATGAATATTGTTTCTGTTGGGATTATGGTAGGGGGCCTGAGGCTGACAGCGCTTCAATGCCCACTGCCATAAACCTGTAACTCCAACACAAACAGAGATGCTAACTGTCTCTCACCATCAGGGACAACCCCTATGCAGACATGACATAGTCTAGATTTGGTCATTTTCTGGGTAATACAGGTGTAAGTACCACATAAATCTCATAAATTTGGCATATCATACTGAATTATTTTTCGACGTAAGGAATTTACAAGATATTTTAAATCATAACATGCATGAAGTTGTAGGTGCTGCCACTTGTATCATATAGAGCCGAGATTTTGACCTCCGCAATATCATTTTATAGGACAGGGAGTCCATTCCAAGAGCACTCATATCTTGGGGTTCTAATTCACGTACCCTGGTGCCAACTTTAGCCCTTTTCATGTTGAGAGAACATGAAATAGCTGACCTATACTCCGCTATTACCCGCAACTCTAAACCATGTACAAAGAGCTAGTGTAAAAACTCGGCAATATCCTAAATGGAGGCTTTCCATAGATCAAGCGCAGGTGGTTGTTGACAGCACCATTTCTCAAACCTGGCCCATTTGTCTTATGATTTTGAGGAAGTGGTGCCAAGTTTGCCCCTAGCAACTTGCGCTGCCACCTTGTCAGAGAATCCAGAAGCTGCAACACCTTGCATGAAAGACCAGGCATGAAGAGGTGTTGTTGGATTCTTGTGAAACTGAGCAGACTTGGGCTGATGGAACACTGTTGGCCCTGCATGAAGAAGGCAGGGTGGCTCCAGGCTAAGCTTCAGCAGGTCTACTGCCCGCTACCTCCTTGGCCACTACAGAGCTGTCGGAATGACTTCTGCATTCTGTTCCCTTAGTTTGTTCAAGACTTTGGGAATAAGTGGAGTCAGTGGGAATGCATATCATAGGCCTACCTTCCTTCCCAGCTGATCTCCATAGTCAATATCCCAAGCCATCTCCTTTTGAATCAGAGAAACAAACACTGGATGCTTTTGGTTTTCTCTTGTGGCCAACAGGTCCATGTGGCGGCTCCACAAAGGTCCCACACAGAGTGAACTATCTGCAGGAAAAGTGAACATTCCATACTTATCACCTAACGTTAGTGTGATAAATGGTCAGCCTCGACGCTGAGCACTTCCACCACATGTACTGACCGGAGCTGCACCCTGTGGCTGGTACCAGGATCATTTGTGTCTGAGAGATAGAAACTGAGCCTACCTCGTGCCGATATGCCACAGCAGTTTTGCCACATTGAACCAGAACATGCTTGTTGACAACTTCACTAAATCTGATCAGTGCTAGTTGTATGGCCTCTTACTCAAGCCAATTGATCAGACAAGATCTTGATCAGTGTTGATGGAGGAGGCTAGAGTCCTGATGCTGTGCTCCAGCCTTTGTGGGCTCTCCACCTTCAGAGATGCCTCCAAGTAAGTAACCACCTGTGGTATAAACTCTGTTAGCATCTGACTGCACATTACATTGGCACAAGTCCACCACTGAAGTGTGCTCGTCACCTCCTATCAGATGACAAGGGATTGGTGGTGAAATACTTTGTTCCACTGTCCGGAGAAGGCCAGTTGCACTGATCTGCTGTACCTCAGTTGCCCAAACAGAACCTGAAAGTCTAGCGACTTGAGAGCTAGTGCCTCTCAAGCTCTGCCATACTCTCGCGGGTAGGCGAGACTTGGAAAGGAAGCACTGAACTATGGCCTGAAGCCATGTGTAGTAGTCCTTTGAGGGCATGCAGATTATGGTATCATCAGAAATAGCCTCCCCAGAATTACAAATTCCTGTGATGGTTCCAGGTTTGATTTGGAGAAATTGACTATTAGGCCTGAGTCTTGGCACATCCAAATAATAAGCACTGTGTCTAACTTCAGACCCTTGAGCAATAGCGACCTAAAGAGCCAATGGTCTAGGTAGAGATAAAGGTGCACGTCTTGTTTGTGCCTGTACTCTACCATGAGTGTCATCAGCCTGATGAAAGGTAGCGGTATTGAGGCAAGACTGAAGGCGAGGGCCCAAATTGATAGCTCACTCTGTATTCTGTACACTGGAGAAACCGGAGACCCGAAGGCGCTATCGTTACATTAAAATAAGCACCTTTTAGGTTGATTGAGGTCTCCCAGTCCCCTGGTCTGATCACTTCTGCTATTGATGCAGGTGTCTCCATTTTGAACATCTCCTGCTTCAGGAATGAATTCAATTGGAAGAGATGTATTACTGGTCTCTGCCCCCCCCCCCCCCCCCCCCCCCCCATCCTTTTTGGGCACAAGAAACACACGACTGTACAATGCTGGTGACCCTGGGTTCTTGACCACCTGTATTGCCCCTTCTGAAGCAGGGATAGAACTGCAGTGTTGAGATTGCACATTCTTCCAAGCTCCCTTGAGGCAGGAAAAAAAATTTTATTTTTGCATATTTGACAATGGGAGCTGGCCTAACCCTGAAAAATAAGACAGTAGCCAAGCAGTACTTACTGTGTTTAACACAAACTGATCTAACGTATACCGGCACCTCCTGCTGGCAAACATCTGAAGTGCTGGTGCACAAAGCGTGGGGACTGGTGGTACCAGTGCCTTCCTTCTTTGAAGCTTGATAGGTCCGCTAACAGTGGATGCCTACATTGGCACTGTCTGTGCCGCTGGTTGCAGCGGTGGTTGCATTGTGGCCCCAGCAGCTGCCACCACACACTCCCTCAGCCGTCTCTGTCTGTGTGGGGACCCAGATCCAGTGGAAGCAGCCTGGGTTTCAACCTTGGTTGGGGGACTGCCCTGTTATCTGGTTCAGGATCTGTCCAGTTTTCGGGTTCTTTCCTGTGTAGGATTGGAGACTAGGTGTCATTCCCCAGTTAGAATGGAATAATTGAAGACCAATATAGATCAGCCAATGGAAACGGTCTGTTTCCCTTCTCTTAGATTGTTAAAAACACTTTCTTCATGACGTACTTAACAGTTCAAGCAGTGTCTTGCTAAGCCCATTTAAACTGGGTGTGGCAAAACACTGAAAGTACTTGTGCTATGATCAAAACTGAAAACAATCTTAAGAGGCCAAGTCAGGGATCTGAATTCCTATATGCATAGTTAGAAATTCACTTCATACACATATTTAGATATCTGATCAAGCAAAAAAAAAAAAAAATAAAACACATACATCATAGGTCACTATGCACTCCTAGGGTACGCTAATAATTGTTCACCAGGTATGGGTTGCAATTTTTGGCATTTGCACTCATCAATGAAAAAACACATCCAATGCGCCATGTTTGAGACATCCATATTGCATAGATTTTCTGAAATGGGACTCATGTTATCCCTTTTAGTTTCAGGCTGTCCATTTCGCCACGCAGCCCAATCACATGAAATCCCAGTGACCCACTTGTTATGCCTGGTAGACTTGGGTACAGCTTCCAACACATCAATCTTCAACATTTCAGGTTTAACAAGTTCTTTGTAGCGGTCACTTTCTCATACATTTTGTTCGTCGTAATTGAAAAATAAGTCTTGCATAGCCATCATGAGCAAATCATCAAGAATTTCTACCAATTTATAATGAAATTACATAACTACAGAAAAGACAATTCATGATCACAGAGTGCATTTGAACTCATTTCATTGGTCAGATTTGCTGTCAATCATTGTGTTATCAGTTGGTAAGGCGTCATTTAGAAGCTCCTGATGATATCATGACCTACGCACCGGTCAATTTATCATGAGCAGCTACTAAATGACTTCTTACCTTTACAAATACATGAAATAGATGGGGGAGATGGTGAGGGGACCAGTGAACTAGATTGGTACCAGACCCTCCTCCTGTGTCTCATCTTCTGCCTATGTTTGTGACGCATGTGCATCCCCTGATCTCCTCCCTGCACCACCTACAATGCTTATGATTGTCCCACGAAGCCATGGTATGGCCTCTGGCAGCAGGTTTACGAACAGTTGTGGGACACCATCCGGAAAAACCACTACATGCTGCTAGATCAATGGGGCATATGCCCTCAATCAAGAGAGAACTACACATCCTTTCATCAGTCTCACTACATGTGCAAACTCCAATGGGTTTAGTTGATCACGCTGCACAGACTAGGAGCACTTTGGAATTATTATTTAAGATTTACGGGGGGTCATGGTGACTAAAAAGTAGGTCTGCAAGTGTATTCACTATATTCTTTCTTTGTCCTATGTGTTCGGCAAAACATCAGTTGCATTCTCCGATACAGCTAATGAAAAAGTTGATTTCCTGCGGACTGGAATTATTCGGAAAACAATTTATTTCTCTAACATTATTTAACCTTATAAGATACATTACGACACCGGTTCACAAATCACCGAATATGGTATTGAATCCTCCTGACAAGTACTAAACGAAGAATTCAATAAATAAATAGAACTATGAAACTCTGTGTAGCATCCAAGAACGGAAGAAAATTCACACATGTGGAATAATAATGAAGCAGGTGTACAGATTCTGATTGCAAAAATTGTCCACACCTCATATTGCTTTCTTGGACCAACTTATTTCATTTTTATCCTATGTTTCCCTCTATTCTCGACAGAACAAAAAATTTTATAATGAAATTACAAGAAACTGGTGTGATTCATCACAAAGCAGTATATTTAAGTTCCATTATTACCATCAGAGGGCAGTTGACTGAAATATAATATATATATATATATATATATATATATATATATGGACAATAGAACTTCTATGTATATAAGTTAGACAGGGACAGGTTAGCTTATGGAGAGTAAAGAGTTCGGACTGCGGAATAGGGTAATGACTAATAGGAAGTGGTTTTGGACAAAAAGACACAAATACAAAATATATATATATATATATATATATACACACACACACACACATGTACATGATTTTCTCTGCAAGTGTATTCACTATATTCTTTCTTTGTCCTATGTGTTCAGCAAAACGTCAGTTGCATTATCTGATACAGCCAATGAAAAAGTTTATTTCATGACTGGAATTATTTGGAAAGCAATTTATTTGTCTAATGTTATTTAACCACACAAGATACATTATGACACAGGTTCACAATTCACCGAACATTGCACTGAATCCTCATGACAAGACTAAATGAAGAATTCAATAAGTAAATAGGAATATATGAATGAAACCAGCCAAGAAGGAAAGAAAATGAGAACATGTGGAATAATTGAAGAGCAGATATGGATTCTCATTGCCAAAGTTGTCCACACCTCATATAACTTTCTTGGACCAACTTATTTAATTTCTTCCTATGTTCTCCTCTAATTTCAACACAGAAAAAAAATATAATGAAATTGGAAGACACTCGTGTGATTCATGACAAAGCAGTATATTTTAGTTCCATTATTACCACCAGAGGGCAGTTGATATATGATTTTCTGTAAATAGAAATATGAAACTCTGTGTAGCAGCCGAGAAGGGGCCATCATTTCTAGGTCCTGGGTCACTGGTATGCTCACCTGGAAATGACCAGGCAGCCTTAAGATCACCTCTTACTCTTAGAAATTTATTTATACTCTTTTTTTCAGGTATTCTTGCTATAAATCTGTATGTAAAACTTTATCCTTTATCCTCCCAAATTTACTCTTGTTTTTAATCACGTTTCATTTAGTAGTAAACAAATGCATGTACATGTACATTGTTTGAGTTAAGAAATAAAAAGCACATATTCGTCACACAAAAAACAATGTCCGTGAATTTATTACAATAGAAGGAATATGGGGGGGGGGGGGGGGGGGGGGGGGGGGGGAAAGGCAGTAATTTTGGACTGGGCCAGAAAGGACCCAGGATTCAAATACCACAAATTCATTTTACTAATATTACACAATTTAGAACATTGTAATGCATGTAACAGATACGTTTTACCAAGCATGTTTCTTAATACGATGTGAAAGTTCTTAGGATTAGTGATAAACATATGCTAACTGCATTTCAATTGAGGGCTGGCCTGATGGACATACTGACAAGAATGATACCATCAGCTCTGTGACCTGTGGTCAACAGAGTTGATGAAAATGTGGGTATTTCCTGCTTGACACACTTCACAATTGTGTACATCTGCTCCAATTATTTCCACAAATGGTCATACCTCTACATGTAACAGGTAATTATTTTTTTTTTATTTCCTCATGACAAAAGTGTAATATGATACAGCATCAAAGCTCATGGCATTTTTCAAGACTATTTCCACAAATTGTAATACCTCTTTATGTTACAGGTTAACATTTTTTTATTTCCTCAAGACAAAAAATAATTATATTTAAGGTCCACATTTACCTGCCCTTCTGGTCTACTAATTTCTAAATACATATTCACAAAAAAATCCCACAGGCGTGCATGCGCATTATCAAAATGTTTCAAATGAAGCCGGTCTTTATGACACTTCTGTGCTACAAATTTCCCTTTAACAACAGACCATCTTATCAAAAAATTATATATGTATGAAAGACAATGTATGGACAGCACCAGTCATAAATAAACACACAGCTGCACTTTGCAGCATGATGATGTCAAAGTGATGTACATAAAACTTTGTTGTCTGCATATCACTTAAAATTATTTCTATCAAATATACATTTTATTAAAAGCATTGAAATGTACTTATATATATTTATATAATATATATATATATATACCCATATATATGAAAGACATTGTACTGAAAGCACTATGGTCATAAAATCTATACACATCTGTACCTTGCATGATGCAATGTGATGTACATAAAGCTGTACTTACACTAAAATCTTTGCCACTGAGATCCTCTTCGTTTTTACTCAACCTGATATAGATATTAATCCCCATGGACCATCAATTCACATGTGGCCACAGACCAAATGACATTCTGGTCTGGGCATGTAAGACACTTAAAAGAACTCACCTTTTGGATAATTACACTAACATATAGCAAGATTTCATCAGAACTTTGGAGTGAAAAACTGGAGTAGTACATGTTTATGTAGACATATTTTGACAGGTGGATTCCATTCGTGCCGACAAAACAACTCGCTAGGACCATCAAAACAAGGTACATACTCAAACCTTTCGACGTCCTTTGACAAGCAATATACACCCTTTCTGCTTGGGAAGGGGATATTTAACGAAGAATAATGATAAAATAGATGTTTATTGGGGAAAATCGTCCAAATAGTTGCCCGTGAGTATCTTTAAAAAAGTAAGATACTCCGGCCAAATGTTGCAAGACTTCAGATATGCATACATTATACACTGACTGTCTGGCACCTAATATTTATTCATTTCAGTCATTTGTGGTTCAATAGAGTTGATAATTATTAAAATTTCTCACCAAGAATCATACTATAAATGTATAAAAGTGAATACCTGATAATGAGATATTGAGACCACGAGGCAGACTACCATGTAAAAGATGGTCTCAATATGAATGATCTACTGCAGAAGTCACCAAATACAGGGACCCACCAGTGGATTGCATCTTCAGCAGAGCAAGATACATTTTCTTCACATGGGCAGAGTGAAGAATACATGGAACTGGGTCAGTTGAGCAGGCAACCAATATGTTAGCAACATTAGGCAGACTGCATTACACAAGTAAATTGAAATATTGAAAATCTGTGAGGCAAATCTGGAAATATCGGGAAATTAGCAGGCAATTTCAATTAGAGCGTCAATTATTTATACAAAAGAAATGTTGCCCTTCACAAATTTATTCACTCGAGCATTTGGCTGATGACCCAAGCAGTCCCTGAATATTACACAAGACAAAGACTTGTAATGTTTCTGTAAAAGGGCTGCCAGTATTTTACCCACTATCAAGTCCTGTTACTGTAACACTGAGATCCCATAATTGTCTTGCAACCACCTCATCCTGTGCCTTGCTGACTAATGGCGCCACCTTACATTCTACAAAATACTGGCCACTGACAGCCTCAAGCTCTTCTGCTACTGCACAGTGAATGGTTGTCTGTGATCCCTGCTTTGTTGTCTGTAAAGGTAGAAATTTATAATAGGATCAGTTGAGCTTTTCATCAATTTTTTAAAGTGTCGGCTTAATTGCTTTTTGTCTAGTCTTAGTTAAAGTGTGTGTGTCAACACACACATTTTTGTTTTTTCTTCCTTCCTTCCTTTCTTTCTTTCTTCTTTCTTCTATACCGGCAAATTTGTCCGACACTTTTCTCGAACACTATTATACACAGAAACTCCAAACTTGGCATGATTGTACCTCCATACAAGGAGTTTGACAGTTTTATACAAAGGAATGAAGATGTTTAAAATTATGCAAATTAGGGGCATTTGAAATTTTAAATCTTGATTATCTTCAAAAGCATAATAGATAGAGATGTCATTCAGACTTCTACTAGGGGGTTATTGGCCATTGCTTATCTAATGAATTTAAAACAAATGTTGTAGCAATTTAAATTATGCTAATTAGCAGCATATGGAATTTTAAAATTTGAATCTCTTCAAAACTATTATAGATAGAGACGTCATTTTAACTTCTACTAGGGGGTTATTGACCATTGCGCATGTAATGAATCTAAAACAAAAGTTGTAGCAATTTAAATTATGTTAATTAGCAGTATTCGAAATTTTCAATCTTAAATATCTTCAACACTATAATAGCTAGAGATGTCATTCCAACTTCCACTAGGGGTTTGTTGACCATTGCACAACTAATGAATTCAAAATAAAAGTTGTAGCATATTTAAATTATGCTAATTAGCGGTATTTGAAATTTTCAATCTTGAATATCTTCAACACTATAATAGCTAGAGATGTCATTCCAACTTCCACTAGGGGTTTGTTGACCATTGCACAACTAATGAATTCAAAATAAAAGTTGTAGCATATTTAAATTATGCTAATTACCAGTATTCGAAATTTTCTATCTTGAATATCTTCAACACTATAATAGATAGAGATGCCATTCCAACTTCTACTCCTGTGTCATGGAATAGTTGTACATTACCATACCAATATACTTTGAAGACACACACACTGATTTGCTATGCAGCAAATCATCTTCCCTAGTTTCTATTTGTTCTTCTTTTTAGAAATTGGATCAAGGCCAGCTTTTCATCTCTTTCAAAAATGCTACATTTGATCTAAATTTAATCTGCAGTAATTGCCATTACAACTTCCGTGAAAATTACAAATAATATCTGATTATTTATGTATGGTATTTTTGATTGAGCATCTTATACAAAATACAAACCTTAAAGAAAAGTTTTTCCGCAAGCCTAATGGGTGCACTTGCAGGCCAGAACTTTGAGATGAGGTTGTCCAACAGATGACTTTGGAATGTACCAGGATGTAAATAATTAGCTGTCACCCCTGTAACAAAGCACACAGTTTGTTAGGTTGTCACAACTACATATATAAATTGTACCATTTTTATTTCTTATTGGTTTCCATTGATGGCCAAAGAATTTAAAAGAAACTTATCTTAAATACATTTTATTTATTTATCTTTTTTCAATATGAACCTAATGATGTATAAAATCATTGACAATATTTGTGTGACAGACAATTTTTGGCTACAATGATACTCTTTACTTTTTTATTGCTGCTACCTGAACATGCTATTGTCCACAATACCAGTAACTCGGTGCTGCCATCTGCTGTGCCTTTTCTCAACAAAAAACACCCCCTCTATCATCATGCTGCAACCTATTGTGCCTTTTCATAATTAAAACAGCTACTGATTTGTCAACATTGAAACTTTTTTTGGAGTGGTTGTGGCTTGAAAGACACCTCCTGTGAAAGACCACTTTTTCATGTGAAATTACCCGATGACATCCCAATTTTATCCTTTCTTTGCCATTTGTACCTCTTATAAAGGCTCTTTAACTGCCCTGGTATGTGAAGTTCATTTTCAAGAGAATATAGAAATTATTCTATTCTCCACTGCCTACCAAACAAACCTACATAAAATATGTTTCATCCCAAAATTAAGTCTTCAAATGCACTATTTTAAACCCAAATTTTTATTGCCTATCCCATAAAGAATGGGCAAAACTTAAAGTTCAAACCCTGCCTCAGTTTGGTCTTATTTTGACAACATACATGCTGCTTTGCTCACTAGGATAGAAGGTATCTCGTTCTTTGGGATGGGAGCTCAGCTGAATCACTGTTCCTGCAAGAGATCACCTCTTTTAACCCTTTCCCCCTTAAACTGGCTGGTGGTCAAATGTTGCCTGCTTCGATGTTTCCGACTAATTTCAAGAGGAATGATAATAATTTGACTGAGAATTGTAGATGAGACCTATCAAGATAGCATGAGGTCAACAGCTTTCTTTGGCAGGGGTCGGGCACTAGGTGCCCTACCCATGCCAGGGAAAGCTGTTAACTCAGTCTTCATTCAAGGGGGAAGGGTTAAGATCACTTTTTGGTGTGCTTTACATGTAGTCTTTAAGACAGGGGCTTGATCTGGACTACAGTTACATTACAGTCTTGCCTCCCAACAAGTAACCATTTACAGTAATTCCTGTATTCAATGACCACCCCCACCACAGACTAAAAAGAGGGTCTTGCATGACAGGTTATCTCATAAATGAAGAGCAGACAAAAACGTAGAAAAATTAGATTTTGTAAGATGATCTCCCAGGCCAGGATTTGATGGTGTAATGAGAAGCAGTTGCTCAAGACATAGACCACGGTATATTCCAAAGGACAAGATTTCACTTGGAGTGATCTCTGAAGACAGGGGTCACTGTTGTACTGACCTGAGCCCTTAAGTCGCCTACTAAGTTCAACAGTAAAGATCGCCAGTGCCAGTTTACTGTCACAGTAGGCCGAGCCAGCACACAGCCAGTGGTTGTAGTGGTCAGCTTCCAGTGTGGTACAGTTCACTCGGCCCATCTTATGCACCACTGATCCAACATTCACAATACGACTGGGTGCACTTTTCTTTAACAAACCTGGAAGATATTATTCAAGTCTTTCAGTGCCACATTTTGGAGGGAGTCAACAGCTTTTCTTGGCATGCTGAGGACAGCTGTTGACCTGAAACATTATATTCTACATAAGTATAGGCATGCTAGTTGTTGAATGATAGGATTTTGACACAGGACCTGTTTCTATTATCCTTGTTATTATTAAGAGGAGTTTGTTTTAATGATATACGGCAAGATAGCAGTGACTTTCACAGAGTCTGAATGTAACTTTGGATTTAAATATAAAGTACATGTATGGTAAAATATACATTTTCTGAAAGCTAACAAACTAGAGATGCTTTTCATTTCATGTTCATCATGTCGTGTTGGTTGTAATATTCGTTTAACAATTACACAAGTGATCATCATAATTTACCACAAATTTCGCTTCAACATTTTCAAGTTTGAACATGTTGACCTCAAATCTGCAGCAAACTGAAATTTAGGTGGTGAATCAAAAACGCAGGTCTAGTTTTTCCAGTTTGTGTTCTGTTTTGTCACCAAAGTTGGCCAAAGGTAGCTTGCCTTTAATGTGTCATCTTTTCAACATCAAACAGCTGTATATAAGGAACAACACAAAAATTTCATAATTTCAGACACACTTTTTGGATTTATAGTGTGTTCAATAGTTAACCACTAGTTTGATATCAAATTCTATTAAAGCGTAGGAGTTGAAGCTAAATTTGTGTCACTGAGAGACAATCACTTTTTTGCACTTTTATAATTGCTGTGTAAACATAGTACATGCAGCTACTAAACACTACTACAGTGCCACATGAGTATTCCTTAGCTTGTATACTTTCCAAAAATGTATGCTTTATTAGTCTTCTTGAGTGTATTTAGAGGTATCTAAAGAAAAGTACCCTTCATCGCTAAACCCACTGCCAACCTGCCATATATGCTTAAGCAGGATGACCCCAACCCATGACAAGGAAAGCTGTTGACCTGAGCATGTGATCGTCATGGTCTCACCTACAACTCTCAATCAAAATGTTTTTCATTACCACTGAAATAAATTTCAATTGTCAAAATATTAGTATATTTTGATACATGTATGTCATATGCTTATACATACATTAGCAACTTACCCAGCAAAATATTTGTCAACAGGAAAGGTCCATAGTAATTTGTGGCAAATGTACTTTCAAATCCGTCTTCAGTTTTGTGGAAAAACCTACCTACAAAGAGAACACATGCAAAACCACCTTAATCCTGTTCAGAATTTAACCCTGCACAGAATGGATATGACCAGAACAGGTTTGCGTTTTACAATGCTTGTGCACTTGAAAGAACACATTCTGATTGAACAGGTGACACAAATAATTTGAATGAAACTAAAAAGGGTGAACATAAACTGCATCATGTTTTGTAGTACATATACTTTTGAGGCTGTCAATATCTGAACACCCACTGATTGTATATATGTACTGCAAATGCCATGAAACTTTATGACGTGTAAATCAGATATCCTGTGGAAAACAAACCTGTGCTTCTTGCATTCTCAAAACTGCAAAAGTACATTTGCACAACAAGCAAAAGATATTTTCTACACTTTGTAATTTTTGTCAAATACAAGAAAAAATACTCCACGTGTCTTACTTTTCACCAGCTCACAATTTTACAAACTGATGTAACTAGTTAATTTGACATTACTAACAAAGCTGAAAAAAAGTCAAAGGATTCAAAATTGCCAACATGGTCACATCTGTAACCAATATTCTAAATGGGCACCACAAAAAGGGAATTGTGATGCATAAATCTAATTCCATAAGTGACCCCTTTCTCTTTTATACATACACACATGCATACACTGATTTGATAAGATGAAAATATTTACTAAAATGTGCTAGAGTCTGGCAGCAAAAGAGTCTATCTTTATCTTGACATGGAGACTGTCACAGTTATAAAATAACTATCTTTCAGCAGAACCCACCGGCCACTCCTGCATTATTGATCAGAACATCCACTCGCTCTTCTTCTTTTATAATGCCCTGTGCAAAGGTGCGGACACTGCTGAGGCTTGCTAAATCCAGATGTTTCATAGTTACTTTCTCGTTGCCGGTCTCCGTTTTTATGGCTTCCAATGCAGCCTGGCCCTTTTGTACATCACGTCATGCCAAAATTACACGGGCATTTCTCCGTGCTAGTTCCTTTGCTGTGAAGAGACCACTACCTGCAAATACATTTGACATACTGGAGACTTCAATATGCACAAAAAAGTGTGGTGTGGTGTGTGTGTGGGGGGGGGGGCGAGGGGAGGAGGGAATTATATGGTTCATCTTTTGACCACCAAAGAATATATTTGATGTATTGTTTAACAAATCTGAGTGCCCAACCTATGCCAATGAAAGCTCTATATAAGGGGCATCTTGATAGGTCTCATCTCCAATTCTAATAATCTAATTTGCCTTGTTTTTCATTACTTGTACTGTTTAAATTACCTAATATAAACATTCGATCAGATGACATCAGCGGGTTGGCCACTTTTGGCCAGTTTAAGGAATAACTCATCAATGGGGGTTGGTACTTTGTGGCTTTTTTTCCCCTCCGTATCGACAGAAGTTATTCAGCTTGTAGGACTGGAAACTGGAAGCTCATTTTTAATCTCACTTTAAACATGTTTCAAACACCTTTGGTATATGTGTTGTTCTGCGTGGGGCTCAGCTGGAGTTTGTTCTGTTGGTAAAAGTATATTGAAGAAGTTACTTGAGAAGGGCAGTAGAGAGGATTTTTATATTTTATTGAGGGGGAGAGGAGGCAGTAACTTTAAAAGAATTCATATTACAAAATCAAGGTGTCAACATGTTTAACTCTTTAGAGTTAAGTCTCTGTTACTATAATGACCTGACAATCTGGCTTTACATAACAATCATGTTGATTTTTCAAAATATTAGAGAATATACAATGATAAATGTATATCTCTGATCATCACCATCTCTTAACTTCAATGGAATAATTCATAATTGGGAGATCAGTTCACCTGAATTTGCACCTGTAATGATAACAGTCTTTCCAGTCATATCAGCTCTGCTGGTGCACCAAGCCTGAGTGGTCTGTTGATACAGAAACACCAAAACGTAGGCCACACCTACTCCTGTGCATAGTAGCAGCCAGCTGTTCCATGCATTACCATCACTCCCCAGGATATCCATTATGTGCTCCCTGAGTTTGTCACAGCATTCACTGAAAACATGGGACATGTATAGAAGCATGAATGTAAACTTTTAAGCAATTTACGGAATTTGTATTATGTCATAATTCTAACATATCTGGCATGTAACTACATTTGTAATTAAAAGGCAATCAGAGATTGCTGGATTCATGCCCTCCTTGCCAATAAAAATAAAAGACTATCACTGCGATCCAGATACTTGAACTAGAACAGACTGATTTTCCAACAGAAAATCAAATGTCTCCCGGTGGAACACTTAGGTCTCTGAATAAGCTACAGGTGATAACAAATTACAAATGACCAAGTTTGCTTGAAAATTACAATCCTATTTTAGCTCTCACCTAGATACATTACTCTAGCAATTTTCATCAAGTTCTTCAAGACTTATCGAACGGAAACCAATTTCACATAAATGACCCTGTGACCTTGAAAATTACGTCAAAGTCACCCAAATAAAATCCCAACCTTGGTCTTACCTTGATACATAATCCTACCAAGTTTCATCAAATTCCATTAAGTTCTTCATGACTTATCGAACGGAAACCAATTTCACATAAGTGACCCTGTGACCTTGAGAATTAGCTCAAGGTCATCCAAATACAATCCCAACCTAGGTCTTGCCTAGATACATAATCCTACCAAGTTTCAAATTCCATCAAGTTCTTCAAGAGTTATCGAACGGAAAACAATTTCACATAAGGGACCCTGTGACCTTGAGTATTAGCTCAAGGTCATCCAAATACAATCCCAACGTAGGTCTTGCCAAGATACAATATCCTACCACGTTTCACCAAATTCCATCAAGTTCTTCAAGACTTATCGAACGGAAACCAATTTCACATAAGTGACCCTGTGACCTTGAGAATTCCCTCATGGTCATCCAAATACAATCCCAACCTAGGTCATGCCAAGATACATAATCCTGCCAAGTTTCATCAAATTCCATCAAGTTCTTCAAGACTTATCGAAAGGAAACCAATTTCACATAAGTGACCCTGTGACCTTGAGAATTCGCTCAAGGTCATCCAAATACAATCTCAACCTAGGTCTTGCCAACATACATAATCCTACCAAGTTTCACCAAATTCCATCACGTTCTTCAAGACTTATCGCACGGAAACCAATTTCACATAAGTGACCCTGTGACCTTGAGAATTCACTCAAGGTCATCCAAATACAATCTCAACCTAGGTCTTGCCAAGATACAATATCCTACAACGTTTCACCAAATTCCATTAAGTTCTTCAAGACTTATCGAACGGAAACCAATTTCACATAAGTGACCCTGTGACCTTGAAAATTCCCTCATGGTCATCCAAATACAATCCCAACCTAGGTCATGCCAAGATACATAATCCTACCACGTTTCATCAAATTCCATCAAGTTCTTCAAGACTTATCGAACGGAAACCAATTTCACATAAGTGACCCTGTGACCTTGAGAATTCACTCAAGGTCATCCAAATACAATCCCAACCTAGGTCTTGCCTAGATATATAATCCTGCCAAGTTTCATCACATTCCATCACGTTCTTCAAGACTTATCAAACGGAAACCAATTTCACATAAGGGACCCTGTGACCTTGAGAATTCCCTCATGGTCATCCAAATACAATCCCAACCTAGGTCATGCCAAGATACATAATCCTACCACGTTTCATCAAATTTCCATCAAGTTCTTCAAGACTTATCGAAAGGAAACCAATTTAACATAAGTGACCCTGTGACCTTGAGAATTCACTCAAGGTCATCCAAATACAATTCCAACCTAGGTCTTGCCTAGATACATAATCCTGCCAAGTTTCATCAAATTCCATCAAGTTCTTAAGACTTATCGAACGGAAACCAATTTCACATAAGTGACCCTGTGACCTTGAGAATTCGCTCAAGGTCATCCAAATACAATCTCAACCTAGGTCTTGCCAAGATACATAATCCTACCAAGTTTCATCAAATTCCATCAAGATCTTCAAGACTTATCGCACAGAAACCAATTTCACATAAGTGACCCTGTGACCTTGAAAATTCGGTCAAGGTCACCCAAATACAATCTCAACCTAGGTCTTGCAAAGATACACAATCCTACATAGTTTCATCAAATTCGGTCAAGTCCTTCAAGACCTATTGTATGGAAACCAAGTGTTGAAGAACCTGAAGAACCTGAACAACAACAACAACAACGACAAGAAGAAGAAGAAGAAGAAGAAGAAGAAGCGGAAGAAACGGGCACTTAAACAATATGTCCCCCGGCTTCCACCGGGAGACATAACTAGTGACCTACTTTTATGCATGACACTCTTGTGTCCAGATACACAAGTGTCTAAGTCTGAGGACAACAGAATTACAGCCTGGGAATGAAGTGTAATGTAGTTTCACATAAATTTATCACCGTGACCCAGATATTTCACCTACTGACCTACTTTTGTTTCAGGACACATCTTTCGGTCAACACATGTGTGTGTGAAATTTCATGAAACTAAGTCAAATAGTACAGGAATTATAATGGGGGCACACTTGTACAAGAATATGTCATTCTGACCCACATACTAGACCAAGTGACCTACTTTTGGTACATAACACACCCTTATGTCCAGATGCATTGGTGTGTAAAGTTTCATTAATCTAAATTGAAGGGCAATTGAGTTATACCCTGGACAGCAATGGGATAGACCAGATACTTGACCTACTGACCTACTTTTGTTTCATGACACACCTTTAGGCCACAGTTGTAAATCCTTCTATTTTTCATATTAGCATTTTTAAGTCTAAAAAAAATCAGCATTTTGGTATTTTAAAATTCCATGAATGGCACTTAACAGATAAAAATGTCAGAAAAACATGGATGAATTTTTGTCATATAATTCCCAGCTCGTTAATTTGTGATAATTGAAATACGAAACAACACCTGGATGTCAGCTTTATACAGGTGTGTGAACTGTGGTCTTGCCAGGGTCACATCATTGTCATTCCCAACCATAAAGTTCCCACCTGGCCTGGAAGACAGTGCACCTATCAGGGCGCGAAAATTCCTATGATCCGACGTTCCGGGACAAGCTAAAGCTCTTCTCGGACAAGTGACTTTCAAATTCAACTTGTCCTGCGGACAAGCTAATTTTTTCTTTTTTAATTAGACTGAAATTACGTCTGTTTGCATGCACGGCAACATAATGATGAGCAGCCAGAGCCTTCGCGACTCTGTATATGTTGGCGATTACTGTGGTCCGTGTGAACAGAACATGAACACCAATGCAGGCATGTGCGTGGGGACGCCAATGCGCAATAGGTGATGATAATCCCCTGGCCTAAAGTAAACAATCCAGGTTTAAACAATTACATGGTCAGCAGGTGTATTCAAAAGGACTTGACTACCTACTTGATTTCTGTCAAAACAAGCAGGTATTTTGACCGTTGCGTGCATACGACGACGAGATCAAAGGTACCAGCAGTCATGCATTGGGGCGTAGTGGCTTTCGCCCGCATCGGGGCAAGGTCACACAGCACCTCACCGTCAGTCTTATCTGCCCGAACGATGACAAAGGAACATCAAAAAATTTTAAAACTTGCATGGTGAATTCTTGAGCAAATTAGCATCAAAGACAATTTATCGGTGGGCTCTAAAAGTGTTGGAGAGATCATGTAATGGTGCCGCAAGTTGACTTCCCGGCCAAACAAAACACACATCTGCCAGTCACACGCAAGTGACCGCGTGGAGTAATCTACGGTGAACGGAGCATCATGCTGACTGATCTGTCACACATTCGGCATTTTTCTCTATCCCCCTACCTTTGCGTATTTGCCTGTGACTCCAAATAATTGTTGCTATAAACACTGGAATCTTTATTTTCGCATGCTGCAATTAAAAAAAAAAAGCTTCCCGTTTGTGTGTTCCCTCCGTAAATTACGGCATATTGACACGTTCACTGGGCGGAAGCCATGATGAAAACACTGCAGCACGAGCCGCGATTGGCTCATTTTTGCATGTGACTCAATTGAACAATCGGGTGATGTGTTGTGCGTCAGGCCACATGGCCAAAGCAGCTGTTTGTGTACAGTTGCAGGAAAGATATTGACGGTGCGCACGCTCGATTTCTGATTTGAAATATTAAAATTTTCGTTTGAATTTGATTTAAGAACACCGTTTATTGCGAGGAACTTGCCAATACTGTATACGCAAATTTACTACGATGTACCGATAGCGTTCATGGTAGGTACGCAAACGATATGCATCCCATCACGGCATCAGAGGCAGCGAGAAAGGATCCTGAAACCAATGCAACTATTTTAATCGTTATTTAACTTTAACCGGGATACGGACTCCTATCGTCCCAGAAATTACAAAGTATTTTTCATCGTTAGTCACCCCATGCAAAAAGCTTACTTTTTTAATTTGTATTTTTAATGTTTTGCCAGTTTCACTGTCGAACAGTTGCAGCTTGAATCGTTGTAAAATTTGACATTTTTGTGCGAATTTGCAAGCGACAATACGCGGCAAATATATTTTAGGGTAAATGGTTTGCGAAGGCCTTAGCATTGTGTTTGAAAAAAACGATGTTTATAGAAGTTTTATCAGGACAAGTGGATTTTGTATGCGGACAAGTGGATTTTGAAATTTACTTGTCCTGCGGACAAGTGATTTTTTAAAAAATTGTCGAGCCCTGCCTATATGACCACCAATGAAGCAACTCTGCCATGCAGCAAACCTGACTTAGCTAACTTTATTAAAACAGAAGCTACAGCATGCTGAAAACACAGTATTTTCACAATTATGGACTATCTCCGTTGGGATGCACAACCAGCCAATCACAACTGTGGTCTGTAACCTTTAGGTCAGGATGTGTGTGTGAAATTTCATGAAACTAAGTTAAATAGTACAGGAATTATAGCCTGGACACAATTTTATACGGATATGTCACTGTGACCTAGATATTTGACCTAGTGACCTACTTTTGGTACATGACACATCCTTATGTCCAGATGCACCTATATGTGTAAAGTTTCATTAATGTAAGTTGAAGGACAAGTAATTATGGCTCGGACACGAAATGCGGATGGACGGATAGACACATGGAAAAAGCAATTTCTATATGTCCCTCCTCCGGTAGGAGGGGGGCCTAATTAGGATAAATTATGTGTCATAACCCAGTATAACACAAGTAGTCATATGTTGATTTTTAAAAAATCAGGGGTCAAGTTGAACCAACCATTATCTGCTTAAAAACTGCTAAAAGGAAGTCCATTTTTGTACCTTTGATCTTTATGGATAGTGGAGGAAACAATTAGTAATTTCACATGTATTCAGCTGAATACATAACCCAGCACACACACTCCTTGTGGGCTAAAGTATAGACCCATATCTTTCACATGGATTGAGAAACAGGCCAAGCCTATATTAATCACTCTCGATGGCATAGATGATGGCGCATAATTTCCTACCTACTCATTTGGTGAAGGAAACTGAAAGACTCAGAGAAAACCACCGTGCACAGTCAGAGAGGTAGAAATTCTTTCCACTTGCTTCCCTTGTGGGTTAGAGTTGTGCATTCCCATAAATTGTGTGTTAAAGTAATCTTGAATGAACCATTTACTTTTGAGGCTATAATGAAGCAAAATGTTTAGATCTGTTTAAGTTAAACACCTAGATTTATCATTGACAAATGTCTGTTTCTATGCGGGGTGGTCTTTAGGCTATCAACTTCCAAATTACAATGGAAAACAATGGTACTAGGCAAAGTCTTGCTGTTTTTGCTGAATTGCAGTGGGTCTACAGGAACCTGCTCTTCTGTGCTCACTAACCAAACAGAAATGCTTGAAACTGCAGAAATTGTATCGATTCTACAGTGAGCTGTGAATTTCCTCTTTGAATACTTGTGTGAATTTAGTACCAACTTTAATATTATTCTTCTTACCTATTTAATACAAAGAGAAACTTAACAAACCTAATTCTGTAAGCCCATGTACCGTTTGAACACTATCAAGTCCGATATTCTAAGAGCAAAGTCCTATTCCGTACCATTCACTGAAAAACTGTATTGTTCTAGATCATAATAGCAAATTAATTTATGGAAGGAACAAATCATATTCATAAAATTTGAAATTTAGAAGAAAGTTTTAGGCATTATTAGCCTTTAAAAAATCGGGTCATCAGCGGGGAACCAGCGCAAGACTTGTTTCGGTGCCATTAATCCCCGGACAAGTCATTCTGCTAACTGGCGGCACCATGTTTGCATTTCCAATACAAACATCCCGAGCTGATGTATTGCGGAATAAAGCGAATATGATGTTCCTTAGTTAATAGGCCTACTTAAAAACGTAGCCCACATGACATAAATATGATAAAACTACACCTAACACTCATGATTAGGCCTAGCAAAAATGAATAATAAAATAATAAACCATCCCACACTTACCTACAGCGCCTGGTCTTACAACTGACCCGACGAGGCCTACCTAACGGACTGATCAGATCAAACTGATTAAACCAGCCTTTCAACTATGCTTTGATATATGTACATGTAACTTCTTTATAAATTTGGGGAGTTGACATGTTTTCACAACATCTACCTGATTGGCTAAAATGTGACACTTTGGGCTGAATATTCTTAAGACTACAGCAAAAACTTTGTGCAGGAAATGATACTCATGTATACGTTGCCTCCTGCTTGGTACCATGAAATCCATTTGCAAAATGTAGTCATCCACACACCCAGCTGATACTGCCATCTACTGTACAGCATTTGCACTAATGGAAAAACCAACATGAGTAAAATGATACAATGTTTGGATTACCATGATTACTTCTTAACATCCTTTAAGAACACTTGAGTCTATTTCTTTGTTATTTCACAAGTCATTAAAGACCCTACTTGGTTCCCAATAGGAATGAGTTTCAAATACCACTGCACTGGGAACTTTCCTGTCTCAGACAACCCTATATCTCTATAGGCTGAATGACAACAGTATGGCAGTGACCATGAAAGTCTGTGTCTGGAAACAGAAAAACCTGACCCGTACTGTGTCCATTTGTAAACATGGCTTCAAACACTGCATGCCTTTAAAGCACTACTTTGATCACCCTGTCAAGCCTTGCAGACACACTATGTTGCACAATGAGCACATAGTTAACTTTCTGGCTTGACCAGGGCTCGCCATCTAGGCACACATTACCCCCATGTGTCTGCATGCAGGGCATGCCAGCTCCTTGGTCCTTTGTGATGCTGAGCAAGATTCAAGGTTCCGTGTACCCACATGTGTCAGCAGGCTGAATTTGCTGTGACTAATATTTCATTTAGCAATGATAAGACTAGGCAAGTGTTGATAACAACAGATACATGGTGTGCCAAATAAGCCTGATGCGTTTCATACTTCACTGGACTTGTCAAAGGCTAAGGAGTAATGATTGACCACAGGTTGAGTATAACTCGAATCTTATGCCCAGCAGTACAGAGAGTTGAAATCTTTCAACTCCAGAGCTGAGTGGTTCATTCAAAACTGAATGGTGCATTGTGTGCATGGCCTTTATATAGGGCCATGTAATGTTGCTAGGGGGAATCTAGATGTTATGTTGTCAATTATGGGTCAGTGCGTTCAGCCTTACTGGACAGTAGGACTGAGTTGTGCCAGTCATCACAGGTGACTGTGTTGCAATGTGGTTTGATGATAGGTCATGTTTACTGGTTAATAAGTGGGGTTACACAGGGGTTTTCTTCTCTGTGAGTACCCATGGGAGAAGACCATCTCCAACAGGGAGATTCCTATCTCCCTGTTCCCTGATCAGATAATGTGTCTGGATCTTAAACTTTTTGTGTTTACATCCTTTAAAATGATGTTGCTATCCAAATTGGAAGCCAAAATAAATTTCCAGCATTTGCAGCATTTAATATTTAATTTAGCCCGTCTCCTGCTCAAAATTGCCCCAAAGCACCCAGATGTAAACATACAAGGTCATGATCAACTGGTTCATGTGGGTTTTCAGTAGAGGCCTCCATAGGAAGGCAGGCTAAAATCTGTATTTCCATTGTAACTTGCACCTAGAGCCGCTCCACCTAAAAACACCAAATTTCTGGTGGTAAATGGTGGTATAAAGTTAAGATATTCTTGTAAATTTGGTAGCCTGCCCTTTGCTGTCAAACTTTTACACTTATTGAACGTTACATTAGCATAGACACACAACTCTAGCCCCTCCCCCCCCCCCCCCGAGTTTTGTGCATTTGGTTGTACACTCAGCCAAATACACATAGAATTGCTACTCACAACAACTCCTATTGCTATCAGCTTTTTAAAGTAAAGACTAATTGGTTGAAGTGGATTCTCACCAGGGGGCCCTGTAGAAAGGAGGACAAGGTCTGTCATTACTTTCATTGTAATCTATACTTACATCTAAGGGATGGGTCAATATTTTTATTTTCATTTTATTTTTTTTAATTATTACTCACAATGCGCAAGGGGAGGGGGTTAAATGAGTCTGTATACTTTCACAGAATATGGAAAATAATGGTCAATTTTTGGCCTTTTTAATGCAATTTTGGTATGATTCCAAAAAGTGCCCAGAAATAAAACAGGATCTGTTTGGTTGTTTCTATCAAAATATCTGATGTTAGATAGCATACATTCTAAATATAACTTGCAGAAGGCCACAGGTACAACCTGGTTTTCTCTCATGCCAGGAAGGCCCATGGCAGAGTGTGCATGGAGGGCACCATTGAAGAAATTATGAGAAATGGAGCTGGGGGATAGGTTCCCTGAAATGGTGAAGACCTTGTGCCGGGATGTACATTGTTAGTTGCATCAATAAAGCCTTTACTTTTTGTAGGCCTACAGTAGATTTTGTGAACAAAGAAGAAGAATATCTGAATGTGAGTCTGGAAGAGTGATGCCCTAGCCTTCACAAGCCAAGAAAAGGCTAAACTGGCAAGTTTCATTTTCTTTCTGTTTTTAAGTCATGTGCTTCAATCCAGAATTATAGCAGATAAGAAGAAATCCAAAGAATTATTATAACCCTGATCCAACTTGATGATCTAAAATCTCCGTCTGCCCAGGAGAGGGTTAAGTTACTAATTCAAGTTCTTTCCGACCACAAAATGGTTAAAGCAACCTCAGTGGTCACTGATATCTCGTGACAATTCCGTGTCATCGTCTCAGCTTTTGCAGCTAATAAAATTTTTTTTTTTGGGGGGGGGGGGGGGAGGAGTATGAAACACCTCTGGATCCCAATAAATTCAATTTCCTATCAATCACACTGACAAATTGGTGTTTGCTTGGAAACCTGAATTTAAAAGTTTAAGTGGTTCCCCATCTAGCCATGTTGACCGATGCAAAATGAACACATTATAGTTTACAAGCAGGTTACAAAACACTGAAAATTTAATTTATATCAAAATTAAATTTTTATAAAATGTTAGGACTATTATTAATTTTGATGAACATCTTCCTCTCTTCCCAGCTCCCTGATCTGATTTGTATTAAGAGGTACACAATGAAGCTAAAAAACTTCTGGCTCTGGTCGTGGAGGAAGAAAACTGGTTTTCAGAATCTGCCTCCTTGTTCAGGCTAAATAGGCCAGGCCACAATTACCAATTATCTGTGTATTGAGCTGAATAAGCAACCTCTCACACAGAATTCTTTAGGGCTAAGGATGTGTATTCCCATTAGATTGTATGTTAAATCATTCATTCTCAAATTAAATGACTACTTTTAAAGCTGCTTGAATAAAATATACAGCAGTCCCCGTCTGTAGCGGACACCCCTTCTGCACAGCGAAAGTGTCCGCTGCAGCGGGTTGTCCATTGAAGAGGGGATCAAGTATATTCTATTATATAATACCAGCCACAACTGCATTATAGATTCATGTATGTGAACATTGCAGCTAATGAGCTACATGCATGTATACAATTTTGCTGTTGCTGCAATGAGTGGTTTTAAAGTTAAGCTGTGATCTAGAATGAAAAGTAATGGGAACACACAACTCTAGCCCTGAATGACCGAAATGCTCTCTACAGGAGAGCAGTAGAAGCTTCTGTTCCTGCTCTCCACTGTTGAATAGCTTTGTGCTGCAGAGCAAAAAGACACAGACAAGTTAGCAGTGAGATATGAATTAAAAGGATATGATGAGGTGGATGATTGGAAAGTATATATAGGTAAGACTGTTACAGAGGGTTAGAAACAAGAGGAGTCATGGAATAAAGTACATTGAAAGTATACACAGCATTAGAAAAGCCAAAGAAAAGTGTGTGTTGGAATGGAGGGAAGGGATCCAAGCTTCTTCTTCAAAGTAGGGCAGGAGTAATCAATCTAGAAAAGAGGAAACAGAAGTGGACAACAGGTAGTAATGAAAAGTGCAAGATGTGAAGACAAGAGGCAGATGAGACAGTGGATCATTGGTTGTTGTGATGCGATGCATACAGAGAGAAAAGGGAAGGTTTTTTTTTTTTTTTTTTCAGAAAGTGGCACAGGGAAGATTACAATCACAAAGGTTTAGCAGAGGTTTGGTGTTTAGCGGAAGAAGAACATGTAGCATATGTTTTAGGTTTGAAAGGTGAATTTTTAGAGGAGGAAAGATAATAAAAATGTACAGAACTACCCAGTAGGATGCCGGGAGAAAAGGAATGAAATAATAGAGTTAGAAGGCAACAGGTTAAATTAGAATGCCAAAGTGCAGGGAGGGAAGGGAATAGGGGTAGCCCTTATAAGGGCTCCCATGGGAAAGGCCTGAGCCTTAGAGGTGGGGATAGTGTGTGTAAGGGATGGTTTTTTTTTCCCTTGGAAGGTACTGTAAAACCTCTCTATACCCAACACCCTTGGGACCAGAAAAAAGTGTTCGGTATACTGAGGGGTTTTGTAATGGGAGGTTTGCTTTCTTTGGAAGTATATATTTGGGACCTTGAAATGGTGATCAGTATTGAGAGGTGTTCACTTAGAGAGGTTTTACTGTACAAGCAATGAGTATATGGGGATATACCCAGGACTCTGGTCCTGAAAAACAAAGCAGCACAAGCTGGGAAAGATTTGTGATGTTTGAGGCCATTTGTGATGTCAATGGTGGGAAAGGGGCTTTGGATGAAGAGGAGGGGTAAACAGTGTTGAAGATTGTGAAGTGTGTGGGAGGGAGGGCTAATAGGACCTCCAGGGCGCGGGGAGCAGGGCTAGGACGGGAGGCTAAGGGATGGTGGAGGCATGGAGGGAGTAGATTTTTGATGTTTTATGAATATTGTGAGGTTCACATGTAACAGGGGGGAAGGTACATTCACCCCTAAATCATGCCTCAAATGTATACAAGCTGGTAGGATTACCATGCCATGGTTTCCCCCGTCTCATCTAATTTTTTTTTTTGCAGGCTACCTGTGTCACAGGACCGCGGCAGACAAGCGGAGAGCCACAGTATTATTAGTAGTAGTATTATTACCATAATTATAACATTTAGCTTGTGAATTGGCTCTCGATGCATGTGCCACATGATGTGGATTGTGGCCAAGCCGCACCCCCGAAGGAGTGCTCAACGGTCGCTGTTCATTAAAACCAGGGGCCAGTGCCCAGGACCGGGGATATGGAATCAGAAATATCCCTGACCAAATGTACCTGGCAAGATTTAGGGGTAAAGGTACCAAGTAATAAAATGTTCCCAGACATGAGAGACAGTGCAACCTATGCAGTTCCATGGAAATCATGGGTGATGAATTCCACTATATCTTCAAGTGTACATACTTTGCTGACTGTAGAAAATCTCCTCTGGAGAAATGTATATATGAAAGACCAAATGCGTTATAATAAATGTTGGTCTCTTTTTCAAAGTGACAATGTATTTACATTGAAACAGTTAAGCAGGCTCATATTAGAGATTACCGTGATTAAAAATGAGTCCCATATACATTAATTTGTGTTATTGTGTTTCCTTGATTATCTTGTGCATGACATATCGTTGATCTTTTTTATACCCTGCTCATGTATCCCCTTAAGGGGTTTTGAGAAATAATCTGAATCTGAATCGACACGGTTCACCACTAATAAATCGTGCCTCAAATGTGACCAAAACCAGCAACTGACTGAGTCACGCTGTGACACCCGCATTAAAGAAATCAATGAAATAGATATATTATTGAATATCATTCATCTCCTCAGTCTCACAGGACCGCGTAATTGATTGATAACCCTTTTTTTAGACTCCTGTGCTCAGTCTCCGACTCCTGAATCTGGGCATGTCACCGGGTCAACAGATCATGGCATGTATAGCCATAGGTCCGCAAAATGTGGTTTCGCTAACCTGGTTTGGAGGCAGACATTTGACAGTAAAAGCATAACAACAATCACATGCTACAGAGACAGCGCTCACTTGGACAAGCCTAGCTTGTTGTGCTTTCATGCAGCCGCTCCGGTCCTCCAAAGTCTCACCTGTGCTGTGTTGTGACTGCAACCGCAGTTGACACACTCACGTGTTCTGTCGACCTTTGCACCTGTCAGATTCCCATGATGCCCTACGAAAGAACCCGTATTTCCGGTACTTTTTTGTGGAGGGGCAGTCACTTCGGGCGAAGTGCTCGTAGGTTTACACAGAAAGTTTCGGCTCCTGGAATCTATAGGCCGTTAGATTTCCCATAAAATGGGAAAAGTAGAAGCGGAATTTATATGAGGACATGGGAAATACAAACCAACCTGCTCGAGGTAGGTTTTCTAGCTTACTTTCACTGGTTGAGGGTACAACGTCGTGTTGAGCCTTCAGAGGCTCGGTGCTTGAGCCGAATGGTAAGGGACTCGCGTCAAACCAACGAGTTTGTGTATTCAGCCAGGGTGTATGCACTTCACTTGACCTCCATGTTATAAAATTTGTAATATCCGATGGTATGGAACACAAGGAATAAGAAAACAATTGCTTCACGCAATGCCTCCATGATGATTGTTATGTCTACTTAGAAATAAGTTGAAGTGCTTTTCTGAGAAACGGGTCGAACATCGGAACAAGTCTGGAGACGTTCAGTCTTCAGAACTTCAAACCGACACTGTTATTATTGCAACATTGGTCGTGTTTGTCGCACAAACTGCAGTCTAAACACTTCCTGTCTCAGGCAAACATGGTAAACATGCTTCCCAGGTGGGATAATACTTTAAGGTGAAATATATTGTTGAAATACTGACCAAAACAGCAAGTGACTTGCATCATCCCATCATTTGTACGTGTATTATCAAGTTCACACATCTGTCATCTAGCCCGTTATCATCATCACTCAGGAACTCCAACTGCAAACCAAGTGACCAGGCATTAAAGCACAATATATTGCACAGTGGTACCAACTCTAAAGACCACCATTTGTGAACAACTACATATCTTAACATCTTCCTTGAATGACATTACAATCTATTTTTTTTTTTTTTTTATAATAAATTTGTATTTTAGGACCACATGTATTATAGGTTGTTCAGTCGACTAGTACATCTACCACCAATAATGATGTACTACATACTGCGCACACACACAAACAAATACAATGTAAGAGGTGACCACTGCTGATGTAGGGTGGTCTTAAAAGTAGGTGCTAATGAAGTTATGTAGAATATCTGAACTGAGATAGTTGTAAGCTGTACTTGCAGGGATCATTCTGAACATTAGCTAGGTGCTAATGATTCTTGAATATGCAGGGTTTTCATTTTAAATTTTAAGTACTGGGTGGAAGAGAAAAAGTAGAGGATGGAAATAAAGTATTGACAATGCAGTTTTATGTTATTTCTTGAAAGTAGGAGGACCATTAAATGTTTAGGTCTAGACAAATGGGCCTCCTGCCTCCTTGTTTTGGAAACATTGTAATGGCTAAAGTAAAGGAATATAAAAATGAATAAAATATTTTAAAATAACTGTGAAAGAATGACAATCAAACCTTTGTTAGTTAAGTCTGTATTTCCAATTTTTCTACATATTTTTGAAGTCTAGCTGTTTATGTACTAAATGTCATAAGCTTGACTCCTTGCATTGATGAATTTGAATCATGTTTTGACTTAATATTCTTGAATAATTTTTTCCTAAAGTGGCTGGTGAAAACCAATTTGTCAAAATATAACACTGTCGATTACAAAGTATCTTTTTGCTTTTAACCCCATTTCAACCCATGTGGGCTTGGCAGTTCTCATCTCATGGGTCTAATCAATCATGTACAGATACAATGTATCAGTCAGGGAGGTAGCTAACTTCATCACCATCCTAGAAAAGTGTGGCAGGAAACTGGGGCATCCCTGTGTAATCTATTTATGATGAAAGGAAGCAGTTGCAAAAATGACTTTTGTAGGATCCATATGTGGGCATGCTGAGCCCATTAAAAAACTTGCTTTTTGAGATTCAAATGGATTCCTTATGTGCAATTTACATAAATTTATATATTAGATACATGTATTAAAGCTCTGCATGCACCAGAATCCATAATTAAAACCACAAATTAAAAAAAATTCTGGGGAAGTACTCCTCATTGAAATTGAGTTGCCCTGTCAAGCAAAATATGTAAGATTTATTGGGTCATGTGTAAAACTAGAAAAAGGCCATGACACCTAAGACATCCATCTGTGGTGCTGTGTCATATTTCACTTTCAGTAAGACTGTCTTTGGTTTTATGAGAATTGGACGTTTGGCCCATCAGGGGCTCTTCAAAGACCATGAAATATTGCCATGATAGTTTTTTTTTTCCTTGGTATTTAAAGGCCCAGGTGATGTGCTACATAACAGTGTAGGCATGACATAAAACCCATTGTCCTTACGTTAGGAAGATTAACCAACTTGATACCGTGTTTGTTCATGTCCATTCATGTGAAAGTCAAACTGAAACTTATACTTAAAAATAATACAGCTACAAGGGGGAAAATAGCAACCAGATAAGTCCTTGTATTATGAAAATGAAGTTTTGAAAAATCCTTGAATTTGATATTTGCCAATCTGTATCATGAACCCTGCTAAAAACATTCTTGTCACATTCACAGATTAGTAGTCATGCTGTGAAACCACAACTCCCAAAAGTTAAATTAAAATTAAAAAAGTTAAAATTAGTAAGCGGGGTTTGGTAACTTTGCAGCGATGCCAATTCTCAGGATTTTACCTGAATTCAGGTGATTTGTCTTTTCTTGAACTAAAAATATTCACATAAATTTTGTCAGAACAGCTCAAATTTGATTTTTTAAAAAAAGGAGGGGGGTGTAGAATACTGCATAGGTTTCATGTAATTTGACCAAATTTCAGGTGAAATCTGTGCAGGTGAGTGGCATCTCTGTCTTGGATCAATGTCTTAAGACCATTTTCTGATTGATCATTTGTTGCATGTTATACAACTTGAAGTGAGGAATAAACTAGAGAGCACAACATTTCACATAATCATTATCCTGTTTTACCATTCAGATGGACCTTGTCATGTTGAACTGTAACTTTGTAGTTTGGTTTATAGGTTTTAATGGCATTTTGTTCTGTGTTAGGCCCCAGGTAGACCACTGTCTGAGACTATCCTGCACTTTCTGGTGTACTTTATACTTTGTACTTTATCAATTTTGTGGGTCAGTTTCATGTTTTTTCCTCTGATTTTTTTTTTTTTTGTCAGTCACACTGTATTGTTTTCAAGAGGTTTGGCTTTGTTTAATAGCATTAAAAATTATGTACACACAAAAACGTTATATGCTGAGGGTGGGATTAATTTGGACATTAGTTTACATTCCTGTTTCATTGAGTTTGTCAGTTGTATCTAAATGGTTGTGCAAGTGTTGTACCATTCTAAAATTTAGTTATGTACCATAAAGCTGATTTCCTGTGCTGTCATTGTTGAAAGCCAGTTAAACATGTCCCAGTCCGTCTTGGCTAGCATTGATTAGATAAGTGAGCCATTTGGATTTACACTGCAACTGGTCTTGATTTTCAGAACTGGGTTCCATTATATCAAGAGTATTTGAATGACTGGTTTCATTGTTATCATGCAGTGAAATTTAACATTTCGAGTTTCAAAAGTCTTTCAGAACAACCATTTTTGTTTTTTTTTTGTTTTTTATTTTTTGTGAGCTGACTTATCAGTGAGCAGAGCTTATAATTAGGAGTGAGGAAGGTCAATTGCCCAAACATCTACCCCTTGTCTTTAATTTTTTTTACTTGGCCTCATATATTTTTGGGACTGGTGGGGATCTACCATGAGTGGGTTTTAAGCAAGTTAATTTAAATGGTCACATGCCAGCAATTTTATTTTGAGGGGGGGGGGGGCAAAAGCTCAAACAAAACTCCAAACTGCTGTGTTTTGAAATTGCATCGGAACACTTCTTACTTACAATTTGTGACCTGGACCTTAAGTTCTTCAAGAGGTGGCTCTGCAATATATATACAGTGCTAGAAATAAGGAAAAATTTTCACTTGTCCGCCAACCAAGTGGAATCTTATTCTAATTGAACTGTATGTAAATTTTGGACAAGTGCATTGCCAACTTTACTTGTCCGTCACAAAGTTTCACTTAGTACGGACAAGCGGATAAGCCCTATTTCTAGCCCTGATATATATATATACATATATATATATATATATATGTATATATATGTATATATATATTAATGAATTTTTGTGTATTACAGCTATTTTCCACTTCTCCCCGAAATTGGCACTCAGATTGTACTGAAGCTTCATGAAAATATACATGTACCTTGACAGTTGTGGGAGGGTAACTAGATAGTGGTTTTGTACTGCAAAACCCTGATTTTTTTATGAATCTGTCTAGGATGCTGTTTTTGTTGATGTATATGTTCCAATTGATTACTGTGCAAGTTATTGGGAATTGCAGTTTATTTGCTAATTCATATTTTCGGGTTCTCCAAAACTGTCCACCAGACTTACTTCAAACTTGGTTGGGATGTGTGCGTGTACCTTAGATGGGCCTTGATTGAGTGTTCAAATTGTGTGACATATTGGCTTATATCTGTGTTATGGTGGGTCTTAGGCCCATACTTACAATTGAACACCAGTAGGAAAGTATTTATGGGGTTGTTAATTTTGACCTTGAGAGACCTTGAAACATTAAGTGGCACATTCGCTTTTACCTTTAGAATAGTGACTTGTCCAGTGGGTCATCATCTTTTCAATGTCACAGTCTTCAAATCCACTGTCGTGGAATCAACATTTTTGAAATAGATTTAGTGAGGAGGATTCACTGTCATAGTGACACTGATTTTATTTTGAAGGACCACTTCAGTCTATGAATTTTATGTCGGTTGATCACAGGACTGTCACAGTCATCTAGTGAGAGAACCCGTCCTTCACAAAGTCATGGATTCTCCATACCGAAACTAAAACATTCCAATACTGCAAATTTAGCCATGAACTTGTGAACAGAATTTATGTAGTAGTTTCAATTGTGGGTCAATTTGTTGATATCCTGGAAATTGTTTCAGAATGAGCTTCAGATTTGGAAATAACAAATATACACGTACATGTAAACATGCATAATTTCAGAAACTGGTTTCGGTTCTTCAATAGTTTTGTCAAATTGTGTCCTTATTAACAAGCCCAAAGTGTATGGTTTCAATGCGACATATCTTTTTAAAGTGTTATGTTTTAACATGGATTGCACTTATATGATTGCCTGAAAACATTTTTATCTCGTACGGGTGTTCTGCTTGGTTTACAGTGATAAACTGTGATAGAAATTCAACATGATCTGTTGAAACAGTGTTTCCTTTTCTGGCTGATCAGTGAGTACATGTGGCTCCTCAGGACCTGGGGCTATTACATGTTATGTCACATCCTTCTGGACTTGTGTGTTGGTATATATGTCAAATCATTTAAATATAAATGTTTATGTGTGTTTAACCTGCTAACAAACTTAAAGTTAAAATTTCACGATGAATAAAGATGTGACAGTTTTGAATGGCAATATTGCATTCTGTATTGTTGCTGCGTGATTAAATGTTAACATGTTATGAATTAGCTTGGTTAAATTCTCTCTCTCTCTCTAGATAAAAACATCCCCCCCCCCACCAAAAAGAAAGAAAGAAAACCCCACATCTGTTGCTACAGTTGAACCAAGCTATGACCTTTTCTATTTTTTAAAGGGATTGTGCATTATGTTATGAAAAAGAAACAATTTAAGAAGCACTAACTGGGCTATTATATCTTAAGAAATTAACTTGGAATCAGGGTCATTTTTGTGGCTAAGTTATGCACTGAGCTCATTAGAGACCATGAGTCTTTTAAACCCTTTCATAACACCAGAGTTTATATCTGAAATTGATTTGCATGTATTTTAAGGTCACCTACACATTATGAGATCACTTTTTGTGGGTAGTAAGGCGTGTTAATGAAATAGTAGGTACTCAGGGAAAGATCTGGACTTCGAAAATGTTTAGACAAAATTGGAAATAACAGTGATATGCATGGAAAGTTCTACCCTGTCCCTTTATTTATTCTCTTCAAAACAATTAAACCTTTTGTCAATTTTGTTAGCCAAATTAAAGACAGAGTAGTTCTGTATCAGTATTAATATGATACAAAGGATGGTTATTTCTTAATTTTATTATTAGAAATTATATATAATAATTTGGGTTTTAAGCTGTGATAGTTTTACAAATGCCAAGACATGTTTATGATTTTTGGAGTTTCATTACAGGTTTACAATATCACACATGAATCTTCCAAATATAAAGCTTGTGTCAGTTGTACTTCCACACTTGTGTTGCAGTGGTAAGCTGTGTCATTAAACCCTTCAGGTAGTTTGGGTCATCATTTATGTGCTGAACTTGTTCTGCTGTGTGAAACAGTGCCACTTAGCGGCTGAAATTTTTTGTGATTGGATATCTTATGCACAATCACCATCACAGAAAAGTGGTGAATCCTCACCACATGCTGTCATGCTTTTATTCTGAAGTACGAAAGATCTGGTTGTAAAATATAGTCATGGACAGCATTACAGTGATGGACCCAGGGTTCGCACAGAGCTTGAAAAGGCTTGAAAAGTATGGAATTTGAATGCCCTCTGTTCCAGGCCTTGAAAAGTATGGAATTTCATAAAGAAGTCTTGAAAAGTATGGAAAATCGATTTTCCGGTTAAAAAAAAAACAAACAGAATGAAAAAAATCTATTTGTGCGACTTTATTTTAATGTTTGTTGCAATACCTACGATCGTAGTTTATTTTCATTGCTAAATATAGCATCTATGGGGTTTTCTGCATTGCACAGCATCATGGGATGCACCTTTTTTCATCTCTCAATGCAACGGGATTCTTTGCAAGATTTGAAAAACAAGCATGCGTCATTTTGATTACGAGTGATGGGCCATCATGAATTCAGGGCTCGACTATTCGCATGTCCGAAAGCTCAGGCTTGTCAGAATTGGGCTCAGGCTGGTGGAAATTAAAAAAGTGCTAGCCCTGCGGGCCAGTTGGAATTTTTTACTAGTAAAATCTGTCAAAAAATAATATTTTGCAGGGCAAATTCATCTGCAAATTAACATCAAATGCTATTTATCGGTGGGTTCAAACAGTGTTAGAAAAAAATCCGTGCCGTGAGCTGACCTCCCGGGCAAAAACAGCACACAACTGCCAGTCACGCGCAAGTGACAGCGTGGACACTGGATTAGATCTGCGGTGAACTGACACAGTCTCACGGACTGATTTTGGACACATTCGGCAATTCCCGCTATCCCATACCTTTGCGCATTTGCCTGTGATTCCAAATAATTGTTGCAATAAACACCGGAATCTTTATTTTCGTATGCTGCAACAAAAACAAAGCTTCCCGTTTGTGTGTTCCCTCCGTAAATTCACACATGTTCACTGGGCGGAAGCCATGATGAAAACACCGTAGCACGAGTCGTGATTGGCTCATTTTTGCATGTGACTCAAATGACCAATCGGGTGATGTGTTGTGCGTCAGACCACATGGCCAAAGCAGCTGTTTGTGTACAGTTGCAGGAAAGATGTTGACGGTGCGCACGCTCGATATCTGATTTGAAATATTAAAATTTTCGTTTGAATTTGATTAAAGAACACCTTTTATTGCGAGGAACTTGCCTATACTGTATACGCAAATTTACTACGATGTACCGATAGCATTCATGGTAGGTAGGCCTACGCAAACGATGTGCATCACGCCATCCGAGGCAGAGAGAAAGAAAGGATCCTGAACAGAAGCCAATGCAACTATTAACTAGTTATTTAAGTTTATACGGACTCCTATAGTCCCAGAAATTGCAATAACATTGTTAGAAAAAATCGATGTTTATAGAAGTTTTATCAGGACAAGTGGATTTTGAAATCTACTTGCCCAGCGGACAAGTGATTTCTTAAAAAATTGTCGAGCCCTGAATTATGGATAAATGACCGTAAATGTTTGCCGCATGCATAAATTGTGCACCAAGCCGCAACAACAATGGGAGGCTGTACATATAATGAACTTGGCTTGGAAACCCCAAATAAAAGGACTGGGTTTTGCCTGTAAAACAGGACAAATACAACGCAAGATGCAAGGTGTGTGCAAGTAATGTGCACTTGAAAAATATGGGGGAAGCAGGGCTTGCTAGTATCAAACAAAAAGTTGTTTTTTTGTCAATATAAAAATTGTATACATTGGTCCCCCTCTTGTAAGCCACCCCCAAAGAGATGCCACTCCCTCTGCAAAGGCTACTTTGCTGCGCAGCAAGTATGGCATTTTCATTATATTTTCCCCCTGAAGAGAGACCACCTCTCGTAATAAGGAAACATTTGGGGTGGCCTTATAAGAGGGGAACCACTGTATATATATATATATATATATATATATATATACATACACATACATACATACATACATACATACCCATAAAACCACGGATAATTGAGTTTGGAATTTTGGAAAAAATGGTTTGGAAAGTACTTGAAAAAGTATGGAATTTTGGCTTTGCTATGCTGTATGAACCCTGTGGACCCTTCAGACTGGTATAAAACAAAAAAAGCATTAAGAAACGGCAGCAAACAATTTTATGTTGAAAAATACAACCATGTGCATGACACAATACAGTCATGCTCCATAAAAATGAAACCATATTCATTCAGGGTGAGAAAAATTGTTTTGAAATTACTTGTCTACAGGACCAATGACACAAACTTAAAGTGTGTGTTTCTACACACAAAATTCTTTCTTCTTGACCAGTGAATTTGTCCAACATGTTTCTCGGACACTGTTATATATATATATATATACATAGAAACTCCAAACTTGGCATGATTGTACCTCCACACAAGCAGTTGGACCTTTTTATACAGAAGAATGAAGATGTTTAAATTATGCAAATTAGGGGCATTTGAAATTTAAATCTTGAATATCTTCAAAAGTATTCTAGATAGAGATGTCATTCCAACTTCTACTAGCAGGGTTCGCACATGTCCTTGAAGTGCTTGAAAGTACGTGAATTTGCTACATTCATTTTCAAGGCCTTGAAAATCCAAAATTTTGGACAAAGGTCCTTGAATTTGATTTTTTAGGCATCACCCAATGAGGCAAGTTGCCAAGGAATATAAATATTTTCCTCAAAATTTAGCAATTATGAACTTGAATCACATTAAAATGAACATATTCTGTCATTTTCCTTTGAGGTGGCTGGCAAATTCCATTTGTCAAAATGTAACACTGTAAATTACTAAGTAACTTTTTGCTTTTAACCCCCTTTCAACCCATGTAGGTTTGACAGTTCCTATCAAATCAGGCCTAACCAATTATTTTAGCCTTATTTACATGTACAGCCTATACTTTCAGGGACAAATACACTCTATCAAACATACAGGTAACAAAGTACATCACCTTCCTAGAAAAGAAACAGGGGCATTCTTGTGAAAAATGTGCATGAGGATGGGTACATCTTCAGGTCTAATTTTACCCATATGTAGTTGTAGCAATTTTATAGACTAGATAGAGTCAACTTCAGGAATACAACCCATACTGGCTGTGGGCCTACATAAGTCACAGTACACTCATAAAATAATCTGTATTGAATTTATCTTTAAAAAGGACTTTTGGTAATATGATCCACATATAGGCTTTTTTGTAAGTTTGTGGAAAGTCTACTGCCTATTTCAAAAATTGACTCTGATTCATACATGGTTGAAATGGATAATAAATGCGGAATAAGATGCATTGGTCTTATTAGTAGAGGGTTGAAAAGTGATGAATTAAACAATTTGTCTGTTGTGTTCTATTGCTGGATCTGGTCCATGAAAACTTGATTTAAGTGCTTCAAAAAGTTCTTGAAAGTCCTTGAATTTACTTTTTACGAACCTGTATGAACCCTGTACTAGGGGGCTATTGACCTGTGCGCATGTAATGAATTTAAAACAAAAGTTGTAGTAATTTAAATCATGCTTATTAGCAGCATTTGAAATTTTAAAACTTGAATATCTTCAAAACTATTTTAGATAGAGATGTCATTTTAAGTTCTACTAGGGGGTTATTGTCCAATGCACATGCAATGAATCTAAAGCAAAAGTTGTAGCAATTTAAATTATGCTAATTAGCAGCATTTGAAATTTCAAAACTTAAATATCTTGAAACTGTAATAGATAGAGATGTCATTTCAACTTCTACTAGGGGGTTGTTGACCATTGCGCATGTAATGAATCTAAAACAGAAGTTGTAGCAATTTAAATTATGCTAATTAGCAGTATTCAAAATTTTCAATCTTTAATATCTTTAACACTATAATAGATAGAGAGGTTATTCCAACTTCTACTAGGGGGTTGTTGACCATTGTGGACACCAATGAATTAAAAATAAAAGATGTAGCAATTTAAACTATGCTAAATTGCACCATTATAAATTTTAAATCTTGAATAACTTCAAAGCTATAATAGATAGAGATGCCATTCCAACTTCTTATCTTGTGTTATGGAATAGACTTTGTACTATGCAGCAAATCATCTTTCCTAGTTTTCACATGTCCTCCCAAATGCTAATGAAGTGTGCCTAAGTTTTGGTTTGAAAGAGCACGTTTTAATGAAAATCGTCATACAGTGAGTTTATGTGTCTGTTATACTAACAAACTTTGAAATTTAACATATTGTGAATTTTGCCAATTAAAAGTACTTGTCCATAAGACAAGTGAAATTTGAGAGTCATTTGTTGTCTCCCCAGCATAAGCTGTTGGCGAGACTAGGCAGTCACTTTCCGTCCGTCCGTCCGTCAACAAAAAACTTCAGAGTGGCTTGAATTACGCTGGCGAGACATTCATGACTGCGGGCATGACTCTCGTTTTCAAAAGGGTTTCACTTGTCCTTGACAGAAGGATCATGGGAACTTTCACATCCAGTCCAATACATGCTTATCCAAATGGCACTGCAATGAGTTAAGAACATTGTTTCTGTATTTCTTTGTATTTATGATAGCATATACGCCTTTAGCTCTAGATAGTCCAGTAGACTGAGACTAGTAAAGTTGTATTTGGGCTAGTAACTGTCAGCATTTTTTCAACAGGTATTACATACCCCGTAAAAGCATAAAATCTCCATACTGTCTGTCTGGTACCCCTCACCCCCCCCCCCCAAAAAAAAATATTATAAAGAAATAGACTGTTATTGTTCCATCAGTGATGATTTGTCATTCCATGATATTATTCCTCCTCCCCCCCCCCCCCCCCCCATGCAGGATGGACTGGAGTCTCCACTGAACATATCCACATTACACGTGTCTCTGTTCAGAGCATCTTTTTTTTTTCCCCTTCATGCTATAATCTATACATCCTGAAACCTGAGACAAAAGCTGGAGTCATGAAGTGAATATGACATTGCCTCACATAGTAGTCCAGGTGCAATGATCCAGGCTTACCCAGGCAAACCGCCTGTTCTGGGCAGTACATGTACTCGTTTAATAGACGTGGAAATGTTGCCGGGTTGTATGAACTTGGTCCTGCAGAATGCCATGTTCTGGGGACAGTTTTGTGAGTTTGAAAACATTTATTCCAGTTTTTTTGCAGAAATGTCTGCAACATGCAATACAAGTTGAAAAAGGGTTGTTCCTGATGAAATCATCAGCTCACTGCAGAGTGAGAGATGTCGAAATCTCTAGTGGCTCCAACCTGTCCATGAATACAGGGTAACCAGATGCTACTTTTCACCTTCTGTTAGGTGTCTTCTGCCCCTCTCCTTGATTAGAAGATTGTGGCTTCATTCAAAAAGAAGAAAAAAAAAAGAAAGATTGAGGTCCTATCTGACTCTATCATGTCTGTTGCATCACAAGTTGTACCACAAAGTAGGGCAAACCAGTCAACTGGTTGCAGAACTAAAGTACCACTGGGGACACCTGTGTGTGCCTAATGTGCCACAGTACAGTAAAACCTCCCTATACCGAACACCCGTGGGACCGGAAAAAAGTGTTGGGTATAGGGAGGTTTGCTAATTGGAAGTATATATTTGGAACTGAGAAATGGTGTTCAGTATAGAGAGGTGTTTGGTTAGAGAGGTTTTACTGTATTCGGTTTATTTTGAACTACAACAGTGTTTGTGACCCTTCCCTATAAATTTGTCCATGTATATTTTTGATGGTATCTTTGCTGAGCCTGTTTAGGTTTCACTGGGCAAAATTGTCTGACATGCATGAGTAGGTCTCGTAGTTTCCACTCTGGTTCCCTTTGTTTTAAGGAATAGAGGATTTGGGAAACTTGTTTGCATTCAGGACAGTGTCCGTACAGTTGAGTTGACCCTTTCGGGTACTGATAAAGACGTGCAATATGTTAACGTATTTAGAAAAAATTGCTGTAAATATGTGCATCAAATGTCGCCAACACTGGAACTTCAATCTTGTGTTGCGGTTTTTATGTTCATTGCACTGGTGACAAGATCACTGATGGTTATGTAAGGTGATATGTGCCAGATTCTGGTGTAAAACAGTTTTGTTGGTTGTACACACATTTAGGTTATCATACGTTAAAATATAACAATCATATGACAGGAAGATGAAATTTTACTTTTTGTTATTTTTCCAGTCAACAGCTTATCTTGGTGTGGATTCACCACCACGCCTTCTACAGTGCTAAGTGAATCAGACGGCACAGGATATGGCACTTGTACTATATTTTGATCATATTGATAGTTCTTGGGCTGCAAGTCTCATTTGAATTCAGAGAGCTTTTCAGTGCTTATTAGTGTATTGATCAGGTAACCACCCGCACCCCCATTTCAGGGTGGCTTACAAGAGGTGAAAGTTGTGTCTTACACATCATTTTTTTAAACCACCCCCAGATTTGAACAAATTTTAAAGGGAGGAATTCGGAGATGCACACCCAGCTTCCAAAATCCCATCTAATATTATGGCAACCATATATAGTGGTCCCCCTCTTATAAGGCCCCTCTCACCAGGTGCCACCCCTCTTGAAAGGCCAGCATTCTTGTGCAGAAAGTATGGTATTACTACTATATTCTCCCCCTCAAGAGAGGCCACCCCTCTTATAAGGCCACTTTTTGGCTGCATTTGGGGTGGCCTTATAAGAGGGGGACCACTGTACATGTAACATGTGATCTCAAACCAATAGTATCAGGGGTCAGATTAAGACAGGTCCTTGTCCCGTGCAGTGGTATTTGGAGAACTTTGATGGGTTGTAGATTATTTTTTTTCATGTGGGCCTGTTGTTTTTTATAACAGGCACAAATGCAGTTGCTTGAAGATGGTGAAGTTGCAGTGGGTAATTAAACACATAAACATCATATTTCTGGTTTGTAGACAAGCATGCTTAATACTATACTTTGATGGGGTAGTATATAATTGAGTGACCTTCTGCATGTTCCGTGCTTATGGCAGAAAATAGAACATAAGCATGGTAAATGTCAAGTGTATAATGCAGGTAAAAGCATATACTCAACATCAACAATGCACAGACAGGTGAAGGCACACTGCATCCAGCATCCAATACGTGACAGGTATGATCAAGACAGCGTTGCATAGTAAATTTGCACAATGAGGTCTATTATATTTCACCTGTATTAGCTACATGTACTGGCAACAGTTAAACCTGATTTGCAACAGCACCTATAGGACAACTCCTAACTTATGGCCCCCAAATCAGGCATTCCCTCCTGGAGTATATACCCGATAAACAGTGGTGACAGTTGCCTTTCAACCTGTTCAACAAAAGCGACCTCTGTACAGTCAAACCTGCCACAGCAGCCAAATATATTCAGGAGAACCTCGAAAATGTCATATGCTATGAAACAACAGACAATGGAAATTAACTGGACTATTTTATTCCCTGGTACAGTATCAACCATAGCAAATTTTATAATCTTCATTTATATACCACTCAAATGCCTTCCCTTTAGGATCTACTTGGGATAGGGTTTACCATGTACTGTCCATTTATTCCATGCAGAACAAGTTCATTAAATGTGACACGTCAGTTACATGGATATATATTATATATATTCATTTATTGAATTATGGTGAAGTGGGTGAAAGAAAAATGTCAGAGTGTGGACTGCATGAATGATGTCCCCGGTCTTGCCTAGAGCAGGGAATATCTCTCTTCAGGTCATGGCCCTGAATGTCAGATGATGAAGTATGATAGATTTTAACCTTTTCCTGTAACTGGGGAATATTGCTGAAACAGCTCATTTCTGCGATCCAATTACATGCAAGTTCCAAGAAGGCTGACAAGAACGGGATTTTAATTTGAAAATTGGGTTCCTTGTGGTCAGGATCTGATGCTTTGAACATTGGCATGTTGACTGTTTTGATTGTGTGATTTTATCTCGGTTGCTTGTCAGTCAGCTAAGGTTATAGGTGGTCTATTGTCTCCCATTTGCCCAGAACACAGGACTTAGATATTATATCAATTTACCATCAAAATCCTGATCCTGCTGGTGAACAGTGTTGTTGTGATACTGGCAGACTGATAGAAACCCAATGACATGTGTCATTTGCATTAATTTGTGGGAATAAAGAATATTTATACTACACATATGAAGACTTCTTGAGTTCTTCTTATACAGTCGTACCTCTTTTGAGAGACCACCCCTACAGTGGGTCAAAATGCGGTCTCTCAAAGCAGGTGGTCTGTCATTAGAGGTACAACAACATGGAAAAGATAGCGCAGTGTTCTGAGAGAGCGGTCTTAAAAAGATATGCGGTCTCTCATTAGAGGGGTCTCTCAAGAGAGGTACCACTGTACTATAAATTCACGTAATTTTGCTCTATATTTATTTTTGCTTATTTCATTGATGGGGAAAGAACAAAAATTAACACAGTGAGTATAGTATTTTAATACATGTTTGATCTCAACTGTGTCAAAACAATGAAACTAAAACTTCAGTTAAATTCTTGAAATGTAAAAAAATATATATATATATATATATAGATATATGTGAAATTTTGTAGACATGAAATAAGTATAGTTATCAAGTTCAGTGTTTGAAGGTCATGAATGTGACTTCCCAAACAGGTAAATTTGATCACATTCCTAGTTTAGGCAAGAGGAGTATATATATTTTGCTTCAGCATATTATCCCTATTTAATGCCTTGGGGGGGGGGGGGGGGCGAAGAAATTCACCAGGAATTAGTCCCAATAACAGACCCATTTTGGTATGTATACAGCATAGAAAACAGAAAGATTTTGATAAAATTGTCGAAATTGGAATATTTTCTAAGCCAGAATAGCAAGGGGGCACTTAAAGGGGGCAGGATATTAATTATACGGAAATTCATACAAGGATCTGCCGGTACACATGTGCACTTCCTTGTTCAATAATATTTTGATACAGGCCAAAGTGGCACTGGAGCCAGTATGAATGTCATACATGTATGTTCACATCAATTTTTGACTTTCTTTTCTTTTTAATGGACTTTTTGTGCTTAACAGTTAGCACTTTAATTTTCAACAACTTTTCCTGAGCCACAAGCTGGTTTCTTTTCAAACATGATAGAGAAGGTAGCTTGACCCCATCTGCACCGAGATAGTCCACTATGTGGAAGTACTGGTACTCACTGATTTTTAACAAAAATTTTCAGGTTGTGTAATGATCAGTAGCAATAGATGTTTGAATCTCTGCCAGGTATCATCAAATGGTCATGACCCAGTGATTTTTGTAGTTTTACAATTGACATTCATTCATTCATTCATTCCAACCTTGAAAAATCTTTAAAATCATGTGGGAAATGATGTGAAACTGCTGACAATTATTTCTGAATAACTCAAGACCAGGATGGAATTTATTTTGTGCTAAAAGTATAAGGCTGGGGTGAGGATGGGCTGCTCATACAACAGTCTGATTACATTTTTAAGATTACATACGTACATACATACATACGTACATACATACATACATACATACATACGTACATACATACATACATACATGTACATTACATGCAGTAGTCGTGCCTGCTCTCTTAAGAATACATAGAATTTTTACACTCTAATGTCATGATAGGGCAGTCTTATAAAGACGTGGTCGCTCACATCACATTGTTTTTGGAGTTACTTAAATGTATAATGTTTATTTCAGTGCATATCGTTATCTTGGCGCCAACAAATACCACCATGGCATAAGTGAATTACAATATTACAACCTAATACCAGGTGCTTCCAGTTACGGTTTTAGAGTGCTAGCATATCTATGTGTAAAATTACATCATGATGAGTTGAACATATATATGCACACCACTGTGAATACATTTATTTTCAATGGTATTATTTAAATTACTTTTCAGGGGTTTTGTATTGTGGACCTTTCACTGAGACTTTTAAGTTCCGTATTTTGTTCATTTTTCCTTTCAATGCAAAACTTTTTTTTTTTTTTACCTTGTTCTTAGTGTCATGGTTTTAAAGCAACAGTAAAATATTAGAGCTAAACTGCAAACATGGTAAAGTTAAATGAATTTGCTAAATTGTATTTGTGAATAACAGTGGTTCTTCATTACTAACAACAGCATTCACATGGCAGTACAGTGAAACATGTTTTGAGAGACCAGTGTGTTGAAAGGCCACCTGTCTTTTCAGACGATGTTTACTACGTCCCTTTTGCTACCTTTTCCATGTTATTGTGCCTCCATTGAGAGACCATCTGCCTTATGTGACCACTTTTTGGCTTGCTCTAGGGGTGGTCTCTCAAAACAGGTTTCACTGTACAGTGAAACCTCCCTACACCGAACACCCTTGGGACCGGAAAAAGTGTTCAGTATAGTGAGGTGTTCGGTATAGGGAGGTTTGATAGCATTGAAAGTATATATTTGGGACCGAGAAATGGTTTTCAGCATAGAGAGGTGTTCGGTATACAGAGGTGTTCGGTTAGAGAGGTTTTACTGTATTTCCAAAAGAGGCACACTTAAGGTGTATCCTCTCTTGAGGGGGACAAGACCAGCAGAATGGACATGCTGTGCATGAGCAGATGGGCAATGTTTGTTAACACCGTTAAGGATCACTGTGCCACATCAAAGAGCAGAGATAAATTGTTGGAAATACTAACCTGCACAAAGCTAGTGTTCTATGTGACCCTGGTGGCAAATGATGACCTGTTAGGTTACCGTTACAGTTTGGTGGATAGAGAAGCATTTGTCTGTTTGCCGTAGGGTAAGGAACCTGTTGGACATGTAACTCTTTTCGCTTTTTTTAATTTGGCGGGGCGGGGGGGGGGGGGGGGCACTTACAATGGAGGCTTTTCTCTCAATACCAGTAAGTACACTGCCATCATTTATATTCAGCAGATCTGGAAGCGGGTTGAATGTGTAACTGGACATGACATAGAGGCTAACATTATCTCATATACTGCCAGCATTAGGTTGTGTGGCAATAAAATCAATAATCATGGTAATGAATTCTACCATCAGCAGAGGAGGCATGAATGATTAATTGTCCTGTGACTATATTATTGTCATGTAAGACACAATCATAAACTTATATTGTGAAAATGTAGCCGACCATGTGGAGATCAGGGACAGATCTAGACTTCAAAGATTTGTAGCCAAAATTGGAAATATGGGTATGATTTAAAAAAAAAAAATGGTCTTAGCCCTAAATAGTGTACGTGCGTGAAATGCATGAGTAAACATGAAGAGCAATAGACAGTCCTACAAACTTTGATAAATTTGAATAAAGTATGTATCCCACTATTGACTGGGCATTTCACAATTTAAGTATGTAAAGCACTAAGTGTGACTGAAAAACTTTCTTTTCAGCATTTTTCATACGAAGTGTATCCCTGGTTTCTGTGGGCAGTTTTTAGGGGGAAATTTACATATTCCTAGTGTATTTCTTTGTAAAATACCCACACCCTTGCCGGACATCAGGCAAGACCACTGGGACGTGACTTGTCTATTCAGCTGTTAACAGGCCAATTAAGCCATGGTTTTTGTATACTCGCACATAGGTGATTATTTATTTTAAAGGGGAACTGGAACACTGTTATGAATATTTTAGCCATTTACACGTTTCTTGAGCTAAATGCAAGAAACACTAGCATTTGGCGAAGGGCTAGCACAGTCCCTGGGAGATGATACAATTTAAAACCTGCTCTTGAATAAAGCTACACCAAGAGCATTCCATTTGATAAGCTTTGTATGTACTCTTTTTAATCAAAATTGTTTTTAATCAATTATCTAATCAGGTGAAAAACAATGAAACAAAATACTTTCCATTACTGAAATCCTCTTCTTCGTGACCGAGTCCAACAGCATTCAGTTTCTCAGTTTCGCTGGTGCATGTTGGGTGCTATGAGCTTTACCTGGCCCAGTGAAAGCTGTTTTAATTACCAGGTGCTGGTTATTAATAATTCTGACAGAATTTGTCGACCATTTTCTGATTCATATTTCTGGTTTTGTCACTACAATTGATGCAAAAAATCATCAAAGTATCTTTCCCCTTTGAATGCAGTCACAGTTCAAGGTTCAGTCAACAGTTCTTCTTGGAGTGGGTTGGGTACTTAACACCCAGTCTATGCCAAGGAAAGCTGTTGATCTAGGGCTATTTTTGTTTTGTTTGTTTGTTTGTTTTTTTTTTTTTATTTGTTTGTTTGTTTTTTTTTTTTATTTGGATAAGTGTCATCAACAACCCTTGTTCAAATTATTAAGTACTATTGAAATTGGCCAGTAAAGAGTGAAGCAGACCACATTTGACCACCAGTCGGTTTTGGCCAGTTAAATGTATTGAAGGGGAAAGGGTCAAACGGGGATATTTATCATGGTCCGAACCTCTAGCTATGGGTGAGGCAGGCCTGGTAGTCACATTTTGAATGATTGGAGCACCTTGTTCCTGGAAGGCTTTGACTTATATATGACTTATGCCAGCAGCAACGGCCTGAGCTTGCGGCTTACCTGACCATAATATTAACCATCATTGGCAAGTGGTACGTCTGCATGTTGGTAAGATGGGCAGCATGAATCCACAACACATCAAGACCAGCTGGCTTAGTGGTCAGGATGACCACAGCTGCATGGCAAGACATGGGCTTGCTAGTTTGTGTTCAGAGCTCTTGTCCTCAGGGCAAGTTCTTTTTAAATTCCCCTTGGCCCCTTTTCTAGTTTAAATACTTGTCCTACCACTAAAAACTGCATACTTTTAAAACAGAACTTTTGCTGGCCCAGATTGGAGCCCTGCTAGAGTTCTTGTCAGTATTACAGACCAATAGCAACTTACCCAAAGTGCTAATATTTCTTTGCTTTCGCTGAACATGCCAAAGAAATGTGTGCATGGATAAAATATTTTAAATGAAATATTTCAGCGGCCTTCTCAGTAAGATAAGAAGCATGAGGTTGAAGGGAAAAAAGTAGGAGGCCAAAACATTCTTATGTACAGAAGATAAACAAAAACCCAGAAGTAGAAGGCAAAAGCCTGGCAAGTGGTTGGCCATTTGAGCCTCATGCCTCCGGCTAATGAGAAGTTTGATCAAGGGGACAGGACACAATGTTTGTTACTTAATGCCAATATTTCCAATTTTGCCTTCATATTTTTTAAATCTCTATATATCTGTCCCTGAAAATGATCATTGAACTCTCATCACATTCATATTTAATTTTGACTTACAACATGGTAGAATTTTTATATTTTTCAATAAACCTTTTCATCATTTTCGTAAAGTTCTTAATTTAGCACCATCAGAAAGGTCAGAACCTTGTCTATTTTGAGGCAAAGTGTACAACTTCCTTTCTTATATCTTTGGGATTTCTGGTCCACTTGGTCCCATTGGAAGGATCTGGAATGCTCCCAATTTGTATATTCATCTGCAAAACAGTGTTAACTGGGTCATAGTTCTACACTTTGTAAGACCTTGTGTCATACATGAATAGTACACTGACAATCCAGGATGAATACCGATCAGATGAGCACCTGGCAAACAAAATACACATATAGTGTATCCAGGGATAATTCAGTATATGTTTTAACCCGTTAAGTGCTAATCACTGCTATAGTCGCTTTCTCGTTACCGTTAAACATATAATGGTTAAAAGATTCAAATTCCTCATGAAGGTACCTTCCCTTCAAATACCAGCAAACCTAGTCTCAAGCAAAAAGGTAGTCTGAGTCAACAGCTTTCCTTGGGATACTTTGTGCACAGTGTCCCAGAGAAACCTGTTGACTCAGTCTTTATCAGCACTATAAGGGTTAATATTTAATTCTGTCACAGATTTTAAATACCCCCAGCAGAAATTTACCAGCCAGATATTTACTGCTTGAGTATTTGAATTACACTTTTGTCACATGCTTATCAAATCTTGAAGAAAATATTGCACAGTATGTCAAGATGATTGGCATCCATCTTGGCCGTCAATAATTTTCATATTTTTTTTTATGGTATAAAAATGTTAACTATTAATTTGGAATACTAGGCATAATGTTGATGTTTTGTTGTTTAGAGAACCCTGTTCATTTGATGTTGGCTCTGCTATGAGCTGCTGGTCTCTGTGACTTGAGAAAGTACTTGAAGCCAACGGATGTGAACCAGATTGGCAACTGTTGTATCACGAAACTTTCCCCCCAAAATGCTTGTCATGGAGCCTTGTCTCAGTCACCGAAAGGACCCAAATACAAGCTCATTACGGACCAGTTCTATATACAGTAAAACCTGTTTTGAGAGACCCCTCCTTTGGGAGACCACTTGCCTTTTGTGGCCACTTTTCTTGTGCAAAAACACATTCTAATGGTAATTTAACTCTTTTGGGCGACCACCTGCAGAACCTGACCAGTGACCACCCAAAATAGCCCCAAAAGACCACTTGTGCAGCCACAAATACCCCATTCAGATAAGTCAAATCTAACAATTTTTTACAAGATGAGTAAAACTGTTTTCATAAAATCAGCTTACAAAAACTAAATATGTTTATAATATCAATTAATGAATAAACACATGACAGCAAGATGGAGTTGCGCATAAGTGTAAAAACATGCATGTATGAATCTAAACTATGGATGGTAATTCAATGTTGAGGTTAGTTGTTGGCCAGGTGGTGCAAGAGTCAACCCTCCTTTGGGAGACCACCTGCTTTATGTGACCTTTTTTGGTCTGTCCCGGGGTGGTCTCTCGAAACAGGTTTTAGTGTATGTTGTTGGTAATGGATTTAAGACATTTATACCAGTTCTGTGAGAAGGACGGAGGGGTCCAGCATCAGAACCATTTGTCTGCAGGTAAATTCACTTGTCTCCAAGGGGCTAATCCTTCTTTGGGTGACTACCACCCCTATGTTCCCTTGCTTATGCAAAGGCTGGAAAGTGACTGTCCAATCAGATGCAAGTACCTTCAGAAACATGGTTCAATGATTGGCTGATTTTTCACTTAATCCTGTCAGTGTGACCTGCCCTCATCAGCTCATGAAAGAACATTGTTTTTATTTTTTATTATTATTTTGCCCAAGATTTTTTCATGTCAAATGTGTAAGGTGTATTCAATTCTTGAAGTTCTCTTTTTAGGTATTTCCTGATATATTTCCCATTGTTTAAAGAAACATTTTTAACCTTGCAGCTGTAAACTGCATTTTGACATGCAGGCTTCTAACAAAATAAAAGACAGTTAACATTGCTTCACTATGTCACCATGTTAACTCAGTCCATACTATGGTCACGGGCCTTGGTCAGTGCCGGAGCCACTGACATTTAAGACTACAGGCATGTTGGTACTTGAATGAAAGCTCTCTTCATGAAGAATTAAAATATGCAATTGACATCTTAAATCTAGGTAAATATATGTAAATATCAGGGACTGGTATGGAATGAGTTAACGCCACAGGAGGAAAGTGACAACTACCATGTGCCCTGTGGTTACTCCGTCATCTTTGAGTTTGACTAAACACAAAAGGATTATGTGTTGTGTTGAAGACATGACATTTTTAATCTTGATACAGATAACTTTTCTGCATAAAGGTAGATTTTGAAAAGGTGTGAATAATAATGACTTTTCATTTGCCATTTGCTGAGCTGGTCGAGCTTATGGAATAGCCTCGCATGGGTACATTGTGGTGATTCATTGCTCTAAAACTCTGGCTTTTGTCCATCTGTGAAGACAAAAATTTCACAAAAGTGATTGAAGGCCAGTTGAAACAGGGCCTCAGGTCGGAGGTTTGTTCCAAGTCTTTCAGGTCACTTGTCTTGGGCAAAGAATGTGCATTGTTGCCTGAGTGTTACATGGCTGTTTCTCATACATGTACACCTGGTGGTTGCTTTTTTGGTATTACCATATATATCTGGCCATCGCTCGTGTTGGAAAACTTCGCCCAATTTTTAGATTATGTTTCCCATCGGTTTATCTAACAAAGAGATTGGAACTACTTCCTGATGCATATCCAATTAGGTGTCAGATTGCAGCGTGAAGATTGCTTTTTGAACATCCTTTTTCTGTGTGGGTGTAAATTAAAAAAAAATAATAGGCTGTCAGCTAATCATCTGTTTCACCATCCCACGATGGTCGTAGTATGATAATCAATGTACCGCTAATTTGAATACCAATTGCCTGCAAAAATATCAAAGACTTTTTGTTATGATACATAAATGCATTTCAATATAAAATACTAAAATTTTAAAAGTTAGTCCTCACAAGTACGTGTAAGTTTGCAAAGATTGCCAAATTCAACAAGTTGTGCCACAAATGTTGCTCACCAATGCCAGATTGTTTATCGATACTTGAAAATCAATGTTAATGTGGCATTTACCAGTTGATTACAGGGTATCTGTCGTGAGAAAGATTAGATCTGCTCCTAAGAAACCATCCTTGTCTGGGTAGACCACGTGTTGGGATCCTGTTATCTTTAGAACCCTGAAATTTGAAACTGCTTCAGGATACCACTCTTTACTTTGCGTTAGGGTAGGTATTTACATAGCAGGACCACTGACCACTCTTCAGTGTGCACCAGGGTACAAATTTACAGACAGGGACAATTAACCACATTTTAGTGTGTGGTAGGGTAGGTATATAAATAGACAGGGACTACAGACCACTCTTTATCTTGTTCTAGGGTAGATGTTTACATCCCGTAACTACTAACCACTCTTTAGGGTGTGGTAGGTTAGGTATTTACATACCATGACAAGAGATGTAATAATTCACCTGTGCATCGGTGCATGGCGATACAAGAAGCCATGATACGCATATCGAATTGTGAGCCTGTGTATTGCAAAAATACAGTACATGTCCACATGTTTTTGTCAGCATGACAGTTTCAAGACATGATATGGAAACATGTACTAATGTATTGTTGCAAATATTCTCATTACCATATACAGTGCTCCCTGTTTATAACACTGTTGTTGAGTTCCACAGGGTATACCGTGTTGTAGCAAAACCACCTCATTACAGAGGGACTTTTAACATAGAAGTAATGTGAAAACTATTTCGGGGGAGCCATGGTAGCCACCGTGTTATATCAGAAACCACCTTGTAACGAGGGGTGTTATAAAGAGGGAGCACTGTACCAGCAAAATTTGTTCAACAACAGAATGAAGAACGTCAGTTTTTATTTATTTTAGTCTCTGGTGTCCAGTCCAACGGGCAAAGAAATAGTTTGGAATGGGAGAAGTAAGCAGCAACATGGCGGCCGGCAGCCGTGAATGCATTGCTGTTGAAGTTTGAACATTCTTAAAATATAGCCCTAAATATCAACAAACACTTCCACAATATATACGATTTTGATGAACAAACCAGGGTAATAAAATCCTTAAAATGTGCAGAGTAAAACCCAAATCCACACGTGTGATTTCAGCCATGTGCACAAGTAGTTAAATACTGTGACACCATGCTGTAGTTACATCAGTTCTAAATAGGGAGTAGCACCCTCATCTGGCTGTATTGCATTTTACTGTCTGCCAAGAAAGCATTGAAGAGCTTCAAGGTTCGATAGGCCTACATTAAGCCTGGTGATTTAATTTCAAAATGAACCTGTAGACGAATAAATAACAGCAGGATAAGACATAGTACTTTTATTACTAGTTATAAAACAGTAGCCTATAATATCATTTGACAGCAATTTTGTTGGAAATAATGAAAGCTTAGATATGTCTCTGAACTTTTCTTTTTTAAATTAGTGAGACTTTGAATTTGATAGGCTCTACATGAACATGATGACAGCAAAGGAAGCAAATGGTAATGATATTTCCTTTCAATATCATTATCTAGATCACAAATTTTTAAAGAATATAAATTTGTTATAAATTTCATTGTAAGGCATTTCAACCTTTTAGCTCAACATTTCTTAATTATTTTACATTTGAAACATTTATCATGTCATTTTACATTGGCAAATATGAAATCTATCTTTAATTTTAAAAAAATAAGAGCATGAATTTAGAATAAGTGATAAAAGAATATATAGATTTAATTTATATCCATTATTCGGCTGCACATATCATATCGTGTATCGTATTGTAACCTTTGTATAGAGATACGTATCGTACCATGAGAAAATGTATCATTGCAACCCTAACCATGACAACTGACCAGTCTTTAGTGTGTGGTAGGTTAGGTATTTACATGCCGTGACTACTAACCACTCTTTAGTGTGTGGTAGGTTAGGTATTTACATGTCGTGACTACTAACCACTCTTTAGTGTGTGGTAGGTTAGGTATTGACATACTGTGACTACTAACCAGTCTTTAGTGTGTGGTAGGTTAGGTATTTACATGCTGTGATTACTAACCAGTCTTTAGTGTGTGGTAGGTTAGGTATTTACATGCTGTGACTACTAACCAGTCTTTAGTGTGTGGTAGGTCAGGTATTTACATACCGTGACCACTGACCACTCTTTAGTGTGTGGTAGGTTAGGTATTTACATGCCGTGACTACTAACCACTCTTTAGTGTGTGGTAGGTTAGGTATTGACATACTGTGACTACTAACCAGTCTTTAGTGTGTGGCAGGTTAGGTATTTTTATGCTGTGACTACTAACCAGTCTTTAGTGTGTGGTAGGTTAGGTATTTACATACCGTGACCACTGACCACTCTTTAGCGTCTGGTAGGTTAGGTATTTACATACCGTGACAGCTGACCACTCTTTAGTGTGTGGTAGGTCAGGTATTTACATACCGTGACCACTGACCACTCTTTAGCGTCTGGTAGGTTAGGTATTTACATACTGTGATCACTGACCACTCTTTAGCGTCTGGTAGGTTAGGTATTTACATACTGTGATCACTGACCACTCTTTAGTGTGTGGTAGGTTAGGAATTGACATACCGTGATCACTGACCATTCTTTAGTGTGTGGTAGGTTAGGTACATTTGTATTTACATACAGTGACAACTGACCACCCTTTAGTGTGTGATAGATTAGGTACATGTATCTGTATACTGTGACCACTGACTAGTCATAACTGTTACAAGGCTAGGTATTCACATACTGGAACTACTGTAGAGGAAAGGGACACATTGAAGCTTTTCTTGATATGGGGTGGTGTCAAGGAAAGCTGTTGAGCTTGAACAAGTTTCCCTGGTAGGTCTCAGTCAGATTTCTCAGTATTTTGATTGATTTACATGTCTCTCAAGCAGATGACATTTGGCAGTTTGTATAGGTGGTATCTTCGAAACTATTTAAGGTAGAGGTATAATTCCAAGCTTAAAGATTCATAGTTCTGTGGTATAGGTACATCCAATAAACCGCAACCAAGTTGCCATTACACTTCAATTGATGGGTTAGTGACGTAGCAGCGACTCAATGAAGTATGAAGGAAGGTTGAAGCATTGAAATTAAATGCAAGTTAGGTAGTTTCACAATGTTTAAATCAGAAATAAATGAAAAACTATTATAGATTGATCCACCTTTCTAACTTCAACTGATTGGTTTGTGAGATAGCTGCATCCAGTGAACCATGAATCAAAGTTGTAGGAGTTTTAATTTATGCAAATTAGCGAAATACACAATATTTGAATTTTGAGTAACTTCAAAACTATTCTAGATAGAGGTGCCATTACAATCACAATTTATAAGTTTGTGACATGGCTCAGTTGTTTATAAATGTCTCTCAAACAGTTCAATAAAAATTATTGCTGCAGGAGTTAAATGAATACTGAATAGGTCAATCTTTAAAAGCTTTCTAGGCACACAGGCTGATAATATGATATATGCTGATAAGCAAATCAAACTTTTCTAGTTCTTACTGATATTCTGTACATACAAAATTTGGACTTGTAAGTGCAGTGGCAAGTTGATTTGACCATCACATTTCAGGCTAGCGTTTCTGCCCGAGTTAAATTTTAGGATACTCAAATGCATCATTATTGTAAAGTAAAAAGTCTAAAAATGAAGACGTTATAGGGTATTTTTTGGTAATATATGCCCAAATTGTGCTTTTTTTTGCTAAAATTTTAGGGTAACTTACCCTAAAATTTTAGCAAAAAAAAGCAAGGACACTTTTGCTTACCGTAAGTAAAAGTGTCCTTGAGGCTTTTTAGGATGTACTATTTTACCCATTTTACCCTCTGGCGGAAACCTTGCAGGCATATTTCACAAGAAAAAAAAAAGTGCTATTTCAAAAGTTGATGATAAGTCTTATCTACAATACATGTACTCTACAAAACAAAAATTTTTTCTTGATATGAAATTTCATTTTTTTTTTTTGCTCAAATTTCCCAAAAAGTTGCCTTCAATTCAGACCAACAGAGTACACAAAATCCACAGCTTGATACACAACCCGAAAAGGGCTCAGATGTAAATTGTTTGTCTGCTTTAATGGATTTATTACAATTTCCTGTCAATGCAAAGCATTTATGGTGAGACTAGCGTTTAACTCATTCACTCATTCCATACTATGGTCACAGGCCTTGGTCAGTGGTTCTGGCAATGCCTGGCAAGTCATGCTGCAGTGGCCCTTGCGGCAGCTGCAGCATGACTTGCCAGGCAGTGCCAGAACCACTGAGTTAAGACTATAGGTATGTTGGTATTTGAATGAAAGCTCTTTTCATGAAGAATTTAAATATGCAATTGTCGTCTTAAGTCCAGGTAAATATAAGGAAAAATCAGGGACTGGTATGGAATGAGTTAAGACCTTACATGAGAGCAGCAGATTTTCCCTCGCAGGAGTTTGGTACAATGTGCCCAATCCTTGCCAAGGAAATCTATTAACTCAGATAAATTGTAAACAGGCAAGCGTCAAGCAAAGACATGAAAAGAGATTGCAGTTTTACCTTTCACTTCACATGCAAGGCTATGTGAGCAGGAAAGTATGAGACAACTTTCTTTGGCACAGGTTGGGCCCTCAGCATCCAGCCCATGCCTAAGAAAGTTGTTGACATAGAGCAAGTTACTCTGGTAGGGATCTTCTATATAATTCCTCTGTAAAAATGTCTGCTGATGAGAAAATATAAACGTGGAATACGATGGGGTCATGGGTGATCTTTCATTAGAGGTATAATAACATGGAAAAGATAGCACGTTGTTCTCAGAAAGTGGTCTCAAAAAGATATATGTCTCTTTGGAGGGGTCTCTGAAGACAGGTACCACTGTATGACATTTGATACCTTGTGACTTTCCGTCACTTTGAATCAGGGAGCCGGAAGTTTAAACAAACTTAACAGTGTTTACTTATAGGAGGATAAACTCATGATTACACACTTTCCAGAGAACCCTAAATGTTCAAGGTACATAAAAACTGTCTTTTGTGGTAACAAAAGTAAACACTGACATTTTTTGTTCATGTTATCTTGGACAGTGTTTCCCTTCAAGCATGTATGTGTATGGGTGCATATGTGATTTATAGAAATGAACTGTGACCCTCAAATTTGAACGTGTAGGGTACATCAGAGATCGCTGGGAAGTCCTAGAAGAAAGTGGACCCTAAATTTGATTGGATAGATTTATTAAAACTGTTTTATAAATACCTGTGACCCTCTAAGAATACCGGAAACTTCCTAAAATGATCTCAAGAGTATGGGAGACCCTCATTTAAAAAAAAAAGATCCAAAGGGAAACCCTGATCTGTAGGTACACTGTACTTTGAGCACTGTCCTGGAGAAGTGGTTGCAGTGGCCAGGGTGGGACTAGTTCACCTACACCAGCCACACCCATTTGATTCATAAACTGGAAGTTACTTGGTACTAGTAATTTGTGAAGTGTTAATCCATACATGTATGTATACACGAGTGGGCTCCACAACTGAATGTTTTGACAGGGTGGTCAAAACACAAGTCTTGTTAAAATAGCTTTAATCACTTTTGGTGCTGCAAAACATTTCTTTCAATTGGGATGATTTTTTGGTTTCAAGATAAAAGTGTCAAAAACTTGGTTACTTGAGTTAAAAAAAAGTGATAATTTTGGGGAAATTTATGAAACTTGTGATATACTTTTATGAATGAAGAATGTCTTTAGCAGGGGGGTCAGAAATTTTAGCAGTGGTGGGGGAGGTAAAGATTCTGGCAGAGGGTTCAACAGTATAGCTGGTTTGGCTAGCCTGCTGAACTAGCCTGTGAAGAACCCTGGTTTTGGCAAGCCCACCAAACCACTGGCCTGCAAGATTGCTTAAAAAAGTTTCACCTGAGTATTCTCAATGAATAATCTCCTAATATTGAAGGCAATTAGGGGAGTCTGGTAGCTTTATAGGGAAACACCGCATCTCTCTCTCTCTCTCTCTCTCTCTCTCTCTCTCTCTCTCTCTCTCTCTCTCTCTCTCTCTCTCTCTCTCTCTCTCTCCCTCTCTCTCTCTCTCTCTCTCTCTCTCTCTCTCTCTCTCTCTCTCTCTCTCTCTCTCTCTCTCTCTCTCTCACTCTCTCTCTCTCTCTCTCTCTCTCTCTCTCTCTCTCTCTCTCTCTCTCTCTCTCTCCTCTCTCTCTCTCTCTCTCTCTCTCTCTCTCTCTCTCTCTCTCTCTCCCAATGCCCCATACATGTTTTGTAACAAGACACAATGACTCACCATACTGTGGAAACACTTGACCCAAGATAATGTAGAACAATAATGATCTACTGCATGAACTTCAAGCTAGAATGACAGTTGGATTAGGATAAGTGGCTCAGGATTTTGTTGTCTGCAGAACTCCACTAGTCACATACTGTGTGTACTGCATGTCATGATGTGGCGATAACACAGCTTCAAAAAATACCAGTGATCCAGGATAAGTGAAATCTGCAGGGTGAGACATGACTTTCATTATTTCACTGACCTCAGATCAACATAGTGAAGTTAAAATTGATTTCAATGGTTCAGCCAATTATAATATTATATTTAGCAAGTTTGTTTTTTAATGCTCAAGTAGTGCAAGATCAGGACAAGTGTCGTATTCTTTCTGATTAGTGCTTGTACCCCAATAAGTGCACACACCCACTTCATGAATTTCCAGCGTGCAAAATGATCCAGTGTGTCAGGTCTCTCCTGGGAAATTTGATTCTACCTTTGAGATTTGATGCACTAATGCCTCTTCAGTAGAGAGCTTAATATTCTTAGCCAGTCCATCAAATTCATTAGTACCTAGTATTTCCAGCCCATATGCCAATCCCTTGTTGACCTCTGTTCCTGTTACGTCAGCTGTGACCCGCCCACCACACTTCCAAGAAAAACTTGAACAGTTCGGAGTTCCTCATGGGTACATCACTTCACTGCAAACTGCATGTTTATCATGGATTGTCAGACCTGTGCTGTTTCACACTGCAAAAATTATGTGCAACTTATATACCCATTGGTTTTTACACACATGGAATCCACAAATTACTGAAGGAAAGTCCCCCCATCGTAAGTCCATCAGTGAAACTTCAATGGTTGGTCCCTACACGTGCAGTGTCTATATACATTGTGCACCGCCAAGCACCATGCCACTTCTGGTTTGACTTCATACAATGGGTATCATATTAGAGTCACTTCAATCTAGTTATTGGTCCATCTATTGATTAGTTTGATCCTTCTAAATCTGATGAGTGAACATCAGCTGGGTTTTTATTTCCTGAGCCATTTGTAGCTTCATGGTGGGTGATTTGAGTATGGTAGTATTGAGTGATGAATGGATGAGGGAGTCCACCCCACTCATTGACATTTGGGACTGATCAGAATTTGATTTACACTGCACATGAAGGTGTGCTTTTAAGCTTTGGGGTTTTTTTAAAGGCCATTTTTCAGGAAAAAAAATTGTAAAGCACACAGTGTGCTAAATGGAAGGAATATGGTGCATTAAAAGAGGGAGAAGGTGAAAATGTAAAATCCCATGAACTTGCATTCTTTTGATTTTTTTTTTTTTTTAATTTTGACTGGTGAGTTTTTGAACCAAGAGGGCATTTTCTGTGTTCTCTCTTGAATGTCAAACGAGAGCCCCAAATTCACATTTTTGACAAGCAATGACTGATGTATACCTGTATGTATACGCATACACGCATACATATGTATCTCACGTGTACACATTCAGATCATAGAGACACTGCTTGGCCTAGAACATAGCACATCTGGGTGGCCTTTATGTTCTCTTTTTGTTGCAGTGGGTGAGGTTTTCCTGATAACTTGGTAGCATCTGTGTCCATTCACGTGACCATCAATCTCTAATTTTTCGGTGGTGATTTATATGGAGGAAATATTACTAATTAGAAATAATTTGCATATGACAAGTGGTATGTATATTTAATTAGAGGTAGCCCAGAATCTAATCAGGTGCATGTTCATGCAGGGAGTGATATTTATAAAACCTGGAGCATGCTCTGATTTAGGTCAAATTGTGATGGACCAAAGCATATTGAACAACACATTTATATACGGTAAATCATCCACAAAATTAAGAATAAATTTTCAGTGGCACATGCTCTTAGCCAATATTGACATGTGGCTTTGGGCTAAGGTAATTTGCTAAAGGGCAGTGGTGCACAATCATAGTTGCCACTTGAAGGTGTTTTGAGCTCTTGACTTTCACAGGCAGGGGCCACTACCACTAGAAGTCAACCAACATGTTTCTGTACCTATTTTTCAATAAAGTTAATCGTTGATATTTTTCTGGTCGCCTGAACAGCTGTTGTGTAAATGTCGTGTGGTCTGCGGGTCACAAGAAGATCCTACCATGGCACTGAGTATTTGTTGTTGTGCGATTGGAAAGTGACCATAAGCCGCTAAAGCTGGATCATTATGAGGGAGCAGGAAATTTCTAGCTGCTGAGTTTAGATTTAACCAGAACTTTGTTTCTTGACATTGCTAGAATATATGAAAAACAAAGGGAATACAAAGTCCTGGTCAAGCTAAGCAGTGACATCGATAGTTTGCCGTGAAAATCCAATATGGTGGCCATCAAAGTAACCAAGTACCACGATGACCGTCCGTTTGAAAGCTGAAAACTGAGGATCATTACAGTATGAAAACACTCATTCAGCTTGACCTCACACAATTTATAACAACATCAGGTGAATCATGTAATGGGCAACTGTATTTCACCCAGAGTCTCAGATATTCCCAGCATCTGGTCTTATTTTAGGTATCGTATAGGTAGTAACAAGCAGTTTAAGCCTTCGAGTCACTGCAAAATTTTAAAAAGAAAATCCCTAATAGATGTCAAAACTCACTGCCAAACTTGGCCTCTATTGTTGTACGCCGGTGACATTTTACTGTGGGTTCGGGAGTTGTGGGTTGGCATTGTCATTTGTACGATCTTCATGCAGGTTATGTGATTTTACAAACGTGCAGTGCACCCACACATGACAAGACACCTACATATAATAACAATATCAGTGGGATATACTCCAACTTCATTGTTGCAGTTTTTTCTTTTGGTAACTTGCTGCTGAAATGTGTTGGCAAGAACCAAGCAAGGGTCACAATGACTGGTAACATGTTCGACTGGTTCAGCATTATCACAATGGTGAGGAACTGTTGGGGAGCCACTAGTGTTATCGCTGTTATACATACTGAAGGATAACTTTTCTGTTGCTTGTATGTCAAGCAGACAGTTGTTCTTGGGAAGCACTGAGGCTTGGTTCTATCAAAATGGTGGCTGTCATGATAAAGTGTGACTCCAAAGAAATTCAAATCGCATTAGACTTTTAAAACAGTAAACTACTGCAAATTTTGTACAGTGCTGGGGTCAGCATGTGTACTTTATTGAGGCTAATTCAAAAATGACTCAAAAGGGTTTTTTTTAACTTCAGTGGCTTTTGTAAAGTGACAAGAGGCAAAAGTCATTTTGTGGCCACATCTGAAACCTTTTGATTCTTGCACATGGTTGTAGTTCAAAGATCATTAACTTTATTAATGAGTATGTGATCAGCACCACTTGCATCTGCTTTTGAGTCACTGATGTTGTCACCACAGATAGGAAAAACTTTGCCTGCTCATTCTGGCAGACTTTAAACCTTTAGAATTAGCTCCGTGTAGGTGTGCGGGACATGAGCTTGCTGAGAGGCATTGTAGCAGGCCAGGACAACACGAAACCAGGATTTTGAATCGCAGTGTGTATAGTGCCAATTTTGCCCAGATTAATGATCTGAGGGTGCTTTCTTCATTCCACAGCAGTTGTAAATATATATCATGATTTTTATATGTCCAAATTTTTATAATCATGTGTCCATGTGTATGTATATTGAAAGGTGTCATTGCAGAACATGTCCAACCACTATTCTTGATAGTATTCATATGGACTGCAACCATATTTATAATACATATGGGAATTTGCAAGAATTGTTGGCTCTGCTGACCCATGGTGGCAGAGCTTATGCGACCACTCATGTCAGTCCGTAAACTTTTGCTCATCAGTGCGATACTGTCCACAGCTTTCAATTTAACCCAGTATAACTTTCAGGACTTGCAGGGTGTATGAAAATCTAGGTCAAGTTTGATATTGGTGGTGCCACTGACATTATTATGTAATATATGGGTCGAAGTGGGAAAATCTTGTAAAGGTTTTGCATCCTTTTTTCTTTGTGGATCTTCATGAAATGTGGGAGGTCAAAATCTCAATCAAGGATGATACTAGTGGTGCCACCTATAGTTGTTTAAAAAATAATTAGCCAAAGTTTGTTCAAATTTATATAAATTCATTATTTCAGAAAAGGATGCAGCTAGTTTTACCACATTTATAGGATATATGTATCATGGCTAAAAGTAGAGTGTCACACATAATGGATGACCTTGACCTATTTATTCAGTCACTGGCAGTATAAAGTTGACAGACGTGAGCAGCAATTTGTGTGCCTTGTACATTTAATTGCAGTTATGATATGAACAAAATTTACATGTTGATTACATACACAAATCCCCATTGTGCTTGAAATACTGGTGGTGCCACCTGTTGTTTTTTTATGGACAATTTGCCAAATAGATGGTAAACACATTAAATTCAGTATTTCAACAATGCCGTATTTTACATTACAAAAATTACAGGAAATATACCTTGGGTCAAGACTCATAGTTTGTTGTAGTGTGGATGACCTTGACATAGTTTTCAAGGTCACTGGGCAAAACATGTACATAAAAATGAGTTGTACATGCAACAACTCATACAATTTTCAATATAGAAACATATATACTTGCCGAACTAAAAGCAGGTAAAAAACCCAAATCGAGTATGATATTGGTGGCACCACCTACAATATTATGTAATATAGGGTTCAGAATATGAAAATCTGTGGAATGTTCTAACATCTGTAAGTTTTATGTCAGCAGAGCACCAGGCCTCTTGTTTTTCTAAAGAATAAATCTCCTTTCAGTCCAAATGGTCCCTGTCACTAGAGGCTACTCCAACTACAAGAAAAGAATGGTCTTAAAAGATGGATGTTCTCTGGAGCCAGGCTTATTAACATGGGAAGTATAAGACATGGGAATTTGTGAAGCTGCGTCTCACAAGAGTGTAATTGTTTTCTCTGTCCGCTTTCCATGTCCGGGCTATAATTCGCTTGTCCTTCATTTATGATTAATGAAACTTTCCATACAGATGCGCCTAGACATAAAGGTGTGTCATGTACCAATAGTATGTCACTAGGTCCAGTATCTGAGTCACAGTGACATTTATTCTTGTAAAATCATGTCCGGGCTATATTTCCTTTACTATTTAAGCTAGATCAATGAAATGTTACACCCAGATGCATCTACACATTTAGGGTGTATCATGTACCAAAAGTAGGCCACTAGGTCAAGTACAGTAAAACCTCTCTAACTGAACACCTCCGTATACCGAACACCTCTCTATACTGAACACCATTTTTTCGGTCCCAAATATATACTTTCAATGTTATCAAACTTCCCTATACCAAACACCCCACTATATACCAAACACTTTTTTCTCTCAAGGGTGTTCGGTATAGGGAGGTTTTACTGTCTCTTGGTCACAGTGACATATCCTTAAAAAATCATGTCCGTGCTATCATTCCTGTACTAATTAACTTAGTTTCATGAAACTTCACACACACATCTCGACCTAAAGGTGTATCATGAAACAAAAGTAGGTCACTAGGTCAAGTATCTGGGTCATGGTGATACAATCAGTTAAAACTATATTACACTTCATGTCTGGGCTGTAATTCTGTTGTCCTTTAAGTTAGAGTAATAAAAATTGATGATGCTTCCTTGGAAAAGAGATATTTCCTATAAAAAATTACTAGTTTTCATTTAACACGAACAAACATGCATGCAATAAGTTGAAATTTGCGTCAGGATGGGCCAGGTCTTTTAGAGTTTGAAATTCTATCATTCACGGAAACAACTATGGCTTGCACCTATGGGGTGTAAAAGTCTGAACAAACAGTTATTTTTTCCTACCCATCTGTATGGTATAAAGATGATTAAATATGAGTTTGCATTTATGAATAGCTTTGCAGATGAGAACTACCCGGCAGTAAACTGGCAACCTTTGGAGGGTAGTAATTTACGATTCTGTATACAGTGTCATCAGTACACGTGTTTATGATATCTTTTATTTTAGATCCTTTCGATTATGTGGCAATGGCAAATATTTACCTGTGACTGACATATTTTCTGGGTCCATATTAATGACAAAGGTACAATGAGAGGGAATTTTGTACCCCCGATTATTGGGAGCTGGCCTGGGACTGGCACAAACAGTGGTACATGACTGAAAGAGATCAAAGGCTGACCGCCCACTCATGACTGGTTGTGGCAGCTGCATAGATGTGGTAGCTATCAACAAGTGTTATCTGGTTATGGGATTATACACCTTGCAATATGATGTGAGTAGTAAGTAGTAATTGGACATACACATTACTCAACCTGTTATAGACGGTTCAACCCTAGACATGGGTATGGAAAGATCGGTCCTTCTTTGTCCATTTTTTCCACCCATTTTTTCCCCATCAATTGAATCAAAATGGTTAAACACACTAAAGTTTTGTTACAATACTGAAGATTTATTTGTAAATACTGTAAAAAACAAAATAATGAATCACTGTTCCTGGTTTTATGAGTAATGCCCAATTTGGCCAGTTCTATGAATCCTTTCATTGTCCACTGATATGACCATATTAGCAACAGTAGTAGTTTTTTCTTGCCAAACCTATCCTAAACATGTGACAAATCAAAGTCACTTTCCACAAAGTGTTGGTTACATGGGTGAGATCTGTTCCCGAGGACCTCGCCACGAATTCCTGTAAATCTTGACTGCACGGGTCTATGCTCTCCGCTATTTCAGGTCTTTTGGGGAATGTAAACAAGCTGTAGAACTTGTATTGCTACATTAACAGCAACACACCGACCCATCCTGGGCAGGAACAAGGATGCAAATAAATATTTCTACATGCATTTTTAAACCTGTTGATGAAGTGTGAATGAAATATATTTAACCAAGTGGCACTTCACAGCGATAGCTTACTACCAGGGTCAGAGTCTTCCCTGTCAGCCAGCGGTGTTGAGTTTGTGACATCACAAACCTTTCATGACTTAAGGGTGTCATGAATGGAAAGTGACGAAAGTGCACCGTATGATTAGAACAACCCATGAGTCACCCATGTATCCAATTTGAACATGGTCAATCAGGAGAACCTTTAACTTAGTTTCATGAAACTTGACACACACTTATATCTAGACCTAAAGGTATGTCATGTGCCAAAAGTAGGTCACTAGGTCAAGTATCTGGGTCACATTGACATATTCTTGTAAAATCATGTCCAGGCTATTATTCCTTTACTGTTGAAGTAAGTTTCATGAAACCACATATCTTGACCTTAAGGTGTGTCATGAAACAAAAGTAGATCAAGTGTCTGGTCTGGGTTCAGTGTTTCCATCAAGAATATTTTCAGAGGGTTCCAACCTGAAAGACAGTCAAATTTTTAGCTATACTTTGCAAAATTAACAAAGAAAATATAGGAAGTTGGAACCCTTTGAATTATGTTGAAGGGGTATTTTCATTATATGAAAGGGTAATATACCCCCATTTGGGAGTTAATGCAAACCCTGTTAAGTAGATTGACTTTAGACGTTATTGGTACTGAAAGAGTTAATTTCGTGACATTTTTCAAAGACATGTCTTAATGTCAAGGTAGGAAGTATACGCCAACATCTGTGCCATGGAGAATGACTCGATAAGTCAATGCTTGACTTCTTTCGCAATCCATGTAAAACAAATGTGTCTATACTTTTTTTAATGTCAACAAATTGACATCACTTAGGGTGTTTTGAGCAACAGGTAGACAAATGTGATAAAGAATGGGTGCATCTGAAACTCTGAACAACTACTGTGATCAAAGAGTCCCCTCTTTGGGCAAATCCGAACATGGTCATATAAAGCAAATGATTTCTCAAATTGAGGTCAAATAACATGTGAAAGATGGCACTACAGATGCAAGAAATGTGGTCTTCAAAAGCAGCTGGTCTGTCATTAGAGTGTTCTTTCAAATGAGGGACTACTGTATCAATAGTTCTTATTGGAGAGGCAGTCCACTTTGCATGAGAGGAGGACATGAATATATATATATAAATAAAATTTTGTCCAGGCTATAAATCCTTTACTATTTCACTTAATTTCATGATATACATATATCATGTATATGGTGCTTGGTCTGTCTTATATTTTACAGGCAAACAAAATGACATTTCCATACATCTAGGCCAATATAAAAACATTAGGTACCATCTGTGTCATAATTTTTTTATTTTTTAAATTTGTTGGCTGGTTCTGTAATGCTTTTTTTTGGGGGGGGGGGGGGGGCACAATTTAGAGAAAGTAGTATCTGTAAAGCATGTAAATGTAGTTTAGCATGAAGTCCTGAATGTTTATGTGAACTCAACCCTGGATAGTCTTAATGCTGATTTGTCAGCATACATCTTTCACCTAATGAAAACTGCCAGGTGTGGTTTGGTATCATAATTGTAGAGTGCTGCTTTGTGTTATGTAGCAGTATATGCATGTAGATAGTTAGTCAACAGGGGATTAATTTTCATTCTGTCTTCATATACATTTCATGTACATGTGTATTTTGTAACTTTTTCATTTAGGAAAACTGATAATAAAGCCAAACATAAATATTTGGTGTTGTTTAAAGGGTATTTATGACAGAAACATTGAAAGCAAAAATGTCTCTGCTGCAGAAGAGGAGAAAGTGAATGCTTTGCGATAGCTGTCACCAAGGAAAGCTGCTGACCTGCGGCATGCTATTGACAGGAGACGCGTGCAATTCTCATTCCAAACATTTTTACCAGTAATGAGTTAAGCAGAAACATTAAATCATATGACCTTTTTTTTTCTGTGGCCAGAGTGAGCAGGAAAGGGATAAATTATTATACAAGGTGACAGAGGACTGGCAGGCCGTCAGGACTGGTCTGCTCGGCGGTATTGATAATGGCTCCGAACCAGATCTGCTCAGTGGCGATATGATATGGAAACTGGTGGGTTGATTTGGTACTACAGTAGCACCTGCTAGAATAGAAGTGCACAGGGACTGTTGTTGAAGGAGACCATCTGGCTGCTGGTTTAATATTTCTGTGCAGGTTCAACCTGTCACTGTGTGCCTGAATAAAATGTAACAAATACATTTGAATCAGGGAACGATACTATTGGCAAGTCGGCCTTTTGCTTCTGAAAAGGTAGCTTGTGAAGGCAGGTGGTTGTGTGTGGTGTGTCAGAACAGTGTAACATGTCTGAATGCAACGTGTCAGTTTAGTGTAACATGTCTGAATACAACATGTCAGTTTAGTGTAACATGTCTGAATACAGCATGTCAGAACATTTAACATGTCTGATAACAACATGTCAGTACAATACAGCATGTCAGTATGAAGTGCAAAATGTGAATGTAGATATGTACATGACATGTATGGACTTTTGGACAGGGGAAAAAAACCCTGATGTTTCAGTGGTTTGTCATGTTCAAATCTACATGTATCTTTCAAAGACATGACAAAGTAGTTGTACAATTACATGTAATAATGATAGATCAAATGATTTGATAACGTACAACTTCTCCGCTCAAAATAGTCCAAATTGGCTTTTTTACCTGGGTGTCTCATTTCTAAAAAGTCTTTGTTCAAAATAATCGTTGGGGTGACCCTAAACAGGATGCAATCATATACTGGGTCACCAATTTTCTCTGATCTTTACAGGCGAGTCACATAGTTCCCAACCCATGCCAAGACAGCTGTTGACCCAGTATTACTTGAAGTGACTGCTGACTGATGACATACTATTCTTAATGATAATGAGACGGTGTTTACCACCTCAAACCTTTGCTGGTTATTTCTAGTAGAAAAATGTTGCATGAGGATGCATCAGCGTCAGGCGCCTAAGGGTTAAGCAAGAGAGGGGTTAAAATGTTACAGATGGAAGGGTCTGATGAAAATGGCCTGTTCTTGATGTGGGGTTTTACTTCAGGGGTTGGACTATGACTGGAGACATTCTGCCCTGGGGCAGGAGGGTCAGCCAGGCCGGCATTGCATTTTCTCCTACATTATTTCCAGCTGGTGGTAGAAATACCCATTCTATACATGTGCACTTGCCCCGGGGCTTATGATTTCTGGGCATTGTGGAAAAAGGAAAAAAAAAAGGAGTTAAAATTTTCTACCACTGGGTTGATACTGATTCATCATTTATTTCTCATGGAATTTAAATTTGTCCCAGCACTGATATAGAGTAAAACAGGCTGCAGGGGGTGAGCTGGGCCCCATTTGTAGGACAATATTTAGAGATTTTTGCTGTATTGTAATATCTGTGTGAGTAACAGGCCAATCACATGTAAAAATGACATCATGTGACCAGTCTTTTTTTTTTCTGTGATACAGTCCGTGCCTCGTTTTCATATTGAGCAGACGATGCAAAGCTTTCCAGGAGGTTGAATTTAGAGACATTTTCCGAGTTCTAATGCCGTGTTCAGATGAAATCTGTATACATCGTAATTTTTTAAAAACACAGCTGGACTTGACAGAGACAATTGTAGTATCTAGCAGAAAACCCCAAACCTAAAGGGACCTGCAGTCTCGTGTCTGCTGTCATATCCCTCCATATCGAGCTTTGTCCATGGTCTAATCCTTAAGTGCCATCAAAATAAAACACACTGTGAATACATTTATTTTCAAGGGCATTTTCACAGGGTTTTTTTTTTTTTTTTTTTTTCATTTTGGACCTTTCACTGAAACTATAAATTCACTATTTTAGTTTCACTTCCAGTCAGCGCCATGTTAAAAACTTTTTTTCACTGTGTTCTTAATGTCACAGTTTTGAACCATCAGCGAAATAAGCAAAAATAACAACACAGCGAAATTAAATAAATAAATTCACAATACTCCTTGACACTTTGGATCAAGTCTGCAGCTGTCCTCAGCACACTGTGGGGACAAGGTGCCAATCGCAAAAAAGTCAGTCGAATTGATTGAGTGTCTGGACTGGTGTTAGCCATAAGCCAAATAGCCATGGGCATGAGTGGGATTTGGTCATAGATATTTGCCATCTTTTATCTACTTTGGCTTGAGAAACTTTGGACTTTTTTTAGTTTTGAGGTGTGGATTTATTCAAACTTGATTACCCAACACCAGCGTAATGATTGAAAAATTGAGAGTTGGTTTGTCAGGAAAATAAATGTTCATTTGGTTGATACCGTTGGGGTCACTTGAGCCGAACATTTTTTACCGCTCTGATAGAGGCAGAAGAATGAGATACAGGGGTACCCTCTCTCTTGTGGTGGAAAAATGAGAGTGGCACAGATATATATGTACATACTTGCTACATATGAAGTGGTCGTTGCATAAGAGGAGGGAGGTTCTTGTTAGATGGAGGGGGAGAGGGTAGGATTTTCATTCACAGTGAGAATGGTTTGATGTACATAGTGCATTGAATTTTTGACCCAGTGTACTTCACACAGACCTGCATGTGCTAGATTAGATACAACATTGTTCAATTTGGACGGGTGGACCTGTGCAATTTCCTGTAACCTCCAAATTGAGAGAGACCCAACTTTTGCAGCATAAAGGGACCCTGGGTGTTTTCGTCAGTGAGGCTCAACTAACAGTAGGCCAAGTTTCTGGTTTCTGAACACATTTACTCTCCAAATGCCAGACATTGCTTTTTATGCAATTTTGAAAGATGATAAATAATATATTTCCAGTTTACTTGCAGCAAATCCCTATCATTTACCAAGGTAATCAAGAATGGGAAAATGTTCCACATGTTTTTTCATGCATTTAAAAGGGAGCATTTTATTTGAAATGTGAAAACACAATATATATATAATTTAAGATTTTAGTTTTCTGACAATGTCAGACAAAAAAGGGAAAGTACCTGCTTACTTTCTTCAAAAGGGTGGATCATGTAAGGAGATAGCCTACAGATTATGAAAAACAAATACTTGCTGTTTACAATGGCCCCCCCCCCCCCCCCGCCCCCAAAGGTGTCCTGGGATTGTGTGGTAATATCTCATCACATATGACAGACAAGCGGAGCAAGAGACCACTAATCATGCCAGTGGTGATACCTCAAGTAAGAGTGACAGTCATGTGTGGCCGTAGCAGGAAACACATTCTTGTCACTTGATGCTTGCAACATGGTGTGCACAGCAGATAGCCACATGGAAGTAGAGTGCCACCAATTTAACTCTTTCAGTGCCAATCATGACTGATGTCAATCTGCTTAAGTCAGACTAGTCTGAATTATCATTAGGATCCCAGATTCATATTCCTCGTAAAAAGACCTTTCATTCAAGTACCAGCATGCTAATAGTTCCAGAGAGAATATCCCAGGTCAACTGCTTCTCTCGGCACGCATTGGGCGCAATGCACCCGATAGGCACCAGGAAAAGCTGTTGCATGTAACTCAGTCCAAAATTTGGCACTGTAAGAGTTAATGTACAGTAGTCCCTGGCTTGACAGACCCCCCTGCCCTGGTAGACTTCATGAGCACACTGGTCCTTGGCTTGAGAGGACACTGTTACCAAGTCCCATTTGCTATCTTTTCCCTTCTACCATATTATCCCTTTTAAGTGCCCAGGGCGCTTAGGAAATTTATCTTAAGGGAGTCTTAACGTATGTACCTATATTTGGATTTTGGGAACAATATTCAAGCATAAATTATCTAAAATGGAAGAAAATCTGGCAAAATTTTATAAATTTAAAATGAGAAAGTGGAGGGGATGCTTAAGAGGACAGGGGCTCTTTAAAGGGATAATATGGTACTTAAAAGCTCATGAGAGGCCCTATGTTTTCAGAGACCACTTTATGACTTCTCTTGGGAAGGCCTCTCAAGACTGGGACCAGTGAATTTTGCTTATTAATTTTAATGTTAATTTATATGGCCCCTATTGTGAGAGACAACCATGAGTTAAAGTTCAAATACCATCATTGGTCCTTAAATTTTGAAAAAATTGCCATGGAAAGTACTTTCAAGGTCCATGAAAGTTAAAGAGCTGCTAACATGCACAAAACCTGTTGTTTTTTTGTTTTTTTTTTTTTGTTTTTTTTGTTTTTTTTTTTTTTGTTTTTTTTGTTTTTTTGTTTTTGTTTTTGTTTTTTCATTTTCTGTGTTTTTAGATTGTTACTAGATGCAAAAAGACACAAACAACGATAACAGAAGTTATGCATTAGCACTCCATTCTGTACAATTAGGCAAAGTCCTTGCTCAGTGTTTTTCTTTTTTTTTTTTTTTTTGTCTTTTTTTTTTGTAACATTACATGGGAGACCACTGACTATTTGAACATTAAAGGCCTCTTTTGAGTTTGTATGGAATGTGACATTATGACCTGGCCACCAAATGCTGTGTCACAGTGTTTCATTATGTCCAATGTTGTCACATGAATGTACATTCATTTGTTAAAAAGCTATTTATCTGTTGATTTTTTTCCCATTTCTGGAGTTTTTGGTGACCACATCATGTCATTAGAATAATTAATGTGATGTCCCAAGTTAAACATGACCAGATGATCACAATGACACACTAATTCTGCCATAGTTACCCATGTGGAAATAGAATCTTCCCAACATATGTGCAGAACAATAATTTTACAACTGAAATGAAGTAAGGAGAGAATCGAGACTGGTTCTTGTTTTATTTGTAAGCCAATCAAATTACGTAAGATAGAAAAGAGTAACTGAAAGTTCTTTCTTGAGTGACGTACCTGAGCAACCCAATGTTGAAAGTTCAAAGTCCAGATCTCAGGGCCAGAATTTCACAAAAATTGCGAGAATCTACATATTTGGATTTTTGTCAATTAGTTTTCTTTTTAAAGAAAGACAAGTTTAGGATAACCTTTACGAGAATGGATTCTCACCGAAATTCTGGCCCTGGATCTGTCCTTGCCTTCCCAAACATGTTAAAAATCAGCTGGATGGAGAATAGTAACTACTAACATAGCAATAAGTTCTTTTAAAATGTTTGTTTTAAATATATATATATTATTTCAGTATAAAAATGTCACTCATTGTATATGTTAAGTGAAGCTGAGGGATGTAATTATTATGTGAAACAAAGAATTTTATATATTTATGAGGCTGTATATGTTTGCTGCTAAATTGTGTCTTTTAAACTGTTTATGTGTCAACAGCTTTCTTCGTGCGCTTAATGGGCACATTGAGCAGAAAGAATGCCAAGTAAAGCTGTTGACCTGGACCTTTGGTGTGGTCTCTGGGACTGTAGGCAATGCTGGTATTGGAATGAAAGGTTGCTTTACAAGGAATGTGAACCTGGTATCATTTTGTCAGTTCAGGGCACATCCACTTTTGTCAAAACTTTTAAAAGAAAGTTAAAATCAAAGAGTTAAAGCGATTTGTGAGCATGCAAGACAGCTTTCCTCCTCCGGGATCATGTGGCTGACTCTGACCACACAGCTTTCAAGCTCCACTTCATACTGCAGTGATCCCCTTCTTGTAAGCCCCCCTCTCACCCCCTCCCCCAACCAGAGGCTACTTCTCCATGCATCAAATATGGTACAGTGGTCCCCTTCGTATAAGACCCCTCTCACCAAAGGCCACCCTTCCTGAAAGGCCAGCATTCTTGTGCAGAAGGTATGGTATCTCCATTATATTCTGCCCCTCAAGAGAGACCACTTTTTGGCTGCATTTGGGATGGCCTTATGAGAGGGGACCACTGTATTTTCATTTTTTTCACCTTCCTGAGAGGCCATCCCTCTGATAAGGCCAGATTTCTGCTGACACTTTAGGTGGCCTTCTAAGAGGGGAGCCACTGTAATGGTATTCAGTGTAAGTGGACCTCGTTCACAAAATTGCTTTAGGCAACAGACAACATTGAAACTGTGAAATATGATTTATGTGCTACGAATTAGAAGTTGATACTGATGAGTTCCAATGAAGTTGTTATTCACTTGCGCATCTAGAAAGTAAAAGAAGACAATCGCAGGAAGCACTCTCAATGCTTATAACCTATGCCCACTATGATTCTGCTTCCCATTGGAAACTTGTATTCAGACTGAAATAAAAGGTTTAAAATAAAAAAAAGACAAGGGCCTGATACAAATGATACACAATGTGGAACCACTTTTGCCACAGCATGTGTCATCATGGACTCAGTCAGAATGGAGGCACCATAACAGGGCCAGAATTTCGGCGAGAAACCGAGAATCCATTCTCGTAAAGATTCTCCTAAACTTGTTTTTTTTCAAAAGAAAACTAATTGACAAAAATCCAAATAGATTCTCGCAAAAAAATTTGCGAAATTCTGGCCCTGCATAAGTGTATATGCTATGGTGAAAACAAATTAAAGGACATTGCCAGTGTAGCAAAAGCTTATATATCCTATAGTGGTCATTTTAATTACAAAAAAAAAAAATTGAATGATTACAAATAAATAAATACAGTGGTCCCTGTCTTGAGAGGCCACCCCAAGGGTAGACCTGACAGTGGCCTCTCAAGACAGGTGGCCTCTCATTAGAAGCACAATAACATGGCAAAGATGTCAGCAGGGACCTGCCAAAGCGGTCTTTCAAGCCAGGTGGCCTCTTATTGGAGTGACCTCTCAAGACAGGGAACAGTGTAATGAATTTGTTGGACAAGTGGATTGTGAAAGCCACATGTTTCCCAGGAAGCTTTGCTCCTCCTCATTTTCGAGCAGCCATTTTCTTTGTAATGAATAGGATAAACATGTCAGATATATAGAAAAATGACTAGTTCAATAAATATCTGTTGGGACTTTTTTTGTCACACAATTTTTTTTGGTCATTTTTTTTACATTGACTTCTCCAGGCTCTTAGAAATAGAAAGAGGAATTTCCTCCAGGTGCCTAGGGCATCAGAACCACAAAACATCAACAATTTGTTTATTCATCAAGTCATTCACAATTAGCAGTTTGACCTTTTTTTACGAGATTGACTATGCAGGGAATGAATATTTATTAAGGCACGACATGAATGAATGCTCATCGTGCTGTAAATGTGGGTATACATGCACATGGTATATGTTTTGAAGTGCGTGTTTCTTTGGTCCACCACATACCATGCCGAGCTTTTTTTCATCCTGGTGGTACTGCAGTTACAGCACGAGTTTGCCTGTGAAAGATCTATATGTGTAAGAGGTCCTAAGGATGTCATTTAAAATATGTAGCTGCCCATCTGGGAAAATAATGTGAGGAAATTGGAAAATTAATGTGACCTGACCTTGTCATCAACATGCAGCTCGTTCGAGGTCAGAAGATGAACTTTAAAAAGAGAGAGAGAAAGAGAAAAAAAAAGTAACCAATAATAATGGCCTTGGAAAAAGCACAACTTTGGGAAAAAATGTTGAAACTGTGTATCTGTTGACTCTCAAAACACATTAAAATTATGCTCACTTACTTGGCCAGGGTACGTTTGGCCACTAATTGAACCTATTTCATCATGTTCATGGCAACTGTAAGTTTTGTCAAGGACATTGATTGCCAGTTTTTGCATAGTCCATATCATTGATCTCCCAGGCATTCATTTTTTTTTTTTGGGGGGGGGGGGGTAATGATGGTGTAAGATGACCCCAGTAAGTGGCCATCTCAGCATTTTTACTAAAAAAAAAAGCCAAAACACGTACATGTGGTCTATCATTGGTTGCTTCCATTTTGACGATGGAGATTAAAGATATTTAAATGTATGTGTTGTGCAGGACATACTGTCATAAAGGCAGTGAAACTCCGCATAAATTAAATTATGGGCTGCAGTCCTGTGTTTAAGCTTTAAATCCATTGAACTTTATAACTGTATAATAGAAGAGTAAAATATACCACAGGCGACCACTGATCATGCCAAGTCTCAGAGTCCAAAACATCATATATACTGCTGGAAAAAAAAATGCCACCCGTCTGCAACATTATGCCCGTGTTATGAGGATGTGTGTAGGGATTTTGTTACGTTGTTATACCACTGCTTTTCACATCTCTTTTGTTCAGGAAAAAGTGGTCCTGAAAAGGACCTTTTTGGTTGTTGTTTGGAGGCTGCATGCATCATTAGCAGGTATGACCACCACGCTTCTGTTAGCATGCTTGGATTTGCCTTGACATGCCGCTTGTCAGCTTGGTGATCTTTCAGGGTAGGGAATTTGATTCCAGGGGTCTGTGAGCTTTTGTGCCACTTGGTCCAGGGTTGCTGCCAGTTCTTCATACTCATCCCTGATTTGATGGCCAAGCGCATCCCACAAATGCTCGATGTGGGACAGGTCAGGAGAAGGGGCTGGCCATGGCAACAATGGGATATTGTGTTGCTGTAGATACTGGGTGCTGAGGCCAGCCTTAAAAATATTCTTGTTTCCAGTAACACAAATTTTGTGAAGTCAAAGAGTAGGGAGGAAATATTTTTTTTTACACTCCTGATAAAACACAGGAGGGAGGAGGAATTTTTTTTTTTTTTAGCCTGCTGACAAAAACCATGAGGGACACTCGGCATTATTTTTTTCTCGCAGTGTTCACATTCAACCTCCTGTGGGTAAAGATTTGGGTACATTTACAGTATCCATGTCTTTGGTATGGTGCGTTTTTGGAGCCCGCTCTAGGGCTGCATGAAAGTTGAACATCAGAGACATTGTCAAACTGGCCGTCTTCAAGACCGTCACTGCCATCACCGGGCCAAAACTGTTGGAGTATCTGTTTGAATGTAGAAGCTCTATTCACTCTAATTAGCTTGTTTCTCAGTTTACATTTGGTAGTTCTGCTGTTTTCTATGACCGTCATGACGGTCATGGAGAAAACAGTTGTTGCGGGCGTTGCGTCTTCTTGCTTTGCCGCCATTTCCCCACGTTTTCTGGGACAGGGGATCATTTGTTAAATATTTCAAGTTTGCATTTTCATCAATAGATGGCGCGGACAACCGCATCAATATTTTTTTTTTGGCTTGCATGGAAATTACAACCGCACTTTTTGGTACCGTTTTCAGCCCATACGGCCGCGTTACCGGTAACAAGAATATTTTTAAGGCTGGCCTGACTGGGACAGTGTGTGGTCATGCGTTATCCTGTTGAAACAGTAGCCCTGGATATTGTTGGATCCATTCGTCAACTGTGGGCAGGATCTCATCCATGCAGCACCGGTCTGTTAGTGTCCTGTTCACTCTGGTAAGAGCTGTTCTCCCTGTTGCTGTAATTGCCCCCCACATCATGACGCTGCCTCCTCTGTTGTGGTCATGTTCTGCCACACATCCTTCTACGCACACCTCACGGAAGGCATCTGTCAAACCCTTTTTCTTCCATCATGGAAATCCAAGCAGAACTGGGATTCATCTGACCACATCATACTGTTCCATTGATTCCTGGTCCAGGCTGCATGTTCCTCAGACCACTATACCCGTCATGTCTTGTGTGCTGGACTGAGAGGGTTGCCAAAAACAGGGTGATATGCTCTTAGTTTGGCCCACTCTAGCCACTTGTTCATGGTAGACTGTGATGCCCTGATGTTACAGGCCTGGCGCCACTGCAGATACCTTTTGGTGGAAAGAAACCTGCCTCTTCACATGCTGGATCCAGTAACGGTCATCTGTCCTATCTGACAGTCTTGGTCACCCAGATCCAGCCTACGTGTTGCATCCTTGAAATGCAGGGCCAGAATTTGGGCGAGAATCCGAGAATCCATTCTCGTAAAGATTCTCCTAAACTAAAGAAAACTAATTGACAAAAATCCAAATAGATTCTCGCAAATTTTTGCGAAATTCTGGCCCTGAGATGGTTTCCTGGAAACAGTCCCATCACCTTTTTACCGATGGTCTGGAGCACCCCATTATCCTGGCAATCTCCCGCTGGGAAAGGCCAGCCTCCAACATCCCAATGATTCTGCCCCTGTCAACTTCAGACAGTTATGAGTGACCCGTATACCGTGGCATTGTGGATTCACCAGATTCACATTGATCCCAGTAGTGCCATGGCCCCCTTATGAAGCCCACAGGCACCCAATACTACTGGACACACTTTTTGTACCTCTGTGGGTGTTGTCTTGTTTCAGGACATTTTGTGTGTGTGACTGCTCAGGCATACTCCAAGTTATCCTGTTGATGTTACATAGTACTCCATGTTTTCCATATAAAGACATATTTAGAGCGGCCCATGTTAAACCTATGGGGGTGGCATGCTTTCTTTTTTTTTCAGCAGTATTTCTGTAATGAAGTTTTCTCATTAACTGTAAAGAGAAATACAGTGGTTCATTGTTTTACCAAGATACCCTGATGTAAATTTACCAAAAGTATACGATCAAATAAAAAGAAAATGCCTTCTTCAGGGAAGGGGGGAGGGAGGTGTTAAAATCTGGAAATGTGACTTTCATTGCCTGTGTGTAAGTGCAGGAAAGGCAGCTTTAGCAAAGGGTTAATTACCATTAAAAGTGAGTAATGACACATTATAGTGCTAGCAGGAAGTCTTTTCATGTTTATATTATTAATTTATGTCTATAAGTGAGTATCTGCCGTGGAGATGTCAGTGTATGTATTTGGCACAATGTTGACTTGTTTAAATGTTCGATCATGTACCATTATGTTATTGCTGGAATGCATCTTTGATACACAAATAACATACATTTAGAGGTCTTCATGTTTTATGCAAATAGGCTCATTTGATACTTTTAGACACACGTGAATGTGTTTATCTGTGTTCCCAACACTGTTCTGTCAACAGATATGCCCATGCATAATTTGGGCAGACCTGCTCTCCTAGGACAGACATGACTGCAGGCTTTTGCTCGGTTATCACAACAGTTCACAATGAACTACTATCTGTGCATTTATAATATTTATAGCCTGTCTGATTTATCCTGAAAGCACCTGGTGGTGAAAAAAAATCTATCCCATTTTTCACGACCATTACATCATATGGTACCTAGCTATTTGGATTCTGGCCAATCACAGTCCCCAGCAGTATTGAGTGCAGACCTATCAGTGTGAGGATGTCTGACTTGCTGATTTGGGTAGGTGTAATAAATAAAGCCTGCAGGGTAACATGGTTCTGCAAACTGTTGGTAGAATCACATGTCAGTGGTGGAACAAAATTCGGTCAAATCTATGAGTGCAGCTCCAAGTGGACAAGCCTGAAGTGTACAAGGACTAACATGGAAAATATATCAAATGGAATACTAATGGTTCATACTTGTGGTTAATTTGTAGGTATTGACAGCACAGATTTGATACCCAGTAAGTGTGTTTTGATATTTCTGGTTGGGGGAACACTATTAATGTGGTTTGTCTAGACCGCTGGCAGAGCTCTATAGCCAGAGGTACTGGTCATCAGATAGCATTGATTGGCCCTATAGGGAGCTTGCATGTAAACTGTTAGGTAACACTGCAGCGATAACAGATCTTGCCTCCATTTTAAGTGGCTTCTGTGGGCCTGTAGACAATTTGTGTTTCAGTGACCTTGAAATTTGTGCTCTAACAGTGCTGGGCTTGCATCTTAGTTACATAAATGTTTCTGCTTTTAGACAGTTTATAGAATCTCGTGTCACTCATAAAACGCACAAGTGGTATTTTTGTGGTGCACCTATTAATGCTACATACAAAACAAGTATTGATGATAACAGACAGTGGAGAATATCAAATTCTCTAAAATTCCAAAACCACGTTTGCTTCAAAATGGTTAGAAAATGTGACAGCTTGTGATTAACATCTGTTCACAATCTTCCAAAAACAAAGAAGGGGAAAACGGAGTTGTTTATTTTCAAATTTTGAACAGTCACCTCTATTTCTCCTAAAAAAAAAAAAAAAAAAAAAACTTAAGAAGCAAATATGATTTATGTTAATGTAACATGGAGTCACGTAGATAGGCCATATTTGTGTAGCATAGCAGTCAAAATATGTTTATCTTAGTGGATTTTTTGTTTCTGATTTTTTTTTTTTTTTGTTTGTTTGTTTTTTTTTTTGTTCTTTTTGTTTTTTGTTTTTGTTTTTGTTTTTTTTGTTCTTGTTTTTTGAGAGGGGGTTATCCGTCTTGTCATGATTGCTATCATACAATGGTGACTGGAATATATTTTGGCTACCTTCTTAGTCATATTTACTGTTCAGGGCACTTGCGAAATTTTCATAATTGCAAGACTGCAGTTAAGATCAGTGCTTTGAATATTGTATCACTATGTTTCTACTTAATTGCGAAAAAATTAAGATACATGTATTTACATTATTTATGTATTGTCTGAGTCACAAAAGTGGGACGGGTGCTTAAGGGAAGCAGGGACCCTGAACAGGGAAAAAAACGATGATTACCAGTTGTAGGCTTGCTTTCCATGTCATTTTCCAGTGTGCAGATGTGAGCACCAATTTACTTACCAGTAACATATTTTTTGAAGGGGTACATGTACTATTGGTGTTTTAACACACAGATCGTGCTTTACCTGTCATGTCATCACTGAAATGTATTTGAATCATTTTTACAAACCAGTGGAAGTCTTTGTCGAACCATTTTTAGTTTTATCTCTTATTCCACGTCGAAAGGAGAGGAAAAAAAACCTCGACGGAAAAACAGGGTCATGCTCTCCTAAAATCTCTCAGTTGTGCATGATACTACCCTGAGGGTAGCAAGCACCTTGTGCCGGCCACAGCATGAGCCACGACAGTTTCCACCATATTCTATTTGCATACTTGTAGCAGCTGTACGTATTGATTTTGGACGTTCCTGGAAACTGCTGCACTGGGCAGTTAGTTACCAGAAATGGCCTGCGACAGACTGCATTAAACCTGTGTACGATATGTACCCCCTATGATGGACAAAAAGGCCCAGTGTATGGACTTGTAGGTGCCCTGTTCAGATGAAGCATATGGAATATACGGAGCGGAAAAAAAAAATTCTGAAAGATGCCTGCTAATAGATATACAGTACAGAGGTTTTTATGGTAAAATAAAGGTATTATAAAACTGAACAGGGAGCATGGTTTATTTAAATTCCATTTTTGAAAAATTATATTTTCTTAAATTTCTCATGTAAATTCCTTTTGGGGCAGGAGGATGGAGGGCAACATATCATGCAAGGTCATATTTCTCAATAAAAGATGGTCATTTCAGGTTGGACTATATATATATATTCTGTCACCTCAACAGATTGCAGTTAATTGCCTGTCATATCAGTTTAACAAACATGACTCTTATATTTCCTATAATCGTATTTTGTCCCAGGTTTATAGCCATTTTAATACATGTTTACCTGGGCCATATGTCAGGGTTTTCCCTGAAAATTCTGAAAGAGTAGAAGGGTTTGGCTGGAAGCAGCAAAACTGTGAAATCAATTATTAATTACTTTGTGAAGGAGAGACCAGTTTTTAATTTTCTCTTGGAAAGCCCTAGAATTGGAGACACATACTCTCCTCATCTGTTTGTCTTTAAACATGTTGTTTTCATCATTTTTACATTACTTTAATGTTGGTTTGTTTTGAAGATATTTCATTTATGCAATCAGAGGACAGGGCTGTAGACCTGTAAACTCCTCTTGCATAATGTTCCCACTTGAGGAAACAAAATCTGTGTGTGTGTGTGTGTGTGTGTGTGTGTGTGTGTGTGTGTGTGTGTGTATGCCAGCAAAAAGCCAGCTCATTTAAAACAATGAGCATTTCTGAATGACCTGAGTGGGTAGCCCAGGATGCAGATGCCAGAACCTGCCAGCAAGCAAGGATAATGGTGGACCCTTCTGATGAAGTACCCTATAACATGGCTGATATCCTGGTTCACCAAGTGCAACTCGCCAGAAGAGATGCCAGGGATAGATGTATTTTAAGTGCACTCAAAGGGGGCAGGGTTTGTTTGCACGTCAGAGAGGTCACAACCAAGATACACATTTATAGTTAAAACCCCTATACTGCCCGTTGTGGGCGGGTGCCCACTCCAGAGATTGCCACAAACACAGGTTTTACTGTATGAATTGAACTCGGTATGTAACCCAGTAAACCCTTTCCCACTCAAATCACCCAAAAGTGCCCAGATGGAAATTGTCCAATTTCGCCAGCCTTAACATTTTTACTTAAATTTCTTGTTACCAGGAAACGGTTTTTGCTGAGATTTGTATGTAAGACCATTCATGAGGGCATGCACTAGGTCAATAGCTTTGCTTAGCACGGGCTCGGCTCCTCAGCTCAATAGCTTTCCTTGCCATGGGTTCAGCGCATTAAGTCAATAGCTTTCCTTGGTGTGGGTCAGGCACATTAGGTCAACAGCTTTCCTTGGAGTGGGTTGGATGCATTGTGCCCAATCTACACCAAGGAAAATTATTTACTCAGTTGTACATGTAGTCTGACCAGGACTGGTTTAAATGTACATTTTTCTGAATGCTGCGGTTGTTATATATTCGATAGGAGCTGCATGCTTACACAATCAGGGACTTAAGAATTCAGGAATAATAAATATTTTAAAAAAAGAAAACCTGAACTGTTTGTCAGCAAAATTACCAGAAAACTCACCATAATCTTTGGTACTTCATTTTAAAATCTTGTAGCCATTGGCTAATTTCCCTTGACCATTCTAAAGAAACATCAGCATTTTGACCCATTGAGAGGTGATATTTATGAGCCATACCTGAAAAATGCAAAATAATCTGGTATGTTTGCAGTTTACATTTACATGTGGAACTAAGTGGAACATTTTGGTTATAAGCCTGGCTTACCATTTGCAAATTTGATGCTTTAACTTGTTTGCAGCTTCCAAAATGACTCATTTTACTGGTTACAAATAACAATGGGGAATACACCACTATATGGCACTGTTTGTATCAATCCATTTGATCAGCATACACTGTAAAAGTACTTTTTTATGCGAGAATATAGATTTTCACATTTTTTGTACAGTGTTGTATATCAGGCATTTAACTGAAGATGTTAATTTTGAGATATTTTGGACATAGTCGGTAGTTGCTATATAAAACCTATGTGAATGAAAACATAATGAAACATGATTATATTTTTTTTTTTTTTTTAACGATTTTTAGTCATCAGTGAAACAAAATGACTGTACAGTAGCTGGCCCCACCCTTTGCCTCCTTGGCAGACCCCAGGCCTTAAGCTGGTGGACTGGGATGGTAGCCAGATACATAAATGGCCTGAGAGTCAGCTAAACAAACACTCCCAACCTCAGACTGTGATACCGCCTGACATAATCTGACAGCCAGTTTTTGAATGCACTGAATTCATTTCCAGTGAGCACCCTAGCCAACTGACAAAATCAGAAAGCCGAGTCATATGGAAGCTGGGTACAAATTTGATTGAAAAAATGCATTGTTTGCTTTTTCAATGGTCACAATAGGGACAAATTGCTGTACTGCACACAAAAGTTATGGGGCACCTATTAGAGCATCACTGATTATTATTTACACCTGTGCGGTTTTCTCAAAAAAAAAAAAAAAAATGACAGCCAACTGGGAAAAATTGACGCATGACTTGTTTAGCATGTGGTACATAGGGTTGTGACAATGGACTCTTTCGTGAAATTGTGCGTTTTGTGATAGACTGTTCAACATTCACACGATGCAGGTATGGTACAACAAAATTGACAAACATCTCCATTTTGGCCAAGCTGGAACATGGGAAATGTGTTCGACCTACACTGTTGCCACAGTCAGTGGGATGATGGAGCTAAATTTTGATCGTTTTATCTCCCAATCTGCACATGTCAAGCATAAAGAACTGCATTTTATGGAAATATAAGGGTTGCACATTTCTCGTGGACACACAATATAATACCCTGGATCTTGACTTGAACGTGTCTCACTTCAGCAGTATTGTGATAAGGCAATATTTTGTTTCAGTTATATGTGATAAAAACAGTTCTGATGGCAATTATCTAATGTGAGAGACTCAATCATGGATAATGCACAGTGTCGTCTGGTTTCCCTTTTCACTCATTCATCTGCCGGCTTCATTATACAGAAGGGGTATTGTTACATTATTCTGACAGGAATGGCGAATTGTTCTGGAGAAGAAACTTTTCAAGTATGAGTGAAGCTGCAGCCTTGAAATTTGTGCCATACCTGTTTGCTTGAATGGGTATACAGTAGGACATCATTAATACAGACCTCAGTAATCTGTACGTTTCACTTTATCAACACAAATCTCTGGGAACAGAATCATTTCAATTGCACTGTCTTTCCTGTGCATAGTGATTCAGTAATCCAGATGCTTCATTAATCTAAACAGCTCACTAGAGTACAAGAGTGTTCGGATGAACCAGGTTCCACTGTAGTTTTTGTTTTCCTGTGGAACAGATGAATCTCTGTGTTTTCTCCGTGCCACTTTGTCTGTTCTTTGGCTACATGATCACTGTTTTAGTGCTGAAAAAGTGGCCCAACCTCCTGGTTGGATCAGCAGTCCATAAGGCCATAAGAAGGGTGACCGTGGGCACTTTAAATATTAACCCTGAAAGCGCTGATTTAAGACTGAGTCAACAGCTTTCCTTGGGGCACTTTGTGTGCAATGCACGCAAAGTGTCCCAAGGAAAGCTGTTGACTAAGACTACTTTTTGCTTGAGACTAGGCTTGCTGGTATTTGAATGAAAGGTATCTTCATGAAGAATTTGAATCTTTTAACCATTATAAGTTCAACGGTTACGAGAAAACGACCAGCCGTGCTTAGCACTTTAAGGGTTAATACCCTGACTACAAATAAAATGTTGTTGATCTGGTTAAGGCCCAGTGGAGCAGAGATAATATGGAAATGGTCTGGTTTGTGGACAAGGGTTTCCGTGACCCTGACATGCATATGTAAGTCATGGTGTTGAACTTTGAAAAAGTTTGTTGACAAGTAGTAATTTGTGGACAGGTAAAGCCAGAAAAATGAAACTTTTAATATCAGAAGCAATTTGTTGGTGACCTTGACCTGCTTTTAATGGCAGTCATAAGGGTACGCCAGGTACATCCATTCCAGTACATTTTTTTACTATGAGAACATTCTGAGGCAGAACTTAAAAGTTTTGAAAAGTAACGCTTGCTCAAGGTGTTTCTGGATTGCGCATTGTGCAGTTTTAAAGCTCAGCGGTCAGAGAAAGTTGCTACTTGGAAAAGGAATGGTTTAAGTGAGCATTATGTGTTGTCCCAGCTCATGTAAACCATGTTGAACTGGAAGAAACTATACTCTCTATGATTAAAAAGAGAGAGAGAGAGAGAGAGAGAGAGAGAGAGAGAGAGAGAGAGAGAGAGAGAGAGAGAGAACTTGGGTTCTGAAATTTGAAGTTTTCGACATTACATTGTACTTTTATCCACATCAACTGAATTTATTTGGAGCCTGTTTGAATGCACAAACCTGATTGGCAAAGGGGGAAATTTTGAACCAGTTGGTTTGCACTGTGTTACCACGGATAACCACATGAATGCATATAATTAATCATGACCGCCCTGCACCAATTATATCATTGTACTGTTTGTTTAAATGCTAATTTAAAGGGGAAAACACAGCTCCAGTTTAAGAAGCAATGGTATTTGAATTTCTAAATAGATCATGAAAAGTCTCAAAGGTAGAAATCACGAACGATCTGGTAAAGTGCATCATCAGTGTTACTGTCCAACCTTGAACAATAGAACAGGTGAGTGGAGACTTGACATAAATATTTCCATGGCTGATAAATAAAGTAATTATGTGTTCAACCGAAAAGCAGCAGTGGTATATTTTAAATACCAGCTGGTGTATTTACTGGTCGAGTGCATCTGTACAATGGACGGTGACCCGAAACACTGTACTCCATGAGTACGATGTGGACTATGTGTCAAAGGGGTTTCCCAGTGTTGCTGTATATCTTGGTCATTGAAATTACATTCTCAAAAATGGAAGTCCAGGATAGGATATGTCTGCAAGCAGGAAGCCGTTATTTGTATGGTTAGTGCTTGAACCAGAATTTGATCTAGAATAAGTGTTGATCATAATGAAGAGGTTGGATGTGTAACATGCCCAAGGTGGAAAAAAATCTCTCTCCACCCTGTGCACAACTGCATCTATCCGAACTATCTTCTGTGGAACTTACTCGGTAAACATTGGCAGAAACTTGGTGTTACCATACCAAGAATATGGAGTTATTTGATTTTGAGCCAAGATCTGGCTTTGGCTGTCGAAGTGTAGTTTGGTCATAGAATTTACTTAATTTAATAATGGACTGCAAAACTACAAATCTGTCTCAGTTCTGAGGGTGGTTCCTTGTGTGGTCCAAAGATGGTGTTTATCCAGATGAGCCCTGATCAAAATTCTGGACGTGATAAGGCTAGCTATATAAAAGGACAGTCCAAGCCTTGCCAGTCAGTTTATAGAGATTGGTTTGGGTAAACATATTTTTTTAACAATAACATTTTATTTAAAATACAAAACCTGACTTGAAAAAAATAAAATGAAAGATCAGCGAAAAAGTGGCAGGTCTAACAGGGTCTGGGAAGTGGTCTACAGTGAAACCTCCCTGTACTGAACACCCTTGGGACCGGAAAAAAGTGTTCAGTATAGTGAGGTGTTCGGTATAGGGAGGTTTGATAGCATTGAAAGTATATATTTAGGACAGAGAAATGGTGCTCAGTATAGATAGGTGTTCGGTATATAGAGGTGTTCGGTTAGAGAGGTTTTACTGTATTTGGTTTGGACTTGAGAGGTTCTACTGAAGTTGGAAGTATCTATTCACCAGCTAAACATGTCAGATTATTGTTAACTGTTCGAGTTCAAAGTCACCACCTGGGTCCTGTAATTGCAATGTGTGTGATATTGAGTAATAAGTTATAAATAGAATCACATGATACGATAGTCATTTGAATCAACAAAGTAAATACATTGTGATTATAAAGAAAGTAATAAATAAATAAAAAAATAATAAAACTTTAAAAACAGTGTCACGGTGGTTTCTGTTTCAGTAACATGTCATTCTTGCAGTTATGTATCTCACTGAGACAGTAAGAGCAGTTTTAATGGTTTATATATTGAAAGTGGTTACTTTTGTCAAAGAATTGTAAGCCTGAAATTTTCAAGCTGGTCCACCACACATGTCAGGTGAATGTTCTTTCATGAGTTAATTTGTAAATTGATGTGACCGTTGCAGGTGAATGAACAAAATAAAAGGAACTCTGTCAGTATTGCAAAATAACATGCTAGTCTTCTCATTTGGAACGGTAAAGGGTTAATCTGAAAATCGATGTAATATAAATCTGTGATAATCCAAATATCAATTGATATAAATTTTTAAACCTGTGTCCGTATTGATAATTCTAAGCCACTGGCTTATTGTGTGACCTTGTTTGTATGCCAGTTATCCACACAAACATGTAGAGTACACACGCCCACATTCATATAAGTGTTTCCTTACTGATGTTTGATCATCAGAGCTGCCGCCCTAAATGCAGAGTTATCTGCCTTCCCTCTTTGGGCTGTTGTACATTGACTCCAGGACAAAGTTCTGACAGGAGCACTAAAACAATCTTGAAACATTGCAATGTACTTCCTGGTGGACACTTGGAGGGCATCACCAAGTTTGCCTATTCTGCCAAATTTTCAGGTGCCTTATTGCATGTTGGTCTCCAATCAATGTACCATCTCCTCCCTCTGCCCCCACTCCCAACCGCCGCCATCACTAAGTGTACGTCAGGTGGATTGAGAGGGAGGGGTCACTTGTGAACTTCAAAGGCACATGCCAGTCAACATGAAAGGGTTAATCTGGTCACTCCCAAATCCTGTGCCTTGTGGGAAATGAGTGAAACTGTGCCAGAAATCGGCCATTTTGTCTTCCAAAGTTCAGCAGACAAAGCAGTGATGGTACTTAAACAATGGAGTAAACACTATTTATTGGATTTATTTCTTCAACCCTCAACATGCTTACAGCATCATTAAGTTTTGGTTGGTGTTTTTTTCTTATGTGGGATACCTTAAGTTTAATATCAGCATAGCTAGGTTAGCGCTAGGATTTTAAAATTAGTAGCCAAAATTTCAATTTTCCTAGGAAAGAGCTACACAGAATTGAAATCTGTTAAATTTCTGCATGAAAATAAAGAATATTTGGGAAATGTTAGTAGCCATTTGCTACTTTTAATAGCCATTTTGAAGTTTTAGTAGCATTTGGCTATTTTGGCTACTGCTTGCGCTAACATAGGCATAGAGAGTATACAATATAATGGTTGTTTTCCTGCATGTTCAACAGGTCAACAGAACTTAGAAGATCAAAAGAACATGCCGGCAAAGTGCTGAAAAATGGTTACTTTAGCCAAATTGCGTTTCTAAAAACTCTCCTTTTCCGCTCAAGACAAACACTGCATGTGGCGATGTTCCTTGCATTCTGCGGACTGCATTGATGCAAGTTTCATTTTGTTTACCGAAACGTTTGTTTGGTAGTTTGAACGCTGAAAATTCTGCTTATTTTGAGAAAATACTTTTGGTCATTGAAACACCCTCCACACTGTGCATGGAACTTGTCCTTAGCGAGACAGGTGCATGCATTAGTATGGAGAAAAACAAATGTGGTGGGTCAATATTGCATAATTTTTTAGACATTAATTTTGTATATTTGTCTGTATGGTGGATGTTTACTTCTACGTCAGGAGTAGAATCCAAAATGGCGTCACTAGGTCCAGTAAGATGAGCATGCGCAGCATTAACGTAGCGCCAAATGGCAAAATAAACACAAACGCATGTTATATGAAGAAAATACACCGAGGCAGACATAGCTTCAAAGAGGGTCCGCTGGTGCCCAGTCCTTCTGACATGTACGTCCCTGTTCACATAAACACAGGCACACACATTGCTGGCTACCTGGAATTTGTCCCAATATGTTACAGCAACAAATAAGTTTTTAAAAATGCTCTAGAAAATCTGAAACCATAACTCCACAAAATGCGGTCACAAAAAGGATGGTTGTTGTGGGTTGTTAGGTGGTCATGCTTGGATGTCACAGCTTATCCTGTCCATGGCTATCCTTGCTCGTTCCCTGCCTGTACCACAGTGACCTCTAGTGGCTGGGTCAGTTGTCTGGGACAGCTGATATTTTCATCTCCATAATAACCTGAGAAGGGTGTGGATCACCAACATCAAGGTGTAGTGTAGGTCATGTCCCATTGTCCAACACTTGACAGCTCACCTGAACACAGACCTCATCATGTATTATTGATAGTCTGCTTTAACTTTTTCGGAAGTTGGTGCTAAGACTTTTGTCAGTTTGTTCCACACTGCCTGGCAAGTCTTGCTACACATAATCTACCCTTGTGGTTGTTGTAGGAAGACTTGCTGGCTGTTATCAAGTGCTGGCTAGGTACGTTGGTACTCCAGTGAAAGTTCTTTTTGTGATGAATTTTAGTGTACAATTTACCGAATACTTCCAGCAAAACATGGAAAAGCTGCAAGGTTGGTATAATTGAAATTCAAATATGTGATGTGTGCATGTTATTCTTTTTGACACAGACTGGACACATGAATGCATTGTGGATAAAGGACAGGTCTCAGGTGAATGTCAATACAAATGTGGAAGCAGCATAGTTTTACTGCAGCTTTTCACAGTGAAGTCTTTATCAAGGAGAAATAACAGAATTGTCTGATTAAGGCACATGTAAATGGGTCAAATAACAAACTGTATTGATGTTCAGCGAAGAGCTTACTTTTCATTTTATCTTGCATCTATGTGCTTGTGATGCAGATGCTGTCAATTGAAAAATGAGGCTTGGAATCCTACTTAACTGGGTGACCTTGACCCACTTTTAAGGTCAGAAGGTCTTCAGTACTTAATAAATCTTATACATACATGTACCAATTACACTGTGCATGTATCAAATGTTCAATGTCTTTTTTCCAATTCATAGTCAAATTAGATGCAGCTGTGTAATTTAACTCTTTTCATGTTGAAGGCCATCATCAGAGCTTTTACATTTTCTTACTGGGAGCATGCTGTACAAAAACTACTGAATTTTGTCTTGGCATGTTCATACTAGAAAGTCTATAGTCTTACATACAATTCACATGTATTGAACTGCAACTATGTATACAGGATTATGGTTTTGTCTTTTTGTCCAGAACCACTTCATAGTCATCATCAGGCTATTCCGCAGTCAGAACTCTTTACTCTCCATGAGCTGACGTGTTACTGTTTAACCTATATACACATGGAAGAACTATTGTCCATATTGCACACGTTCTTCTGTAGAATTTTGACATAGGCTGTATTAGCCCAAATAAATTAAAGGGTCTTCAGCGGGTAGTTACTCAGAACATGTTTTGAAGCCTGTACCCGCACATGTCTCTCTGAGGAGCAGCATATTGTCTAAGCTAAAATTCAGCAAAGACAACCCACATAATAATGAATAAATGTGAATGTAGCAGATGATGAATTAGCTAAATACGTGAAGTTTTGCATGTAAATACAGAGCTTTATTATGAATGATGAATACCTGTCAAACCAAACATAATTACTAAATTTGTATAGTACAAGTTCAGATAAGAACAATTTGACATACTCCAGAACCATTTTGTACCATTTCTAGCGGGATAGCTTATCCTAGTTAAATCACCTGCCAGTGTATAAATGAAGTAGAAACAAACTGGGGTATTATAGTATTATATTCAGTCCCAGTGATTGTAAAATAAACAGTTGCAGCTAGATCACCTGTACAGACCGAGGGAAATTCTAACAAGTACTGCAACAATAGACATCCTGCACCAGAAATGTAAAGCAAACCCCATGATGACACCTGCTCCTCACAATAAAGCCCTATTTTACTGCCAACCATAAGTTAATGTTTCAACGTAATGGGTCATGTCTGTTACATTTGAGTAAATACTGTCAAATTTGAGTAATTTTTGACATTGAGTGAATGTGTACCTAGGCATGTCAGAAATGAATGAAAGTCATTAGCATTCAAGTCAAAAAGATGTTATTAAAATATAATTTTTCTTGAACCCAACAGTGTAGTATGGAATGAGTTTTGTCAGTGGGACAAGTCTGTATCTGGAACACTTGGGTCTCTTCACGTTACTACTGGTGAAGAGGGGTCACGTGGCATCTCCTGACCAATAAGATTTTGCTTGAGATATCATGTGATCCCGCTTGACAGCAGCAGAAAAATAAGTCTACATGTACTTGATTTTTTATCCCATTTGATGAGAGAAAATGATAGAAAGTATGGCTCTTGTATGTTAGATTTTTAAATTATATTTATTTGTTTCAGGCACTGGTGACTTAGGAAATGCAGCTATGAAGGGTTGGCCTGTCCTCTTTCATAACACCCATAGTGAGAACATCCAGTTGTCTCTCGATCGACGGCGAGCAAAGCGTGCTGAGAGCTTCTGCAAAGGAATATGCTTCAGCAACCGCCCAATTGCCATCAATGAACGGGTATACCTGAGGTTTGCAGAGGTGTCTACAAGTTGGAGTGGTGTTTTACGATTTGGATTTACAGCCCATGATCCAGCCACCCTCAATGCAGCCCAGCTGCCCAAGTATGCATGCCCAGACTTGACTAATAAGCCAGGCTATTGGGCTAAGGCATTGGGCGAACGTTATTCGGAACAAGGCACAGTGGTATTTTTCTATGTGACTCGAGGAGGCGATATTATGTATGGCATAAATGGGGAAGAAAAGGGAGTCTTCTTTAGTGGAGTTCAAACTAATGTGACACTATGGGCTCTTGTAGATATATATGGAAATACAATGGCCATGGAATTTATAGGTAAGTGCAAACATTGCTGGCCAGTTTGCAGCAGTTTTTAAATTCTTTAGTGATTTTTATATATATATTTTATGTTTGGAACGAGCGGGACTCGAACCTGCAACCTTTGGCACTAGTCGCCTAGCTGAAATGGGAAACGCACATATCCACTCGACCAAATCCCCATTCTAAAAAGAATGGTTCAATGGAGGTTGTTATGCGTGAGTGCCATATCAAAACGGTTATGCAGTATAAGTACTGAGTCGGACTTACATATATATATATATATATATATGTAAGTTGATTGGATTTAGGCTAATGGGGGCTGCTAATAACACATGGACATGCATGCAAACCTTTTAAATTTTAATCAGTCCAAAGTACATTTATTTTCTGTGAAAATCTATGAAGTGGGGGAAACTTGATTGCAGGAAGTAACTTTTGACCAATTTTAAACCCAAATCATCAATCAATAACTGTGGCGACTTCCGGTCACATAGATAGTTGCCTGCACAGCAGATGTTCCACTTTGTCAGGGGACTTGACGCAACTTCTGTATTGCCTTTACGGTAAGTGACTCCAATCGAGTTCAAAAGAAGAGACCCTACACATTTAGGGTGGAAACACACACGAAATTGGAAGAAAATTCCTGCATACAAAGATGGAGCCGAACTTCTTTTGAGATAGCTGCAAGAAGTAAGAATTGATTTAAAGATATGTTGACAGGTTCATATGTATTTATTTTATACACAGGCTGTTCCCATGAGTGAAGCTTTTTAAAGCATATTTCAGCCATAAACAAAAAGAATATTACCTTTAGCATCAATGATGCTTGTAAGCAAGTTACAAAGACAAAAATACCCTGCGGCTATTTTGCAGCTATATATAAGCAACATAACTCCACAAAAGGATGTCATAAAATAAACAGGTGGAACACTTTAGTTTCTGCACTTTAGTTTCTTGACTTCAGTATGTGTCATTGTGACTGAAGACATATACGTGACAGCATATAAAGTATACATACTTCCCTGACAGGTAGATTGACACCTCAAAACTATGCGATTGTTGTGGTAGGTTATACCTGAGCCCTGTAGATCTGCGTGCAGTCAACTGAGGGACCGCAGTGGGATGTCGCCATAGATCATCCACAAATGCTGTCACTATACACAGCCTTCAGGAATAGAAGTTCTTGTGCTCATTGCTTCATGTGAGAACTGCAATATGAGATGAGTACTCCAGGGACAGGTCTCGACTTAACAAATCTGTATCCAAAATTTGAAGTACAGGTATAATATACAAGAATTGGGTCTTGGTCCTTCAATAATTTATTTTAAAATATTTTAGCCATTTTCACATTTCTTTAGCCAAATTCAAGAAACACTAGCATTTGGCTAATTGGCTAATGGTCAGAGCAGTCCCTGATACTCACCTGTGTCATTTTTGAATTAAGGCAGAATGAGATAATGTGCCAAAAGTATTCAAATTTATCAATTTAGGAAGGAGCTGTCATATCTCTGCATTGAGGGTATTCAGAGTGGTGCCGTAGTAAGAGTGGTAGCTTACGATTAGCCTTTTCCTGCTCAAAATCAGCCCAAAATACCCAGGTGTAAAATTCCCATCTGCTTCTTTTAAAAATGTTTTTTTTTTTTTTTTACTGAAATTGCATGTTAATAGAAAACATTCACCTGCAAGTTATTGATAAGTTGTATCATGCACCAGGTCAATAACTTTCACTGGCACAGGTCAGACCTCCACCACATCAAGGAAAGACCGAGTCTTATTCTTCTAACCAGATAAGGGTTTAAAATAAAGCACTGTGTGCAGAATTAAGCACGGTGACAACTCCAGCCAAAAAGGAGATGTTACATAAAATACTCTTTTTGATGATGCAGTGTTGCAACATTTCAACGTATGTACATGTATACCGTTTACATATTTTGTATCCAGTGTTCTATTTGTATGAAATGTTTGAAAAGGCCTATTTTTTTCAGAGTGTACCCTTTTTATATTAAAACATCAAACATGTACTTCTCCGACAAAAATATTTGTTCAAAACCCATTAATTTTTTCTGAAAATCTCCACCGGAATGTACCAAACTGAACAAATTTTAGACAAATTTCAAACCCTGCTGGAGGTAAGTACCATGTAACCCTTTCCAAACCAAATACCGTATGTAACCCCTTCCAAACCCAACCCATAGGTTCCGAGACCAAAGCATCACGAAGCCATTTTCATGTTCCTTGATCGCAGATGGGACTGTGCCTGACTGACCCCAGTGTATAGTCACGTCTTCTCGTCTCTAGGTTTGATCACTGTTAACTTAGCCGGTCACGAGGCCTTGAGAGTGCAGGGCTGACCGAGGCTCCTAAGACAGGGTCCACTGCATTAGAACTTGGTCACACCTGAAACAGAAACGGTCTGGACGAGCTCTGGTCTCAGGTGCAACAGTAGTACATGTTCTTGCTGTGTGTGACCTTCAGTTATGACCAGAAAAAGTGGTCATATTCAGCAAGTGATCTGTCACTTCAAGCAAATTGACAAAGAAATTGACTATATTGTGCCTCGAAAACTGAGTTCACAAAAAGCAGAGAAATGAGCTGTGGGGACACATGTAGGAAGGCCAAGCAAAGCATACCAATTTTTTTGTGATAAGTGCCTAAGAAATTCCAGGTAGATAGTTTGGCATTTTTTTTAAGCTCAGTTTTGTTGAATTTTTATTTTGTCGCTCTGTTTTTTTATTTTTTTATGTATTTTTTACTGTATGTTACCAATTTTTGTGGGTTGAATTTAAAACAAGACAATTTTATTATTTTTTACTTTTTTTTTCACTTTCTACCACCATATAAAAATCGAGGCTGGAGATTTTTCTTTTTTAGGCAGGTATGTCAGGTAACCAGAAAGAGGGGTAAAGGTCAGCCAGTGTACACTATACATTGCAGGTGGTGGAATAGGAAGTGGGCTGCACGCCACCCACCTACACACCCTGAGGGCACTCGGTGAATCAGTTTTGTCGCCACTTAAATGGTCATTAACCCTCTAACCCATTTCCTTGGTTGAAGGGAGAATGGAAAATCAAAATTGCCGTCATTGACATTCATAAATTATAGAAATAACTATTTCCTGCACAGGAAGCAAAACAGGAAGTGCACGTTGTGACACGCTGCAAGTGCATAGAACGGCAACATCTGAAAATCAGCGATTTCTACTAATCGGTGATGGATGTCTTCCCAAGAGAACTATCACTGACACGCCTCATGAATTGATGACACCATGGGCAGCCAGACTTCAGGCTTAAGCTTGCTTGTGTGCATGTGCACAGTGACCAGATGAGAAATCATCTCCACTTTGTCAGTGATCTCTGCAGCTTTTCATAAAGGCAGGGCAATTACATCTAGAAAGGGCATTTTTTAATGTGGTAAGGACCAAAAAGGGCACCTCAAAGGTCAACTTCTACAAAAAGGGCATAGTTTTGATGCAAAACCCAGAAAGTTCTTAACAGTTGTACCCACGTTAAGGTAAAGAATTTTTATGAGTTCAGCTTACAAATTGTATCACTAAAAATTAGGGAAAATATGACAAATATGCCCTAGTTTATCAAGGCATGGTGTATAGACCCGGTGTATAGGTCAGAAAAAAAAGGGGCAGGGAGCAAAATAAAAAGGCAGGGAGCAAAGAAAAAGGGCAGGGAGCAAAAGAAAAAGGCAGGGTAAATCTCCCCTATATTTTGAGCTGCAGAGAACACTGTTTGTACTTACTTCCGTTAGCCATAGGAAAAGCACCCGACACTACTGAAGTTTTACATTGTTATTTTTATGTCTTCCCTTCTTGCTCTCGGAGGGAAAGCAGTATGTGTTGTGGTCAGCCCTATCATTGCTATACAAATGTCAGGCTAGTTGCTTTGGATGTCTCTCCCTGTGTATGTTCTGGGCGGGGCATTGTGTTTTGGAGTTTTCCATCCCTGCGCCCGCCATCTGTCCAGTCAATGTTTGTTGTCATGATATCTCAGAAATACATGGACAGATTTTACTCAAATTTGGTACACGTGTGAATACAAGCACCTCGTAAGCTACACATGATTTCTAGGTCACTGTGACCTATTTAATTATTACTCTGATCTATTTAGTGATGAGAATGCATCAAGTTTTGGTAGTGTTTAGTCAAAGTACACTTGGGGACTTTCATCATAACAATACAGTGTGTAAACCTATTGAGTTGAGCACATATTTTACTAGTGTCCATGACCTACATATCGTAGGTCATGCCCAATCTATCTGAAAGCTTGTTTTGCCCTCATCACTCAAAAAGTTTTCAGCCAATGAGAAAAGAATTGAGTTCTGTGGATAGTTTCTGCAAAATGACATTTTATGTCAACCCTTAATCAGAAAATGTTTGGGGTCAAGGTCATACATTTCTCAGGTCCTGACCTACTTGTCAGAAATACATATATGCAAAGACAAGACAAGGCCAGAAAAGCTGGCATGCTTGGAGGGTGGGAAAGGAGTTTCCCGTACTGGCATACTGGGGCTTTTTAAATTTACCGTACTGGCATACTGGAAGCCCTCTTATTTTATGTACTTCGTACTATCCAAAATTTTGAAAGATTTTTATTTTCCATACTAGGTACTCTAGAAAAATAATTACCTGTATCAGCGTACTGAACCCCCCCCCCCCCCTTACCCCCCTTCTGCTTGCTGTAGTGATTTTATGTGACATATTTCGTGCTACCTTAGACCCACGAGGAACATCCTACAACTGTGTGAGTTCTGAAGGAAAAGCTGGCATGGGGCCGTTTTATACAGTGAAGTAACATGGTGCAAGTCACACTAATCAACATCATCTGCATAACTCCACTCTCGTAATCTTTGCGCTTGGTCTGCTGGACTGTTCATCTCATAATGAGGGGATATCAAATGTTGTGCAGATCTTGATCTACATGGTGTGCATCAGTTCAAAGTGCAGTAGGGTCACAGAGTCACTGTATGTGACTAAGATAGGGAAAGAATTAGCATCAAAATTGAGATACTTGTCAGAAAAAGCTTTTTTTTCCACCTGACTTGGAAAGTTTTCACCCAATTTTAATGACATTAAGTTCTATACATAACATGTATATATATATATATATACAGTGGTACCTGCTATTTAAGACCACCCCTACAGCCAACAAAAAGTGGTCTCATACTGCAGGTGGTCTTAAATTGTAGGTATATTTAACATGTAAATACATCAGAGGGTCTTGAAAGAGTGGTCTTAAAAAGACATGCGGTCTTAAATTGGAGGTGGTCTTTGGAGCAGGTACCACTGTATATATATATATGTATATATATGTGTGTGTGTGTGTGTGTGTGTGTGTGTGTGTGTGTGTGTGTTTAGACACAGAGATCATACATTCCCATGAGAAAAGAAAGTTTTGTCATGTTGACCTAATTTTGTGAACCCTAAGAATAAAAAGCCATTTAGTCTTCCAAGATGATCTTAACCTGTAGACCTTAAGAGCTGAGTAGAGTCCATAGTGTTATTTTGTAATAACCGTGCATATTATCATTGAGTGCAGGGGTCACATTAAGCTAGCGTCCTGCGTCATAGATGCAAAAAATAAAGAAATGACTCCGGGAAATTAATAAAACATTGTCATTTGGCGTCTCTGTGGACGCACGCACAAAAACGCGATGCATTTTGAATGACACAACTGCAAAAATTACCCCAAGCAGTCACGGTGTTTTGTATCGACCATTATCAATCTCATGATTATTTATTGTACTGATGGAATCCTCTGATGTTCATCTTTCTGTGTAACAAGCTCTCTTATTTGCTAAGAAAAAATATTCCTGGGGTATCCTCCAAAAATTTCCCAGAATGTGAATGGATGTACGTCATTTCACCGCTTATAATTGTGCTGAGAGCACTTCCAGGCTCCTCATTGGGTGGATTTGATCACGTGCCGTTCAATGTCCAATCAAATTCATTGTTCTCCATGTGCTTGTCTCATGTCCGCAATGTTGGGCAGGTACAAGTCGTATTGCGCAAGGATTATTGGACTAAGATGTTAAATTTTCCCATCACATTTTCACCAAGAAGACTTCCATCGAACAAATCTAGACCCAGATAAAGGCAGGAGTGAAAATTCATTACGGATGGCAAGGAAAATACGCAGATTAGTCATCGCAAGGTTACACTTGGACGAAGCGAAAATTTGCATTAGCCGGCCTAACACGATGTTGTTCATCACGGTCTCCGATGGGTCACGTGGTTATTTGTGTCTTTTAAACAAAATTTGGTTGTTTTGATTTTATTGAAATGTTTGAATGGAACAAATCTGTATGGCAGAACAAGATAGAAATGAAATTTATGATCGAAGGCCGGAAAAAAATATATAGCGGAAAACCATGCCTGGGTGCATGCCCGTAGGCTGTGTACACTCGCTTGTGTGTGTGTTGCACGGCTTGTAGGCCTACCGTGTTGCTTGGTGAAAAAAGTGACCGCACTTAAGATCAGACTCTTAACACCGCCTAAGGCATCAAATTTTTCAGGTATATTGAAATAGAAAGTGCACAGAAATATAAAGTATATAATTTCTGACCATTTCATCACGTGGAATCAATCGCAAAAATAACAGAGCCCAGGGGCCAGGCACGTTCAATCACGCATGCCGCTTGTGCAAGCGAGTTTAAAAAAAATTGTCCGGTGACACACGGTGTGCAGCACCAGATACTGGCACAGTGGCAGCGTGCTAGGGGTTAAGCCCCCTTCACAACCATTTTTTGGTAGACCAGGGATGTGTTATAGACTTAGTCTGAATAGCAGGTTCCTGGGTAGATTGAATCCATCCTTGGTACAGTCAAATATTTTTAGACCCTTTTACATCAAGTTGGCATATTGGTAACTTTATATTCAATCTTAAATTTTATAATACTGAGCTACCTACGTGAGCATACAGACCCTATGTTATGTTCGTTTCTAGGCTTAAGTTACCTGCATGTTTTATTTATTTATCATTTTGATGTATGTTGATTATACCAAATAAAATCAATTAATCATATTACATCAAATGAAGTCCACTTTGCACAATTTCAGACTGGACCCAGCGATTCAGTTCATGGACCCGCTATTTTTCCTGAAAAAGAAGAAAGATGAGTCCAGCGGACCCATACTGAAAAATCCTTAATGTGACCCCTTGAGTGCCAGATATTTTATAAATATCATATTTTTACCACTTGTGACCTGATAAAGAGGGAAATATTTTGTCCTCATAATTAAAAATGTGAAAGCAGTCTTAACAAAATTGTGTTCTTGGGAGCTTGGTAAGGACTGATCAGACATCTGGGTCACTGTGACCCACATGTTACGTTGACCTATTTACTGACCAAAGAATGCATCATGATATGCCAACCCTGCAACCAAATGTGTTACCCAATACATTCAATATATCATGAAGACTTTCTTTGATGTTGGTCAAATTTTGCTCGTCAGTAATTCATTACTCAAATAGATGGGCACTTTCTCTGTCACTGACTTTGCTCAAATTCTGCACATCAGCAATTCGTAAGATCAGATGGGCAAACTGAGGAGTATTGCACTCCGGGGTGAGGGAGGAGATCTGTGAGAATGAGCATACACCAGTCCTCAAGCTGTGGAGTATGTCAAATATACATGGACTAGTAGCACTCAAACGTTGCGCAGAGGAGCCTCGTGGTCTTGAGACGAACTAAGTACACGTCTGGGTCACTGATCTTACTGACCCCTAGAGGCCAGCATGTACATTGACAGTCCAGCTCTTGGAATAGCTCATCTAGCCTTAGCCTAGTGGCATTCAGTGGGCAGATCATTTGCCAAATTTAAATGTTCGATAACGTTTCTTTTTTTTAAAGTGAGTGCTGGTGAATATTTTACTGAACTTGGCCCAGCTTTGACTTAACCTCCCACGTTTCGGGTGTCGTTGTCTTCAAAGATTTGGCTTGAATTTTCTAGGGGTCTGTCAGGTTATTCGCCCTGAAACTCGCTTCCTGTTCACCCCAAACCCTCCTGAAGGCCTGTTAGCAGATGGTAGTCCAAATGTCTGTGCAGTCGCTCGATGCCAGACATGATACACAGACAAATTTTAATCAAATTTTGCACAAATAAACCACACAAGACAAAGGTGAAATCTTGATATTTTTAGGTCCCTGTGACCTCAGGAGCAATCATGTTAGGCAATGATTTTTAAGATTTCAAAAAGGAAGCAGCAGAAGAAGACATTTTGTTAAGTTAAGTTAAGTAAGAGGACGCACTGATCTCCCATGATGCACCAAATGACACTGAAAAAGAGACATACAGGGTAGACCTTTGGGGTTTTCTCTAAAGGAGCATAGACAAAGAGGTACATTTGTTTATGGCCTAACAACATGTAGATTAGGGCTGTCTATTTAACTCTTTAAGTGCCAAATTTTGGACTAAGTCAACAGCTTTTCTTGGCATGCATTGCGCCCAATGCACGTTGAGAAAAGGTGTTGACCTGGGATATTTTCTCTGGCACTATAGGCAAACTGGTACTTCAATGAAAGGTCTTGTTACGAGGAATAGGAATCTGAGATCCTAATGACAATTCAGGCTTGTCTGACTTACGTAAGGACTTTAGGCGTGATTGGCACTGAAAGAGTCAAAAGATTTTTGTGTTGCTTTTGTTATAACACACCAGACACTGCCATTGCACGGTAAAAAGGACCTGTTACTGGCCTCGGGACATACATGATCATGCTGTGTATTGACCTCTTTATGATTTATGATCTGATGGTGTCAGCAAACGGAGAGTTATCATTCACAGCCAGACCATGTCACAACAAGGAGACTAATGGACTGAGTGAGGACCAGGAAATTCCACATGATGCGGTTTGAACGGAAACCAGTCTTGAGATCATATTGATCCAACATCTGCTGATAGTCTCCAGTGTTGAAAGACGTGTTTGTGTCTGTCTGGGCTATTGTTATCTGTCTGGAGCTACTAAACCAAAGCACAGACAGTACTTGCAATTAAACTCTGTGGTCAAACTCAGTTCCACCAGTCACAAGCATCTTATATTTTTCAAACAGTAAGTGGTTATTGAGAAATGGAGTTGAAAATTAAAATAAAACATACAAAATTGAAAAAAAAAAAAAAAAAAAAATTGGGAAATTTAGCTGAAAGATCAATCAAAACCCTGTTTGATCACACGCACAGAGAGCATCCGTTGGACAGGCCAAAAAGCCCTTTCTAGAAAGGGTGGAGCCATGTGAGCTGTAGTGCAGATAATAATACCATATTATCCTTTTTTAGCGCCCCTGCCCGCTCTGTGCCCCCTTACTATTCTGGCTTAGAAAATATTCCTATTTTAGACAAGTTTAGCAAAATTTTGCTGTTTTCTAGCTAGTTATATGCCAAAAAAAGGTCTGTTATTGAGACAAATTTAGTCACTGTAAATTTCCTTTACACCCTGGGTGCAAAATACAGATACAACGGTATGCTGAGCTACAAAAACTGCTATTCATTGAAGGGATTACAGACGTGAATGGACCTCTGTACAAGTCCCAAAATAACTGCATGTACCCATTTTCTGGTCGAATCAGAAGTGATTGCTTATAAAGTTTGGAGATGTTTGAATGAAACACTTGTTAAGGTTGAAAAATTATTCAGTTGTAAAAATTAATTTGACCCTTACTACATGCTAGTTTGCTGGAATTTAACCCAAGATTTTAAAAGGTGGGTCACTTTGACATGATTGCCAGATAAACATGATATTTAAGTTGCAGTGGAGTTTGATGCAAAATAACACAATTCAGATGCTCTCTGCACCAAAATTGGGTGTACAAATGAATATTATTATCCTTTTGGGGTGCGGGCCCACTGTCTGCAGAAGGTAGACAGACATGTGCCTGTTGCACAACATGGGAGGCATCCTTGGAAGCTCAAACTGGCTTGGAGAAAAGTATCCCAAGTGGTGCCGGTTTTGCCAAACACCTGTCGAAGGTGTCCCTGACCTTGCCGCTGTTCCCCGTGTCATAAACTGGTCACAAACATTTGCATGTAGTTTCATGCACAACTGTCCTGCTTCAGTGTCCTTGCATGGTGATTTCACCTGCAACCCTCTCCCTCTTACACTGGCCAAAACTGGCGGGAAGTGAAATGTCGTCTGCTTCAGTGATTTCCTTATTAATTCCAGTGTTTGGAAAGAAAGAAGAAGGAGAATTGTAGATGAGTCTATTAGAATAGCATGTCACAGGTCAACAGCTTTTTTATGGGGCAGCTTAGTGAACCCACCCTGAAGTAGGCAGTCGACTGAGCCTTAATTCAAAGGGGAAAGGGTTACTGTGCACTATGATTATGACCTTCAAATATTCCAGTCACAGAAATAACAAAGCAGTGTAAACTTTATGGAAGTATGTTTTTACACATAAAAAAAAGAAAGAAAAAACAAGCTAAGTGTATTAAAATTAATATTCCCTTGCTTGAACTGGTCATCATTCCCCCCCCCCCCCCCCCGTTTTACGCTTATCTTGGCACATGACAGCCTGATAGTTTCATTTCACTCTTATGGTTATAAACGAGATTTGTTTTTTCCCCATGTGTGACACAAAAAAGCACTGCTTAAAGTGCTTATGAGGGCCTACCTGTATACTGTGTACAGTAATAAATTTTGTGGAGTGTCGCCAGCAAGCGTGATCCAAATATACCTAAAAATAGCCCACAGGGTTTGACGTCCACAGGTAACAAAGAAAGAAAAAAAGAAAGCTGACTAAAGTCCATTGGTTGGAAATGTGACTGCACTTATAAGCTGTAGAGTGTAACACAGTGTGTGCACCTGTATGGGCGATCAGCTCATTAGAGACACTTTGGTCTCTGATTTACCGAAATTCAGCAGACTTACGTGCAAAAGGTTAATGTGGAATCACATGGATTTCTGATGTACACATGCCAGAGTTTTTATTACTACGACCGTACATGGATTACAGCACCCAGGCGTCATTTCAAATTGAAAAAAAAATATATATTCCTGTTGGTGTGTGGATTACAATAACCAGTCTGAACCTGCCTGAAGAAGGTTAATTTGGCTTTCAAATTTATGTTGATGGTCCTACACAGGAGGCTGATGCAGAGGAAGTGAAAATTGATGTCCTATGGGATATGATGAATATTATGTGAGTCAGCAATATCATGGGTGCTAACACTGGACCACTGCCCTAGATACTTTCCCACCATTGGCCATCGACTAAGTCTCCTGCCGTATACAGCGGACTGTAGTCGTGACACGGGAGTTTCGTGGCATATAGCAGATCTATACGTTCAGTGCTCGTCTGGGTTTCAACATGCCTTTTAAAAGGAAGACCAGGAAGAATAAAAGCCAAAAAGCTGTTGCCATAGGTTGGTTGATATTTTTTTTTATGTACAGTGTTCCTTGGATATTTGTTCCCAGGGCAAGTTGACTTTTTGTTTTGTTTTGAAATTCTTGATGTGGTATTGTGCTTTTTTTTTTTTTTGTATTGAATTCATACCGTACCAAGGTGGTGAAAACCGCTGGTCAACATTTATTGCAACATGTGGTAGGTCATGCTCGAAGTACTGTACACCAGGAACATGACCAGACAAACGAGGTAAAACCACCCACGTAAGACCAGACATCATGGGTACGTGTATTCTGAAATGAAAGCTCATTTCTTGATGAATCTTAACGACATTAATGCATTTGCTGCTAATACCGAGTGTAATACACTGTGTGATCTGCCTACATGTCACTGGAACTGAGTGTTCTAGGTAAAAGACATATAATATTGAGGTGTGCCTCGTGGGGGGGGGGGGGGGTGGACAGGTTGTAAACTAGGCAGTGTGTATATTCCTTTCTGTTGGTGATTTGACCCAAGATAAGAACACCGAAGAACATACAAGTGATATCTAGGTCAAGCCCCCTCCTACCTGTCTTACATGCACCCAGTTCTGAAGATGCACCGGTGTGGCAGGGAATAATGTATACATACAATCAACTGTGTGGCGATATTGCCAGCCAGCACAATTGATCTCAGCGGGACTCATTGTGTTGTCAGTAAGCCACACAGAGGGTTATGCAAGCTGACACATGGATGGAGGTATATGAAAAGCATTGATGGCTTTGTGCTTTCACTCAACCTTCTTCTCAGATACTTGCACATTATTTTGATGTTTGTTATTTTTAGCTGTACTTTCATAGTTTTTCAACAGTCTGACAAATATTCATGATTTAACACAAACTAGAATATGAAATTGCTTAATGTGTTCAAGTGACCGAGTCCTGTGGATTGATGTACATGTGCTTTCAAGTGAAAAAATATGCTTATTTTTGAGTGATAGATAAAATACTATGTGTCCCAGAGTCATGTGATATTATTAAATTCGGGTTCAATTCAATCTATCCCTCCCCACCCCCACCCCCCCCCCCCAAAAAAGGTAGGGAAATTAAACAATTTAGTACATGCAGAAAAAAACAAGGATATGAAAGCAGGCACCAATCAATAGAATCAGGTATATGAGATTTCATATGTTTAGTGGATTTGTACTATTTCAGCACCTCATTTCAACTACATTGATCATATATTTCCTTCATATTTCATATTAGTTCAGCTATTTTGAACCTCAATTTTACCTTGATTTCAAGGTCTTTCAGATAGATTTGGGGATTTTCTGATATTTTTGTAACTGGCTTCTCACAGAATTTCCTGTATTTTTCTAACTGCCCCCTCGCATGTCTGTAGAATGAAGATTATAATGTTATAAATGTATTCTATTATGATGTTAACCCGTAACCATGAACCGACCAATAGGAATTCAGAATGAAAAACAGTGATAACATTATTACAAGCTGTGGGAAGTATTTTTGCAAACGCCCACATCCCAATTGATCAGCAGCAGACGGCACTGTCTCCATTTAATTGTGTTAAATACACCTATTCAGCAATTCATGATAATGGAACTCAGGGTCTGTGTCTGTACCTTGACCCAGTCACCACCATACCACCTTTATGCCTTTGGCTCAGGTGCTCTAATGGTAGCCACATCAGGGCACTGGCAACACTTTCCACTAACAGTATGAATCCCACAGTTATATGACCATTATGGTAGTACTCATCCTCCTTCAGTTAGCAGACTGGAAATTGTGCAGATACAATGTCAAATGTCATCACTTTCTCTGTCTTTCAACAAGCTGTTGACTGGTTTTAAGTTTCCTGGTCCCGCTGACCTGTCAGTGAGCAGAGCTTACAAAATCCATAAGAAATGTGTTTGTTGTCCGTCTGTCTATCCATCAGACATTTTACATTTTGAACTTCTCAAAAATGTTGTATGGAACGTTTCAATTTTGGACATGGATGAACCTCAGATGGTCCTCAACCAAGTTTGTGAAAAAGATGATGATGCTTTCCTATTAATTCAATGAAATTTTCATTTTCAATTCATTTATGAGAAAAAAATGAGTACGTGTGTTTCTTCTTCACAAGAACTGCTTGGTCAGTTGATTTGGTATTGCATACAGGGTCACCTGGGGTCATGTAGTTCACATTTGGGTCACCAGATGGTGCTACTTTTTCATACATTTTGGGTGTTAAGGCTATTTTTGACTTCTTCACTAGAATGGCTACACTGAATTGCATAAACTTTCGTCAGAATGTAGTCTGACTAAAGGTGGTGAAAGGTTTGGAAAATGGTCAGGATAAGTTAATTTTTGATGAAGCTATGGGATATTGAACTTTAGGACCATGTGTCAGTAAGCGTTGCTATTGTACATGCATGTAGCAATTCACAGTGCCCTCAGTGAATCTGTCCTCCTTCCTGTCAAGTTCCTTGCTGCAGCCTAAGTGGCAACACAGGATCCTAATGTGAATAACTCCTAATGTATGAACTGTTTGAATGGTTAGCTTGGGCTACACCTTTCAGTCAAAAATCATTCATGGAGAATTTGTATGAGCCACACGACTCTTTTCGAATCCTCACTACTTTTTTGCAGAATGACCAAATATATATACTTTTTGAAGAAATTATTTTTACTTTTGATATTTACATGTGAAAATTGCAGGTAGTTTTTAAGAAAGTTGTTCCTAATACAGGCAGTGTTGGGAAGGAGGAAAGGAAAAAATCTATTTCTCTGCAGGCCATGGAAGATATAAAATGTACAACGGTACACTTTATAGATTTCAGATAAGTTGAGATCAAAGTAACATGTCTGCAGGTAATTCCACGTGACTTTTGTAGGGACAAGTAAATAAGCCTTGTTTCACACACCCCACCCCCACCCCGCCACCACCACCACCCGTGATTTTACCCAGAATGTGAAAACAGAAAGGTGATAAGTGTAATTGATACTCAAGAATTTTCTTGTTATGGGACAAATTTGTATCAAATGTAACCATATCATAATTTTGGCTGGAAATAAAGGCATGTTGGTTGCTGCTTGAAGGAGTGGTGTGTTTGGAATTTGAACCTGGTGTGATCATATAATCCATATGAGCAAGTTTTATAGTGAAAGCAGGCAAAGGGTAAACTTTTCTAGGGATAGCAGGGAAAGGCTAATTTTCGGCAGATAGCAGGCAAATGGTTAAGTTTTCTCATGATGATAGGCAAAGGGTTAGCTTTTACAGTGAAAACAGGCAAAGGGTTAACTTTTACAGTGATAGGAGGCAAATGGGTAACGTTTGTAGTGGTAGCAGACATAGAGTTAACTTACACTGTTTCTCTGGTGCAGAGTGAGAAAATCACTGATGGTCTGAGATTGAGAATTGCTTCATGAAGTCTTGGTTTCAAAAAAATAAATTGTATAGCTATTTTGAAACAGTCGAGAGAGCAAACAGTTCAATAACAAGCCAAAGTTTATGTGAAGTTTTCAATTCTTTCCATGCCAGCTGCAGCTTAACCCTTTCCCCTTGAATTGACACTTGAGTTGACAACTTTCCTTGGCATTTAGTGCCCAACTCATGCCAAGGAAAGTTGTTGACTGGGAGCGTGTGATCTTGATTGAGTTCATCTCCAATTCTCAGTCAAAATTGTTTTTCATTACTGCTGAAATTAGTTGAAAACTCTGAAGCAGACGACATTTGACCACCAGCTGGTTTTGGCCAGTTTGAGGGGGAAAGGGTTAAGTCAAACAACTTAAAATGAACTGTTATGAATTATAGTAAGGGTGCTAGGTTCATGTTCCTTGTAAAAAGGCCTTTCATTCAAGTACCGGCATGCCTGTACTGTACATAGAATATAATAATAGGCCAGGTCAACAGCTTTCCTCCGTGCTCTTTTGGCACAATGTGTCAAAAGTGCACAGAGGAAAGCTGTTGACTCCGTCCAAAATGCAGCACTGAAAGGGTCAACAGCTCTCAGGATGTACCTGACATTTGTAGTCCTTGAACCATGTTTTGCAAGGTCTGTGAGTTGTAAGGTTTACATTAACTCATTCCATACCAGTCCCTGATTTTTCTGTATATTTACCTAGTAGATTTAAGATGACAATTGCATATTTAAATTCTTCATGAAAAGAGCTTTTGTGCAAGTACCAACATGCCTAAAGCCTTAAGTCAGTGGTTCTGGCACTGCCTGGCAAGTCATGCTGCAGCTGCCGCAAGGGCAGCTGCAGCATGACTTGCCAGGCAGTGTCAGAACCACTGACCAAGGCCTGTGCCCATAGTATAGAATGAGTTAAGAAATGTCTTGTCATGAAGCTTTTTGTGTTACATCATTGCGTGGAGGATTGTTGCAGTGATGAGTGTTTACTCTTTATTGACAGACCAGGGAAGATGTTGAAGTTGTGTGAAGTTGTTCACTTGTTGAACGACGACACAAATATGGACATGAATATGGACAGCAATATGGAATGTCCAATATGCAGTTCAGTCACTATATTCATGATGCAGGCAACCCATGCTACATGAATTTTTGCCTGTATGGCTAACTATACAAGAGAAGGCAGGACCTTTGCTCAGTTCATGTTTACTGTTCTGGCACACTTCTTCCAACTGTCCACTTCTGCCATGTTTTCCATCTCGGAGTGTTGGGTAACCATAACAACCAGTTGGCTTGTGTTTCACACCATCATTACTTAAGCAATTGTTATTGTCATTACTGCTGTATTGAACACCAAACTGTATAAAACATGTATCTGCAAATTTACCGGTTTATGATTTGATTTTGTGCAATTTAACTTTTAAGGCAAGTTCAATGATGAATTATATGGAATTACAGACAATCAGAAATGGAAGATCTCAACTGTGTACATGTAGCTGCGTGTATGTCACCCTGTGATAATATACTAAATAAATGGACAGCTACAGCATGTCATGGACCTGAAATGTCATCAATATAAAAATGTGCACAATGTACACATGCAACAATCCATTAATTTGCCGGAAAGTAACTGTTCAGAAGCTTGCCTGAAAGTCTTCATGTATGATGCATAAATAGGATATGAACGTTACTTTACTTCATGCATGTTAACAGTGTTCTGTTGCGGATGAGCATGTCACAGTCAAGATAACTTCAGAGATAACTTTGTCAATACATTATACATTGTCTAGGTGCAAGAGAAATGCTTAATTATGAACTAGGTGATTCAATGTAGCCCAGGGAGTGCTCTCTCTCTCTCTCTCTCTCTCTTCTCTCTCTCTCTCTCTCTCTCTCTCTCTCTCTCTCTCTCTCTCTCTCTCTCTCTCTCTCTCTCTCTCTCTCTCTCTCTCTCTCTCTCTCTCTCTCTCTCTCTCTCTCTCTCTCTCTCTCTCTCTCTCTCTCTCTCTCTCTCTCTCTCTCTCTCTCTCTCTCATGTTGTTGTTTATGTTGTTAACCTGTAGTCACTGCCAAGTTCTCTTGCTAAACACTTATTTTTATGGATGATCAAAAACACTGACAGACCATAAGCAGTCCTGTCCAGAGGCAAGCCCCAAGTCAAAGCCCTCCCAAATATCACAGGAATTTGAAGTCTTCAATAAAGATGAAAAGTATGGTTTCATAAAATTAGTATTGGGGAAAAAAAACTGACTTCTTGTGGGAGTTGTCCATCTGTTTATGTAAAAGTGTGTGGCCATTTGATGGAAACAGGTAGCCATTGAAGGAGTAAAGGGTTACTGGTCACCCGATTTTACTTCCTCATGGAAAGTGGAAACTGATTATACTTTTGGCAGTTAACACAGAATAACAGGAAGCTTTTGGTTTTAATTTGTTTGCTAAGGTGAAGTTTTCATTTTAACTCTTCATGAACCAATCACTGAGCATTTTGTTCGTGATTGAATCAGATAAACTGCATAGTTTAATAAAAAAAGCTTTTACTGTCCCTTGTGGACCACTGCAGTTTAATGAATGAAAAATTTTATTGTTCCATGTGGACTACTGTTATTTTATGTGCCAAACCACCATTTATCAACATGTTCATTATAGTACTGGTCCGTGCACAATGTTTCTAGGCAAGAGACAAGGAGATCAGTCAGCTGGAAATGGTTAAACAAAAACTGCATTTAGGGGTCAATATCCCCTTTCTATGCTAAAACTGTACATGTATTGAAACACCTCACCAATGGGGATCACAGATTTGTGGTCCCTCAAATCAGGTGGGCACAAGTAACATGGAAACAACAACAGGTGGCCTTTACAGGGACGAATAGCTGGACTTCAAAAATCTAGTGAAATTGGAAATACACATACAGTGTACAGGCATAATTTCAAAAATTCGGTTGTGGTCCTGTAATAATTCATTTTTAAGTATTTTGGCCATCTTCCCATTTCTTTAGCCAAATTCAAGAAAGATTAGCATTTGGCTAATGGTCACTCAGTGTGTTCCCTGCTTTATCGGCAGAATAGATGGTCCCCACTGTCAACTTTTTGTGACCAAAGACACCCTAAAGTGGCCACATCTACTTGAGCAGTTTACACGCAAATTTTTCTTCGGTCATGTTGGTGGAGTACATTTTGTGTGAACCTTACAGATAAGACCAGGGCTTGTATTTCACAGAAATCTGTGAGGATCTTTTAGGATGGTCACAGGTTGTATGTGGAAATGTACCTGCATGTAATAGCTTCAGGAGAATCTTTGCAAAATAGATTTCTCAGGTTATCATTGAAATTCTAATCCTACCAAGAGGATGTTGATGTTTTTGAAGTCGACAGCTTCTTTCCTGCTGAACAGACTTCAGTTTCGTGAACTCTTCACCCCACACTTAGTGGAGGGCAAAAAGAGACACAGACCTTAGTGTGCTTAACTTATGGCATGTTTTATTGCAGCCAAGCAACTTGGTGAGTTTGTTGTAGGGCTATATACAATTGAACACAATATTGACAATATGATTAAATAGTCTTAGAGTCCGAAATTTACGTAATCAACTGACAGTGGTCTACAAGTGACCTGCATACCACCTGTGACCTAGACTTTCTTAATTTGCCTTGAACGCAGTTCCCTTATGGATAAAGACTGACACGTTCACTTCAGTGTCAAGAGTTAATTAACCCTTTCCCCCTGCATTGACACTTGAGTCAACAACTGTCCTTGGCATGAGTTGGGCACTAAGTGCCCAACTCATGCCAAGGAAGGTTGTTGACCTGGGACATGTAATCATGATAGGGCTCATCTACAATTCTCAGTCAAAGTTCTTTTTCATTACTGTTGAAATAAGTTGAAAACACTGAATCAGACGACATTTGACCACCAGCCGGGTTTGGCTGGTTTAAGGGGTTAAAGGTCCTATCCAGGCCCAGGGACAGTGTTAACTGACAGTATGTTATCTTGATATGTTCTCTCCATTCTTCCATTCAAAATGTTTTTCCAATTATGGTGACATTAAGCGAGGGGGGAGGGGGGGGAATTGTTCAGCAGGTGACAATTGACCTCTTGCTGATTTTGGCCGGTTTAAGTGGGAAGGGTTAACCTCTGTGAGGCTCCAAAGGCCTTCGAATTGATAAATTTTTCTTGTTTTATTTTGAGGGATGGTGTATGACAACATACATCATAGGGATCTGAGTTACCAGCCTTTCATTCAGAACTCATCATGTACAGATTGATCTGTTTAACATATAGACAATCCAGTACATGGGTGGCCCATTGAGGATAAAGTTGAGATCACGAGTTGTTGGATTTTCATGTTTCCGTGAGGCTGTGCCAAGCAAACACATGAAAATCCAGCGTTGAGTGATCCCAACGATATCCCCAATGGGCTACCCATACTGGATTTTCTTTGTTTTATGTCTGAAAAGGGCAAATACGCACCACATTGAAGTTCTATTGGAGCAATAAGTTTCAAAACGACACCATTTTGAAAGTGGGAGGAGTCGGTATTTTATTAAATGCACCATGGCCTCTTAGTGGCTTGTCTGCTACTTAAACCAATGATTGACAAACTAAACGAAAGATTACAATTAAAATCTTATCCTTAATACCTATGTGGGGTAACCTATTCAGGATAAGTTTCAGAGATCGGTGGAACACAGGTGAAACTTGTGTTGAAAGTCCACCCGTAGTGATTCATTAGCAAATTGTGGTCTGACAGAACAGGTGATTTTATTTTATTGTAGATCATCACAAGATTTATTCTGGGGGATGGTGTGTGGAAACATACATCGCGGGAACCTGAATTGCCGACTCGTTAAGTAGAACTCCTATCATGTACAGATTGATCTATAGAACATGCACGGTTGAAACTTGTCTTGAAAGTCCACCTCTAGGAATTCATTACCAAATTGTTATCTGACACCAGGTGATCTTATTTGGTAAATATAAATGACACACAAATACTACTTATCAACAGGAAGCATCCCACGCAGTGGTCCAAGGTAGGGACTACTACACTGCTCATACCAGATAAACAGTTCTTATCAGGTGGAAATTTAGAAACAAGAAACATCAGGTGGATAAGGGTCAAATTTTAAATTTGCCTATATAATCACAGGATTGAAGATTCACGCATTATCACAATATATACATTGCACTTTACCAGTCTAGAGTATAAGCTTAAATATTAGAATATATGTGTGTTTATGTATCATTCAGTTGGGTATTGTATGTTCACTGTAATTATTCAGAACTGGGTTGCATGCATACTTGTCTTTGCATACACGGCATTTTCCAAAACAAACAATTTTGTCGAAACTATGTCCAGTACCATTTCACAGCGGACCCGATGCCCCCTGCGCAGATTTGATATGCACAATAAAGATCTGTCAGTATCATCAGTATTGAATGAATTGGGCTGTTTTCCAACAAGGGTAAAATGAGGATATGATGTGAAGCCTAGAAATGTCACTTTGTCTGTGTTATTAACCCTTTTCTATGTAGAATTTACGCCGAGTCAACAGCACTCCGTGGCACTGAGACAAGTGCCTGACCCACATCAGAGAAAGCCTGTTGACCGTGGGTGTGCTATTGTGATCCATAAATATCATATGAAATGTTAATTATGAGGAATTACGGGGAAACTATTGAAACAGGGTTACATAATTTTCCATGCAGGCACTGTGGAGCAATGCGAGCAGGAAGGTGTCAGCATGTGCATGTGATGGGACGGACCCTAATACATACATTGTATTTGGTGCCAATTGACCCGCCATTATTCCCATGATTATATATTAGGTTGAATAGGTTCCTTGCATGTACTTGGGGGCTATTCTTGTCAAGGGGTCACCAGTCAACACTTGGTCATTAACCATTTGGTGATGCTTTATACACTCTGGTGGAAAAAAAAAAAAAAGTGAGTGGTCCCAGTCCTGATCCCATGTTTTTTTTTATAGTGGGTGCTAAGAATATAAACTTCTTTAGCAAATATGATGCATGATTGTGGGAGTTGCATAACATGGCCATGAAAGCCAAGTTTACAATGCAGTGCAGAGTAAGAAAAAGTTGACATGGATTTGAGATAAGGTTGGGAAAAGACAAAGAAGTAGTCACAAAGTGCATCCAGTATTGAGGTTGAGGTGCAAATGAGGTTTAACACATGTTTAAATGGCCTGCTGCAAGCACGTGACAACAGTGACAGTCAACATATCTCAATGCAGGGATCTCTGGCGACAGACCTCTGATTTTGCAAGAAGAGAAAGGATTGTTGGTCTGCTAATTTGCACACACCCTCCAAAGTATGCCTAACATAAAACAAGTGGGACCTCTCGCTTTTTTTTTTCTTCCCCAGAGTATAAATAACTGCCAACACTGTATTCACAATGGTGAGGCAGGTGACGTACATGTAAAGCAATGCACCTCTTTTGTAACTTGTGATGTTTCAAAGCAGACCTGTGCTTTTTTACTGGAGCTAGGCTAATTAATGTACTCAATAAAATGGAAAATTGGACAAAGCATTCCTTAGAAGTTAGCCCTGTATCATAAAGGCTCCCAGAAGAGGGCAAGGGAGTGAAAGTGGCTTGCCAAAACAGGGTGCCATTGTACTGTAAAATTGCCAGGCCGTGTAGTTCATCAGTGAAGGGAAACTTTAAGCTGTTTTAACTCTTTCAGTGGCAATTTTGGACTGAGTCAACAGCTTTTCTTGGCATGCATTGGACGCATTGCTCCCAGTGTGCACCAAGAAAAGCTGTTAACCTGGATACTGTCCCTGGAACTACAGGCATGCTGGTACTTGAATGAAAGGTCTTTTTACGAGGAACATGAATCTGGGATCCTCGTGATAATTCAGACTAGTCTGACTAGTCTGACTTACGTAGATCGACTTTAGTTTGTGATTGGCACAGAAAGAGTTAATGGGTGTGAACATACATGTGTGTCTGTTTTCTCATTTCTTACGTGACTCAGCCCTGTGCTACTTAATTGTACCATTTCGTATCTGATTGGCTTTTGTTCTGTTTCAGATGGTCGGCAGTTAAACAACCTTAGTCCAAGTTCAGGCCTGCCCCCTGGTGCCACTATCGAGCAAGATTTGCCAAATGCATTGGCGGCATTGTCCATGATCCACACACCACCACCAACAACACCCGTTTTCTCCCCACAGCATTCACACCATGTGCAAGGACCGCCGCTACCGGCACGAAACATACCAACACACCATGGCATGATAGCCTCCACCCCACAGACAGCGACCCCTAGTGCTCAGTCGCATGGGCACCCCCCTGTACCCCAAACTACTCCACAAGGCATGAGCCAAATGTGCTTTCACCCTATCATGGGCAGGAACATTTGTTTAAGTTCAGATAAAACAGTGGCTGTGAGACTAGTGGAAGAGTACTGTAACGGATACGTTTTTACCATCAGGCCCCTGCAGTGTGGACAGAAGCTTGTTATTCAGATATTGTCAGTGGACAAAGCTTACTGTGGAGGCTTAGCATTTGGCCTTACTGCATGTGATCCTGCGTCAATACGGCCACATGAATTGCCAGACGATTCCGACTTGTTGTTGGACAGAATGGAATACTGGGTGGTAAACAAGGATGTCTGTTCACAACCCGAAGTTGGAGATGAACTGAGTTTTCACCTGACAGAAGAAGGTAAGATATGTATTACAAAAATGGTCGTGGGTTTTAAAATTTAAAAAAGCTACCTGCCACAGTGAATGGTGTTGACACTCTGATATGTGGGGTGGCACATTGAAACATGCATTTGATTCTTTGGTTACAGTTAACCCCCGTTAATCCTTAAATCGAACATATGTACAGCATACCATATGCCATGTCATACCATAATAAGGGAGGCTCTCCCCTTCAATCATGATGAAAAACCCTCAATACTGATAGATCTACAGGGTAGTTTAATTTTATCACACTAGATGTCACTTAATGTACTCCAAAATGTTTCATGATATCATCTGGGTAAGAGATTTACTAAAGGCTTTTTTTATACATGCAGATTTTGTTCATGAGGTATATAGTAGTTCCTTGTAATATAGGTAATTATGCATCCCCCGTAGGAGGAGGATGCATCCCCCGTAGGGAGGAGGATGCATGTAGTGTTTCGTCTCATCATCCGCTGTCTCTGCCGCCGCATATCTTATTTTCCTGAAATATCTGTCCCCTCTTGACCATTTGCCTCCTAATTTGGTACAGATAATCAATGGGTCTCAGAATTTTTTTCCATATAATCAAATATAACCTTGAGGTAAAAGTTCAAGGTCAAATCCTTGTTGCATTTTTGGGCTGATTTAGCAGTTTTCACATATTGGCTTATACCTTATTAATGGTGCATCGTAGCCCCAAGGTTACAATTAATTAAACATTAATAGGAAAGTACTTGTGGGCTTTCAATTTGTATGTATTATTTCAAGTGCAAGTGACCTTGAAAGGTCAAACTGCATACATTCCTGTTGATTACTATTGTACGTCAATAGGGATTGCTATGCTAATACACATTTCCAACTTCTCCGAAACAATTGGCCAGATTCACCTCAAACTTGGTGGGGACGTACATTCGGTAGGTATCAACCATGTTCAAATGGTCATGCTCCAATGGTTTTTCAGATTTTTGCCACTTTAATGGGAATCACTGAAGTCCATTAAACTTGGTCATTATTTACCCAGGTGAGACATCCCTGAAATTTACTCAGAGATGACCTTGAGGTCAAAGGTAAAGGTCAAACTTTCTGAAGAACAGTGGTGGCCCTCTTAGAGGGGTGGCCTGTGGTTGAAGGCGCATGCTCGCGGGATGCATAATGTTTTTCGCACGAAAAACACGCTTCTAGTTACATACTGTGTACATGTATGACAACTCCTCTTTTGTGCTGCTATAAATTGGCCTGCATCAGGTACCACTACCAGATTCACAAAAAAAAAACAAAAAACAGCAACAAAGTGTCCAAATAAGTATAACTACAAAATATCATTTGAAAACTTTGTTGTGTGTCTGCTGTCATCTGTGAAATAACCACAAAATATGAAAGTGGTTGATGACAAAGTTGTCACATGGAAATTATAAATGATCTAATTAGTACAGGACTTAAATTTCCCAGAGAAAGATCAGGTTCATATTTTATACACAGTGGTACCTGCTGTATGTGGCCACCCCTTCAGCCAAGAAAAAGTGGCCACATACAGCAGGTGACCTGTCACCGCAGGTAAATTTTACAAGGAAATTGACTCCTAAGTCCCAGGCTAGTGACCACAAAAAGTAATACGGCTGCTTACGGCAGTGGTTGCATACAGCAGGTACAACTGTATACCATGCCACACCCCTAGGTATAGAAGAAATTGTGGGCTGGACAGGGTTACAGTACTGAATGACCTTTTATGTGTTAATGTTAGTTCATATGCTTTATTTGTATTTGCTTTGACAGACAGCTGCATTAATAAATGAAAAATTTGAGCATATATAGTCTGTATCAATGGGGCCACCATGACACCTTTCACAGTATGTCTAATGAGCAATATCTGGGTGCCAGAGGTCATACATTCTGCTGGTTGTCAATATTGGATCATGACAGCACATTAGCCATGCTGATATGAAGATCAAATGGAATTGCATGATATTACGTCATGCAGACTGTTTTGTTGTCATGACTTAAGGGTATATAACACCATGCAAGAAAGTTTGACAAATTGCCCAACAAAAGAAAGATTCCTCATGAAAAGTGCGAGAAAGTATGTCCATATATTTTCTGAAAGCTGATAAATTTGGGATTCCTTTACTTTGTAATGTTGGCGCTGTGGGTGGTTTGGTGTTTGTACAGTACAGATCCAAACATATGTCATCGTAATTTCACACAAAAGTCCTTTCAACTTTCTAAAAACTGATGAAAACTTTCAAAGAAAATTAAGTAAATATGCATATATCTGGAAAATAGGTATCATTTCTGTTGGTGTTCACAAGTTACAAACTGAAGAAAATACACTATGTAAACTTCAACGGTAATGATGATTGAATAGCTCATGTGGCAAAACAGTACCAAATATGCAAAACCTGAGACCTGTGTCTCTTGTTTATTTCTGTGACTTTATGACAGTGAATTTGCAATAATCCTGAAGTCAATAGAACCAAATATTGACAGGGTTCAGCCACTTAAAAAATTGCTCATTATCCCTTCAATAAACGTGAGAAAATGGACTTCACAGGAAATGCAGAGCTCAATGGGATTTACGCCATTCACTTGGTCTCAATGATACCTTGCTAATCCAGAGTGCCCAGATAGTTGTGTAGTATTCTGAGTAGTTAAGTGACTCCAACATAAAATATACTTGTCACCTTAGAGGTTTTATTGAGCCAAGAATAACACACATCGACCCTTCTGTCATCAAGCCATATTGAGGGGTGTCACCTACTGCACATTGACTGGCTGAAAAGAAATGTAAAATCAGCACCTCGCTAGGAAAGTGCAATCTCTGTCAGTTTGGCTTTCCCAGTTTTGACTGTGCAACCCACCCGTGTCTTTAACACATAAACCATGGTAAATGATAAGCAACTCACCAGGGTTTTTGTGTGTGTATGTGACTGCAGCATGTCAGACTTGACAACTGTATCAAGAAATGGCACAAAGAAAAATACATCTAACAAAGAACTTGGTATAACATACTCAGATGGAAAAGCCAAGGTCTTCTCTTCCTCTTGATAAGATTTTATCAGGTAAAAAAAGTAAAAAAAGTATAGACACAAATTGTTTTACATGGATTGTGAAAGAAGTCAAGCATTGACTTATCGAGTCACTCTCCATGGCACAGATGTTGGCGTATACTTCCTACCTTGCCTAGTGGAGGAAACCGAAGAATTCGGAGAAAACCACCATGCACGGTTAAAGTGGTAGGAACTTTTTCCACGTGTTGCCCAGGACGAGAATCGAACCCGGGTCGCAGAGGTGAAAGGCGAGCGTCTTACCGCTCAGCCAACCGTGCACCCTCAGGTACATGTAGAAGAGAGAGGTATGCTTTGCACATGAGGTTCAAGTACAGACTTTTCTTAACATTTTTATAAGCTATACTATCTGAGGGTTGCAAAGGTATACAATCCCTGATGTCCTTCCATACATAAACATTTGTTTTGTGAATATGATACAGTCCACAGTTTTCAAGTTAACTCTGTATTTAACTTAAAGGACTTACAAATGGTATTAAAATCCAGATGGAATCCAATGCTGGTAGCAACATGTGTGATACAGTATATGAACCGAATATGAACATTTTTATATGGACCTTTTTTCAGAGAGTTTTCCATGAATCATCATGAAATCTGGCAGGATAGACATGTCTGTCAAGCAAAAAGATAAAAACAAGCTGAACTTCGGTGACACCACCTATTACAGCAGATATTGACTGAAATGCATAGAAAACACATTGAATTCAATATTTTGAGATAGAAAAAGGCTAATGATTAAATTACAATGTACCACAGATGTGGACGTTTGATAAATGCATTATGGGGATGACCTTGACCTATTTTCTCAAGGCTATGGATGGAGTGCATTTCAAGATACAATTTTTTCTTGATGGTCAGTACAAGTTAACTTGTGTATATATATATATATATATATATATATATATATATATATATATATATATATATATATATATATATATATATATATATATATATATAAATATATATAGCATTACAGGGATTTTATGCAGACAGAAGTGTGTGCCGTTCAGTTGGCATCATGGTACATGTAGTGCCACTGGTGGTATTGATTGTAACTAACAACACAGGTATTAAAACCACATTTACATGGTAATTCATTATTGTGATTATTGAGACAGAACTGCAAAATTTACACCAAGTGTACATTAGGCCAATGGTCGAACTTCCTATTATTTTGGATAACCTTGACATATACTCAAGGTCGTTAAGCACTTTTGTAAAGGACACCGAGTTCAATATGTTGAGAAAGAATATGTAAGGCCACCAGTACTAAATGTACCACAAATGTGTATCATGTGGAAGTTTGATAAGGCACATTGTGAATGACTGAACTATGCTGCCAAGGTCACGGGGGATTACATTTCAGGAAATTATGAACTTTTTATGATTTTCATCCGATTACATGTCAAAAGAGCGTTAGGCCTTTTGGCCTCTTGTTGTGCGAGAGTTGATCAAGAGCACAAAGAAGAAAGTTTAATTGGGGCCCTTTTTAGGAGGTTGAAGGTTAAACAGACCTAATTTGTAATATATGTAACCGTGGTAACCATCACTATAAATGTGACAAATGTGATCACGAGTAACAGTGAGGTCAATATTCAAAATCCTACACATGTGTATGTTGTATCAAGTACAACATTTCATAATTAACAGGTCATGCAGTACCACATGTATATATAACAAACTAACAGTGCATGTACATACTGTATTGTGTGGTAAAAGGGAGTGGTCTCATTACTTAGAGGACTCGCAGGGATATTCTATGATGTACTCACACAAATATATACGATATACATGTTTACCACCTCCTTCAGAACTGTTCTCTGCTTCAGTTTTTATGTAGAGAGTATATCAATATTATACTAAGCTGATGACCTTTTGTATGAAGACCATGTTTGCAAAACACAGGTCTAATATTACAGGATCCACTGGTGGAAAGATTTTAGAAGTTTGTGCCAATAATATACCAGGCATAGCCAGCCAGACAAGACCACAAGTACATTCACATGGTATCCATTCCAAATGATTGACTTTAATTGGGATCAGGCCTTGCAAATATCTCTCTGGGAAAAACAAGTTAGTTTTTGTTTTATGCGGGACTGTGACCATGGATGAAAATAAAAGTGCATACATACATGTACCTGCAAAGTGCTGCAACTGGCCTGCAGAGATAGTTGTTTCATGTGGCATATATATATATATATATATATATATATATATATATATATATATATACAGTGGTACCTGCTCTAAAGACCACCTCCAATTTAAGACCGCATGTCTTTTTAAGACTACTCTTTCAAGACCCTCTGCTGTATTTACACGTTAAATATACCTTTAATTTAAGACCGCCTGCAGTATGAGACCACTTTTTGTTGGCTGTAGGGGTGGTCTTAAATAGCAGGTACCACTGTATATATATATATATATATATATATATATATATATATATATATATATATATATATATATATATATATATATATATATATATATATATATATATATATCACAATATTTTGTCCAGCCCACATCTCTGAAAATACAACAGCTGGCCCTTTCAAATTTTCAGGGCAGGTACATCTGATATGTAGTAGGTGTGTATAGTCAAATTTTTGGTGCCTGTTTATCCTCCATTTTTAATTAATTAACAGCTCATTAAGCATTAAAAAGAATTTTTGCCATAATTTCTTGCCCATATCTCGAAAGATATAAGAGGCAGGTGTTTCAAATTGTCAAGGTAGGTGCAGCTTATATAATAGGTATGCATAGGCTTATTGATTTTGGCGTAATTACCCTCCTTCATTAATTAATGAATAAAGTGCATAAAGCAGCCTCAGTATCTTCCCCACAATTTTGTCCAGCCCATATCTCTCAAAATATAACAGCTGGCCCTTTCAAATTTTCAGGGCAGGTACATCTTATGTGGTAGTTTGTTAAGCAGCCTCAAATTGTCCACATAATTTTAATTGCCCATGTCTTGAAAAATATAACAGCTAGCCTTTTGAAGTTTCCATGGTGTGGGAAGATGTCATATACTAGGTGTGCATATGCATAGTTTTATGTGGCTACTTTTTGTCTTTCATTAAATAATTAAGAAAGATCATTAAGCACCCTCAAATTTTAACACATATCTCAGAAACTAGAACAGCTAGCCTTTTGAAATTTTCAGGGAGGATTTTGTGCAGGTCATCTTTACAAAAGAAGCTGGATCTGATTAGACCTTTGGTGTCACCATGACCATAAATTTAAACAAATGGCAGTCTAATTAGATGTTCATTAGAACTTGTTACGGGAGTGCATGAAAGTTATCCTGTGACAGGTTTATCTTTGCTGGAAGCTGTCTATATTGTACATGTATGTGATGTTTTTTCTTTTTTGTGTGCTGGTGACTTTTGTCACAGGAATGGGTTGTGCGTCAGTTTTGATTTCCCATATCTCTGGAAATATAACAACTAGCCTTTTGAAATTTCCAGGGTGGGTAGATCTTATAGTAGGCATGTAGCATAGTTTTATGTGGCTACTGGTCATAGATGACCTCTCAAAATTGCATATTAATGTACCAATAAAAAGAGATTGTGGGTGGGGGATTAGCTGCTAGCGTCAGCGGCAACTTTTTTTCTGTTTTTTTAATTAATATGACCATTGACTGAGCCTTTAAATTCACTAAATATTTCATTCCTGTTTCCTATTGGTGCCATGTTCAAGACTTTTTCACCTTGTTCTTAATTTGACAAGTTTAAGCTTCAGAGAAATATTGAACATAAGAACAAAGCATTTAAATTAAAGAACTCATAGTATTGAAGGGTCAAGGGCATAGACATGACATTTAGTTTATTTACTTTGAGGTGGAAAATACTGTCAAGAGTGATCAACACACTCAACTCTAACAAAATTGTATATTTTTGCAAGCAATATGAAAAGGGTGGTTTTGTTTCATTTTATTCAGGTATTAAATGTCGCAGGAAATTAACAGAATTTCTGTGGGTTCATCTAATTTGATGTATTTTTAGTTTCAGTTATTGTGCTGATCACACAAAAACAGTGAAAAGAAAGACAATAAACTAGGAAAGATGATTTGCTGCACAGCAAATCCGTGTGTGTGTCTTCAAAGCATATTGGCATGGCAATGTACAACTATTCCATAACACAGGAGTAGAAGTTGGAATGGCATCTTTATCTATTATAGCTTTGAAGTTATGCAAGATTTAAAATTTCTGTTGGTGATATTTAGCATAATTTAAATTGGTACAACTTTTATTTTTAATTCATTACATGCACAATGGTCAGCAACCCCCTGGTAGAAATTGAAATGACATCTATCTATTATAGTGTTGAAGATATTCAAGATGGAAAATTTTGAATACTGCTAGTTAGCATAATTTAAATTGCTACAACTTTTACTTTAGATTCATTACATGCGCAATGGTCAGGCAACCCCCTAGTAGAAGTTAAAATGACATCACTATCTATAATAGTTTTGAAGATATTCAAGTTTTTAAATTTCCAATACTGCTAATTAGCATAATTTAAATTGCTACAACTTTATTTTTTAAAATTCTTTAGATGCGCACTGGTCAAATAACCCCCTAGTAGAAGTTGGAATGACATCTCGATCTGTTATACTTTTGAAGATAGTCAAGATTTAAAATTTCAAATGCCCCTAATTTGCACAATTTTAAACATCTTCATTCCTCTGTATAAAACAGTCAAACTTCTTGTATGTAGGTACAATCATGCCAAGTTTGGAGTTTCTATGTATAATAGTGTCCGAGAAAAGTGTCGGACAAATTTGCTGGTAAAGAAGAAAAGAAAGAAAGAAAAAAGGAAGAAAGAAGGAAGGAAGGAAGGAAGGAAAGGAGGAAAGGAAGGAAGGAAAGAAGGAAAGGAAGTTTGGAAGGAATAAAGAAAGAGAAAGAAAGAAAGAAAGAAAGAAAGAAAGAAGAAAGAAAGAAAGAAAGAAAGAAAGAAAGGAGAAAGAAAGAAAGAAAGAAGAGAAAGAAAGAAAGAAAGAAAGAAAGAAAGAGAAAGAAAGAAAGAAAGAAAAGAAAGAAAGAAAGAAAGAAAGAAAGAAAGAAAGAAAGAAAGAAAGAAAAGAAAGAAAGAAAGAAAGAAAGAAAGAAAGAAAGAAAGAAAGAAAGAAAGAAAGAAAGAAAGAAAGAAAGAAAGAAAGAAGGAAAGAAAGAGAGAGAGAAAGAAAGAAAGAAAGCACATGCTTTAATATTATTTTTAACATAGGTTTGATAGGTATAGAGTCCAAAATAGTAAAAAAGTAGAACTAAATCTTCAATTAAGTGCCTGAGATGCCAAAACTGAAATTGATGCATGTGAAAATAAGTAGATTCACACTATGTTTTATAAGAGGCCCTGAACAGAGGTCTCCGATGAAATTCTGGATATAAACCAAGGTATCACTGAGATAATTACAGTATAAAGATGTGATCCTGTTCATGAATACTGTTAGTTGTGATATCAGTGAAAGCCGGCTTTCCCAGAAATAATGGTGAGAGTCCCATCAGTTATCAGGACCACAATTTCAGTTTTTCTATTCTTATGTGGGGCTTTACCATAAAAGGCTAAACAGGTAATTAGTAATAGCAAATACAATGCTCACACAGAACACATGCAGAACCTCTCCTTGAAAAAAAAAATCAATTGCGGAAATTACAGATATTTTTTTATAACGTACTTTACAATTCTATTTCAAATATAAAATGAGTCTCTTCCTTTATATTTCCAGTCGGTTAATTGCAGCCAAGTACATGTATCCGGAATCACCAATATAACACCAGAAACTGAAACTGCTTACACAAATTTCATAACCAGTAAATATATACAAAATTGCATTAGAAACTATGTAGTGAAATTTGTAAATGTGACTGAAGAATGTATAATAAGTAAAATAAGTACACGTAGTTATAGGTTTTTTTCTAAATAAGTAAAAATTGGGTATGTTAGTCCATGTAGTTTAGAGTGCACGCGTATAAATTGTTATATGATAGAATTTTTCCTGATGTGTATATAAATAATTGTTATTTAGTCAGGGACTGCTTTGACCATTAGCCAATTAGCCAAATGCTAATGTTTCTTGAATTTGGCTCATGAAATGTGTGCATGGCTAAAATATTTTAAAATGAATTATTAAAGTGCCACTACAAAATCAGTTTAATATTGTGCTAATATCCCCAATTTTGGATACAAAATTTTGAAGACCAGATCTGGCCATGTTTAGTTATATATGACTGGTATATTATTCTGTACAGTATTTCAATAGCTTAAAACAGCTCACAGCTGTTCAACATTGACTTTTGTATACATATACATGTAATCCTTTTTTCCCCCAAGGTGGCACCTGTGATAGCGACAGTGACCTCGGTCATAATGGGTTGTCCTCCTGACAGTGGTGTACATTATTAATTACAACTTTCGATTGATGGCAAATAAATACTCTCTGAGTGTGACAATGCGTCCTTCCTTTTTTTGCATATATTCTGCGGAGAATTTGTAGCGTTAACCCTAAGGGACTTAATGCCAATACATTGGCACATAACTCTTTCATGTCTTTCACATCAACAAGACGGCTGTCTGAACAGCTGAGCTTGATACTCTCAACCCAAAAACCTGTCCCATGGGTACCCAGAACGAGATGTGTGCAATTTCAAACCCATTGGCCAAGTGGCTTTATGGAAGAAAGTTTCTAAGATGTACCATGTTTCAGTGCAATCTAAGGAACAGTTTCAGAGAAGGTCAAAAATTCAATTAAAAAAAAAAAAGTATTGCAGCACCATCTATTGAACAAATTAAGGTCTAGGAGTGCCTAGAAGTGTCACTGTGCTTTTTTTTTTTTTTTTTCGAAGCAGTTGACTCAGCAGTTTCGGAGAATATTTTTAAGATCTTGTCAACAAATGTACAAAAGAAAAAAAAATCATAAAAAATCCAAAATCATATGACCTTGACCAATTGAACAAACTTGGTAAAGACCCACCCAAAGTAGATCCTCACCAAGTTTGAAGTGCGTATGGCCAATGGTTTTGGAGAAGAAGTCAAAAAATGTAAATTGTGAACAGACAGATGGACCGACAATGGACCACCCTATAATGTCAGCTGTAAGTGTCTGATCAATATCATTAGCATCATCTGCTTCTGTGTTGTCATCGAGAATAATATGCCATCAAACGACAGCTTTATTTTACCCAAAGTGTTCTGAGGAAAGCTATTACTTAGTCTCCAGAGGGTTAATATAAAAAACGTATATGTAATATATATATAATTACATGTGTCATTTTCCAATACCTATTTATGGGCTATCCCAAAATCTTGATTAATCTGTTTGCTTAGGGATCAGTCCATAGCAATTGCCAAGTCCCTACACAGGAAATGGAGACCTTGTATTTTGTCATACATGTGTACAACAGTGAAACCTGGCTGTAAAGGCTGTCCATAGGGATGCTCCAGTTGTGGTCTATCAAGGCGGACCTGTGGTCTCGTGAGAAGTATACATATAGCATACATTACCAGACAAAGGTGGTCTTTCATGGCAGGTGGTCTTATATCAGAGTGATCCCTGAAGGCCGGGACCACTGTATGAGTTTGGCCATGGTCCGGCTGCCGTGGGCAGCTGCAGTATGACTTAGCCTGGTGGTCCAAAGGAAGTGACTTTAGATGAGGCATATTGGTACTTTGCTCTTGTGTGAAAGTTTAAAAGAAAGAAAAATCCCATTACTGTCAAATATCATTATGTAACAACATTCAGATATCTCATTGCAAGGGACTTAACTCATTTGTCTGACATATTCAGATATGACACTTACTGTAATTCTAGTTAACCCTTACCCCCTTAAACTGGCCAAAAAGTTTTGATGTTTTGACTAATTTTAAGAGTACAGAACACTGTGAGTGGAGCCTATAAAGATGACATACCCCATATCAATAGATCCTTGGAATGGGGGTTGAGCACTTAGCACCCAACCCATAACAAGGAAAGATATATATATATATATATATATATATATATATATATATATATGCACAAAATGTGAGCAGTATACAATATGGTAGGTCAGCATGGGGTCTGCTGAGAGGCCCCCTGAATGTGTGGGATATGATCAGATGATGACAAATTATATGCAATTCCGAGCTTTCTGTTATCTGGTCATTCATTGATTGGCAAACATGGGATGGGAGCAACCAAACTGTGCTTGTCATAACAAGGTTGTTTACGGGGATACCTGAGAGACCACCTGCCATGTGTGAGAAAAATTACATTTGCAGTACATGTATACATGTCTTTGTAAGACTGGTTTGAAGATACTTTATGCACATGAGTGTGTATCTTCATGTTAAGACCACCTGCGGTACAAGACCAGTTTTTTGCTAATGGTGTGGGCAGTGTTAAAAATAACACACACCACTCTGTTTGAATTTCCTGGAGCACTGTGTATTGCAACACACACAAGAAGATGAAAATAAGGTGGTAACCTGAATATTCTGACTTACAGGTAGGTCAGTAAGGTCAGTAAAGTTGTCTTTATCCAGCAGAGGGAGGGAGCTGAATCAGTATGGAGCCAAAACTGGCATAAGCAAAAAGTGAAAATTTAAATGTAAAAATTAATTAATTGATTAATTAATTAATATTAAAATAAACAAGTAAATTTGTGTGGCTGCAGATATGGGAATGTGCAGGCAGTGTCATCTTCCCAGCAGGCTGTGCTAGAAATCTGTAGTGTGCGTGTTGGTGGTTTGACATAAATTCCATCACAGGTAGCCACTAGAAGCTGACACGGACCTGTTCATGCTCCATGGCACACTGCCGGTGATAGTACACCCACACACTTGTTACCTTTTGGACCTTATTCAGCTTGTCACTGACAGAACCAGTGAGGAATATGTCATCTATATTACACATTCAGGCAGTTTGTTAAACTAGCCACCCCCACCCCCATAATGATAAGGTAGTTGTGACATATCTTGGTAGGCTGCTGGACTCCTGGTGTTCTCAGGACCTTTATATGTTGCAGAGATCATCTGCTATTCAGACCACCTCCTGTGTTGAACCAAAAGTGGTCTTTTATAGCAGCAAGTCTTTTATGGCAGTGAAAATTTCTAGTAGTCATTACAATATACTATAGGGTCGTCTAGATGAAATAGATATGTTTAAACTGCACCAAAATTTACAAACATCATCAAATGTCTTCAGAATTAAACCTTGGGTCACTGGTGTTATCACAGTGGATATGGCTGAACATGTTAGGGTTGTCTTTCAACAAGGAACACAAACAGCTCCCGTCCTGTATGCTATGTGCCCTTGTTATGGGTTCTGTAAAGACAGAACATGGCACAGTGGAACCGGTCTTAAGGGACCACCCACAGGACCTGTCAAAAATGGTCCTTTCTGACAGGTGGTCCCTTAAGGCAGGTAAAATTAAACAAAAGTATGCTAATGGGGATGTTGAGATTGGTCCTTTAGCACAGGTGGTCCCTTAGCAGAGGTGAGCTCATGGGCATGTTCTACTGTATATCATCAGAAAGTGCCAGGCCAGAACCGGGAGTCTAAGGGGGCACAAGCAAAGCTAGGCACTCAGAGGAGTTCTGTCTTCAACCTGCTCTCCTGTTTTAGCTTTTATCTTTAAACACATAAAACTATATAGATTCTTGTTGCTTGGGATCTTTAATACATTATATATACACCAAGAAAAATTTAAATACTATATTTTTCGAGCATCCAGAGAAAAATCTCCCAATCAGACCCTTTCGTAAAATGTCCGTTTTTTTGCCCCAAAAATGATTTTTAAACTTTTTTTGGGTGTATATATAATCTAGAGATCCTAAGCAACAAGAATATATATAGTTTTATGGGTCTGAAAATAAAAACCCAAACAGGAGAGCGGGTTGAAGACAGCACTCCTCTAAGTGCCTAGCTTTGTTTGTGCCACCTTAAAACTAAAGCACCAGGGGGACACAGTATATGTATATATAAAACCCAGTCCTATGTATGTATTGCATCGCTTAAGTCCATGTATGAATATCTAACAAAGTTCTGCGGCATGTAAGAAAATATCTGATTTGGAGACCAATAGACTACATTGTTACATGGTTCCTTTGATGTCTGATTACACACTGTATACTTAATCTAGTTCCTTCTTTTGTGAGACGGTATTACCATTATTGATTTTGTCAGTCTGTTCTGTGATTAGGGTCAGGTATCGTATACATAATTAAGGCCTTTCACAATTCACTCTTTGTTTCCGGATAGGTGATTCACAAACATTGAGGAAACTTCGGAAATGAAAGCCAGAAAAAAACATACTTAAAAAAATGATAAAAAAAAAGTTTGATTTAATAGTTTCACGCTCATTTTCTTGAAGAAAAAAAGGAAGCTTCAGGTGAGACTTTCAAATGCCTGTGTTTCACTGGAGGGCAGTGAGTGCAGTTAGCATGACCAGTAGCTCACTGAGCTGGCCAGGGAATAGAAAATGATGTTCAGGTCATGGTCAGTAGCTCATTGACTAAGCCAGGTAATTGAAAATAAAGTTCAGATCATGATCAGTAGCTCACTGAGCTGGCCAGGTAATAGAAAATAAAGTTCAGATCATGATCAGTAGCTCACTGAGCTGGCCAGGTAATAGAAAATAAAGTTCAGATCATGATCAGTAGCTCACTGAGCTGGCCAGGTAATAGAAAATAAAGTTCAGATCATGATCAGTAGCTCACTGAGCTGGCCAGGTAATAGAAAATAAAGTTCAGATCATGATCAGTAGCTCACTGAGCTGGCCAGGTAATAGAAAATAAAGTTCAGATCATGATCAGTAGCTCACTGAGCTGGCCAGGTAATAGAAAATAAAGTTCAGATCATGATCAGTAGCTCACTGAGCTGGCCAGTGATAGAAATTAATGTTCAGAACATGACCTGTAGCTAACTGAGCTGGCCAGGGAATAGAAAATGATTTCAGGTAACTTTTTTGTTGGTGTAATGCCCATATATGTCTTTATTGCTGCTCAGAAATCAGAAATATTTGCTGGTGTTTTCTCCAATGTGAACAGGAAAACAGTATAACTGAGTCCAGGTCAATAGATATGAGTTAGAAAACACTGTAAGTAAGTCCAGGTCAATATGAGCAGGAAAACACTATTAGTAAATCCAGGTCAATGAGTAGAAAATATTACAACTAACCCCAGGTCAATATTCATGAGTAGGAAAATATTATAAGGAAGTCCAGGTCAATATGAGTAGGAAAATATAAGTAAGTCCAGGTCAATATGAGTAAGAAAGTATTATAAGTAAGTCCAGTCCATATGAGTAGGAAAATGCTATTTGCAAGCCCAGGTCAATATGGATAGGGAAATACTATAACCAGTTAATTTGTGGTTTGATGTGAAAATGATCACTATTTGTTATCTAAAGATTTTATACTACACTGTACTTGGGTATATACAGGCACAGGTCATAGTTTTTGTGTTGGCTGATGGTGCTGATGAATCAAGCTATGGCTGGAGTAAGACGGCCAGGATATTGCCCAAAAAAACCCCACTGATTTGGGACTGGGATAATGTTACTTGAATGAAAGGTTTTCCAAGAGGAACTTATCAGTTCTTTCCATTGTATTTTTAGGAATGACTCAGCATTGCTAAAATGTTAAAATTGGCACGTAGGCTACTATATTCCATTACCAGACACACACACACCCCCCCCCCCTCCAAAAAAAATGAAAAATTGCATAATGTTTGTGGAAAATGATTTGCCTAAATAGCATGCCAAAATACCACTGTATTTGGTCAAAATGGCCATCATTTTTTTTTTTAATTCATCATGAACACCTACAGAGCCATTTGCCGCCCTGTTCCCTGCATATTGCATGTACATGTACAAATTTCAAAATAATTCAAAACATGACTGATCTGCTAGAATTCAAACTGATTATGTGCATTTTTTTGTCGCAAGTATGGAGTGAGTACCGGCATGTTTTGTTTTACAGGTGAAGTGCGTTATGGCAAGAATGGTCATCAGATTGCAGTGCTGATGCACGTGGACAAGACACTGCCACTCTGGGCGTTCTTTGATGTATATGGCAGCACCCAGAAGATTAAGTGTTTAGGTATGGTCATTTTTCACACTGCTCACAAAAGGCATCATTGTAACAGATCTCCAAGGGTGAAACATGTTAATTTCTGCCAAGTTACATTTGGAAATATTTGATTGAGGAAAGTTGAGTGAGACAAGTCAAAGTCAGCCAGTAGACATGTGTCTGTTTGTGCAGTTGTGCTATGTTCACTGATAATGTATACCTGCATTACACAGTCATGTGACCAGCTGATTCAACGAAAAGCCAGGCAAAAGTCTCTCTACTCAGACCAGGTCTGATGAGGTCCCACTCGTTTGATGTATTAAACAGGCCAATTATTATACTGCATGCAGAAGATGGTGCTAGAAGAATCAGAAGCTTGAGTGCAAAGTAAAACTTGGGACATTCTGTTGGTGGTCGTTTGCAGGGTTCATACAGGCCCTCCAAGTCCTTCACATTACTTGAATTTAGTCAGTTTTCTTGTTATGGAAAACTACGAATGTCAGACAATTTTGCTCAAAAATTGAAAAGTGATTAAATTTGTATACACGTATAATGGTTAAGATATTTTAATGTGTGACAACATATTTTGTATTATTATTTGCCTTCAAAATAACATTAGGAAAATGAGTTTACAACATCTAAAACCTTATGGAAGTTAAACTTGCAGTTTGCTGGATTCTTTTTCTGTTTTTTTTAGACACTCTTTTAGTGACTGTTAGCTTGGTAATCTTGGTTTTTGTCTCACCAGTATTAGCTATTGGCGAGACTAAGTGCTCACTTTCCGTCTGTCCATCTGTCTGTCAACCAAAAGCTTCAGATTGGCATTATTGTACACTGTACTGCCTAAACTAGGCAGGGCTTTCATACTGAAGTGGATATTTATTGTGATCAGCACTAAAGGTATATGCTGGCCATCTCTGTCACTCTTCATTGATTATGCTATATGCTTGAATGAGCTTTGAAGAAAAACTTGGGAGTGTAAAGTAGACTATTAAAGTAGGTCTCTGATATTGGGTCATATGGTTCATTGCAGTTTTCACTACACGTGTTAATTGTTATAAATCATATATGACCTCTAAAGGTCAAAGGTCAAGGTCATTTGGCCATCAAAAATGTTATCTCATCAAAATTTGTTAAGATCAGTTTTCATGCAATGCTAAAGGGCAAAGGTCAAGGTCATCTGCCTACCTGAAAGAGGTCAAGGTCAATTTTCATCCAATTCTAATCTTGGTGAGCTGAAAAAATAGGGTAGACATTCAATATATCTGAAGCTTTTAACATTTAATTATATGGCCATTATACCTCATCTTACTCAGGTCTCCTTTTTATAGGGCAGCTGTCACTTTAAAGTGCCTTGCTTTGTGCCCCTTGACCCCAGGGCTTAAGGGGATTGTCATTACATTTGACGTCCATAAGTCCTTCCATATCTCTGTCTGTCTATTGGTCCATACTTCCTTACATTCTAACTTTTGACTGTTTGAAGTCTTGTTCACCAAATCTATACCAGCTTGGCTGCTTTAGAGGTATCCAAAGCCGATTGAAAGTGGATGACCTTGACCTATTTCTCGACCTACTTTCTTGGGTGAAGTGCAAAACATAGCCTAACCGCTCCAACTCTTGACAGATTTGAGCCAAGTTGACTAAATTTACACCAGCAGTGCTTCTAAGGAAGCTTCAGAAGCCTATCAAAAGTGGATGACCTGGACCTAGCTTTTGACCTACTTTGAAGGTCCTATACATTGCACACTCTAGTATAAAATGATGTTCATGGCCAAGATTAAAACCAAGTTCACCAAATTTATTCCAGCTGTGCATCGTATAAAACGTAAGAAGTTTGTTGAAAGTAGATGACCTTGATCTGTTTTTTACCTACTTGTGACTCAGCAAATTTTATTTTCATTGTACATGTATATCTTGGGTCTGGTTGATCATAGGCCCCTGTTTACATGTTGTACATGAATAGCAAAGTACCTATGTGCTTTTTTGGTGTTCTTTAATTTATCCTTGAGTGCCCTTCAAAGGTGAAACTTCGGTCACTGCATGTATGAAACCATGATGGCCAAGGGGTATTAAATGCTTGGCATGATACCTTGTTTTATATTTAATCATGCCATCTGCACTTTGGGATTAATGATTTCACTTCAACAGTATTCCTTCTGATGTTTATTATTATTTTGTTCTTCCTTGAAAAGTGTGTGTGTGTGTGTGTGTGTGTGTGTGTGTGTGTGTCTGTGTGTGTGTGTATGTGTGTGTGTGTCTGTGTGTGTCTGTGTGTGTGTGTGTGTTAAGCTTGAAAGTAGTGTGTCAAGCTGTGATTTGTATGATCATGTTATATACTTTATTGGCCATTTTCGTTAAAAAAATGTGGTATATACACTTAGTATTGACATTCATTTCATACATTCAACATTACTAAATACCATTATAATATTTGGTCTCACAAATTATTACATTCCTGACGATTACTGGTGAGACACTCACACCCTGTGGGCATAGCTCTTGTCAAAGATAAGTCACCAAGACTGACTGTGGCCTTTTCTTCTTCTTTTATTTTGTATGTACAGGGCTGTGTAACTTTATAGGTACTAGAATAAGTCAGCAAACTTACTGAATGAAGTCAGGGGAATTCAATTGATAGAAATTGATAGGGCCTTTCCCTGTTTCCCGATTGTGTCCTACGGAAAGAAAAACATGTTAAAACCAATTGATAGGAACATAGATGCAATATTTGTATTGATATTTCACTGAAATTGATGACCTACATTAATGAATTCCATCTTCATGTGCATCAAAACTTGTTTATTCAAGAATGGTATAGAAAGTTGGATTGTGTGCCAAATAATATAACATACATGTACATGTATTCATATCAAAGCCCTAACGCCGTTTCCATAGGCAAAATATTTGTGTTCAACCTTGGCCTGGCCTGGGTTTTGTGCAAACAAGGCTCGCTGTCACATTCAGGTGAAAGTGGCAGCCGGTTTAAGCATAGACCCTGAAAGGCTCTACTTAAAAGGCCGTGTTCTTTCTGATATGTGCGTAGTGTGACTGGTGTGACATATATTGGTATTCAGGTATTTACAGCAGATTTCCTAGGGCGGGTAGGGCCTGCATTGAGGTGATGACCTGTCCACAGGAATCTCAATTCCATGACCAAAAAAAAAAAAATATTGATCACCTGTAAACCAACTTTATATGCACACAGTTTAATTAGGCACAAGATTTATGATTTACATGTCACATTTTGTATCCCATGTACGCTTCTGTCATTGCTTTCAAGGCCTAGAACATTTGCACAGTGAAACGTGAAAGTCTGTATTCACTGGCATACTTTCCTATGTCCTATATTTGGTTGTTAAACATTGTTTGACACCTGTCCGTTCATGGCCTTGGGACATGGACAGGAAAGTGTGTGGTCACAGTACCATGCCATCTGGTGGCAGTGGCTGTAATTAATGTGTTGCATACACAAATATTCATGTTGTTAATTGTTCCTTGGTTTTAGTTTTTAAGTCAACAGTTCAATATTTGTGATAAATTTAACCATTAAATATTTTGTGGTTTTGATTTTGCTATCATAAACTATCAGTAAAATGAAACTGCTGACTTTGACAAGCCTGAGTCAGCACTATCTTGGGGCATGATAAAGACAGATAGACAAGGTCACATGTTCCGACAATCGAAATGTTTTGAAAACTTTACATCAGATGTGAGATTAGCTGTAATTTCAAGCGCAATTTCTTTTGTTGCAGGTATTTTGCAGCCAGGTAGACCAGGACAGGGGAGTCCTGGGCAGCCAGGTCTTACTGTGGCCCTCCCACCCCCTCGAAGCCAGTCATCCACCCCACCATTGACCTCCAGTGTCACACCCCCTCCCAGACCACCACCACCTCCGCGAACCAGTATCAGCATGGGGCATGCAATAGGGGAAAGTCCACCTCAGCTGCCCCCCAAACCACAGCGCCCTCTACCCCCACAACCAGGCCAAATTTTGATACCTACACCAGCGCCATCTATGATGGGGAGACAACAGCCATTGGTGCCAACTCCTGCACAGCCAGCATTAAAACCGAGTCCAGTTGTACCCTCTGTTACAGCAAATGCCTCGGCTGTCGTGAATTGCAGCATTGAGTCAGAGACTAACGAGGCCGCTGACAACGCCACAAATGAATGTTCGGTTTGCTTTGAAAAGCCTGTAGACTGCGTACTGTACACTTGTGGCCATATGTGCATGTGCTTCGAATGTGCAATGGATGTGAAAAGCAAGCACAACTTGTGCCCGATCTGCCGAAACAGCATCAAGGATGTTATCAAAATATACAGGTCTTGAGAAAGACTCTTGTGCTAGTAGGTGTGTATTTGTATGTTTCATATTGTTAATCAGACCCATCAAATGTAGGTCCAGAGCCAGACAAAACGATGCAGTCTGGAGCGCATTTTGATGTGCAAGTGTGTCTTAACATATATTAATCATGTTACACTTAAGTGTCTCAGAAAAGCATTCACCTATCACCTGTTGTGATTTCATTTCAAACATAAAAAAAGTCCCTCCCCTACAAGGACTTCAGAAGTGCAACATGTCAAATGGGAAAAGTATTAACTTAAACCTGGGACCAATGTTATTATCATAGACCCCACAGCTGCTATACTCTGTGTCAAATTACAGCTGGCTGCTCAATGAAAATTATGTACATGACTATTTGACCTCTGAAATTCATAGAATATGTGTATTTGCTACAGTCGGTACCCGGTTTGGAATTTAAAATCTGTACAGTGTCCAGGCAGCTGTTTTTTCTACAGCTTTGGTCAATTCCATCTTTTTTGCGATAAATATGAGCACACAGATACCAGATATTTATGCAGAACCTGTGTATGAAATTTTATGAAAGTGAATTTAATCCCCTTAAGGCCCAGGTGGAGGACTGATCAGAAAAAGTGACCAAAAGTGTTGCAATAAAACATTTCTGATCTGATGCATGTCATCAGAAGTAGCAAAAAAAAAAAAAAAAAACTGAGCTCACATAAAAGTCTGATTTTTTCCCCCAGTAGGGTAAGCAGGTGCTCTCTCTACGTTCTTTCTTCTCCAAACTTCAAATCAAAAGTTACTGATCAGCAGAATCCGACAGGAGAGAAACTGTGTCCTTGCAAGGTTTGGCTCCCTGTCCATACCACTGAATGGTATTATTCATGGATATAAAAGGAACGAATCAAGCAGTATCTGCATTGGAATACATCATCTGCCAGCCAGGCGAGGTTGAGTATGGCAGCAGGTTCTCAATTAAGGACGTGGGACTCGTTAGAAGTGACTTTCGGGAATTCACAAAAAACAAAAAGAAAAAAAAGAAAAGAAAAGAAAAAAGGATTCACATGAAGCTATTTCATACTGCAGATTTTGTGAAACATACTGAACTCGAGATTCATTTATTGCATTTTCATTGGTCAGTTAATAGAAGTGTTCACTCAACATTTCATACATATATAGTGCAATTATTAAAATAATAACTCCAGATCCGCTTTAGATGGAAGCTTTTGCCATATCCTTCAAAGTTGAGCCACCTTTGATGTGTATATTGTCGTCTAAAATAGTTGTATCTCAGGAACAACAATGAAAGTGAAAAAGTAGTACTGTTTTCTTTCTTTTTTCTGTTTAATTTATAGGTCATCTGATTATATGCTGTAAACTAGTGATCAATATTCCTGAAAATGTAGAAATCTAATCCAAATTTGTTCTAAGGAAATGAAAATCATTTTAGTTCATGTACATGTACAAAATTGCCCCATAAACTTGGAAGCTAAACAGCATTTCCACCGTGTCATGAAATGAAGGTCAGGATCACCATCAAAATGCACTCTTTTTGGCACATTAGAAATAAACTTAGGCTGTTAAGAAAGAAAATATCAGACACTACTGAAATCACTGCTACCCATCACATATCCCAACAAATACAGGTAACGCAATGTAAAATACAACCATGACCAAAGAGAATAGTTTTGAAGTACCATGCTGTAACTTCTAGTGTTTGAACTGTAATGTTTTTTGGTTTTTTTTTTTAAGTGCACAAATTAACACACGGGCAAGTCCCAGAATGACGAAAAAGATGGCATGACATGTTTCTTGTTACAGGCAATAGGTGGCAGCACCAGCTTGGAAACTCATAGACAAGCTGTTTTGCACACTGGGCATTTAGATAAAATGGCATGTCGTATTGGAGAGTAAAAGTAATAAAAGTTGCAGTCTAATTTCCTCTAGAAAACAAATGTGTGTATTTATGTATGTGTATAAATATACATACTCACATACATACATACATACATACATACATACATACATACATACATACACACACACATACATAAAATTTAAAGTATTTGAACTCTAAAGGGTGGGTAGGGATTGATTTTTGGCTGATGTCCTCATTTCTACAAGTTGCTGTTAATGTCCCTTGCACGAGTGATCAACAGCGTACTGCAAATGACTCCAGATATATGTGGAAGGGACTCTGGGTGATCACTTGCCTCAGCTGGCCAAGCCTATAAAAGTACAAGTTAAGGTCATTCCGCTGGTCAATTTGTTTAAGTTACTGTTTCACATAAGCATGTTGGTCATGAAAAATTTCTGCAGGTGACTTTTTTACCTCTGTCTGTGTGTCTGTCTGTGTGTGAGAGAGAGAGAGAGAGCGAGAGAGATATATGATGGGCAGCAAAAAAGAACATAAAGGCCTGATAACAAAATCTGACGTAGAAATTAAGAGAATCAGCTGTATCATATCCATCAATTTAATGTCAAATGTACTTTGTTTTATGATGTGTAGTATGCCAAGTTTTGGTTGATGAAAGTTTTGAAATTGGAGCTGGGGAACTGACTGAAATATCAAGTTGATCAGTGCGTGTGTAATGCCATACAGTAACGACGGCGCCAGGGTTTGACATGGAGAATTTTTGTTACTTGTCCACAGAACTCTTTTGCCAAAAATTTGGACAAGTAATGAGTGAAGTCTTTATTAAGCGCAATTTTTGGGGGGGTTTTGTTTACTGTCCTGTCTGAAAATTGACTTGTTGTGAACAGAAGGGATTGCCTCAGTGTGAAGCGTATCTCTACGTACAGGCTAGCAGAATGTGTGGACAATGTATCATTGCAATTTTCCTTATGTTCGCTGTTCTCCAAATTTCCTATGACGTGGTTTGAAGCCTGTCCGCTTTAGGGATTTCATTTTCACCCCCACCCCCTTCCCCGCATGTGTGTACACAGATAATTGCCATTAAGGTGCATTCCGCGTGGGACTGCGGTGAGCATTGTGGACAACTGTGTGGCCTGTGACTTTGGTATAATGTGTATTAGGAGGCTTGAACTCCAGAATTCAAGGTAATGAACATACTTGAAGGGCAGAAATACTAGTTGACCTCCCTGTGTCAGAAATGTGTTGCTATTGCCTGTGATATATAATAATATATATAATGCATTTTATTATGAAATATCGCACAAGCTTTGATGTAGCTTTTGGCATGGTTGCACTAGTGTACCTACCATGTGATAATCATGAATTATAAATCAGGGTATAATTTAAGGAAAAAACAAAACAAAACAAAAAACAAGCAAGATGTTTGTTTTGCATTACAATGGTACCTGCTCTATGTGTCCACTGTCTTGAAAGCTTACCTGCCTTTTTTGTATCCACATTTATGTGGTCATAATTAGCCAGTGTCTTGGCCAGTTACCTGTGGTGAAAAAAAATCCCCAGGTTTGCAGAATTAAATATAGCAAATGGGTTGTGTGCCAGATTTGTGACATATATTCTATTTTAGATAAAACTGCAGTCCTAGAAATTTTTGTACTCAACTTCATTTCACCTTGTTCATGCTTCCAGTCAGTGGCCGGAAATTAAATGTGCACATATTTCCAAATGAAACCTCGTCGTAACACGACAACTGACCATGTTAACAAATCAGTTGAAAAGACTGGGAACAAATCAGTTGATCAGACACAAATGTGACTGTCTACCGCAGATATTGTTCAGCATACTTTAAGTGTGAATTAAATCTCTTAAATCCATGATGTAGATCATTGGACGGGGTCTTGCTGATATGGTTGGTTACCAGTCATTTTTAGGGGTCACTATATATCTTGATTTCACACAACCATGGGTGCAAGGAAATTTCCTGCATAAAAAAAAATTGCATTTGTGTGAAACTGAACACAAATTTACGGCATAGTATTGGGTATTACCTTCATATTTGACTTGCAAACAAACTCAAGAAAAGACAAGACAGGAGATGCAAAGAAATATGGACCACCAGTTTGAAAATTTTTATATCGGCAGTCATGAAAATTACCGTAGAAACCTTATGAAATTAATGATGGTGGATCTTTTCCACTTCAGCTGGCGGGTGGTGTGAAGTCTCCCTGCTTCAGCTCTGTAATTTATTCCGTAGTCAATAACGTGTTGGGTGCTGAAAGTATTAGCCAATATGCGGACACACAAAAGGAGGTGAAAATTTTGCCAAGTGCTGGTACACACGATATGGCGAGTTTTTAGTGCAGAGTTCCACATACCATAATTGACACTTTGATGACATATAATGTAGGTTTTTTTTTTCTACAGCTAGATACTGTAGAGTTTAGCCTGATTATAGTGTTGTTCTCTTGAATGCTAGGCTTAATTACTGCGAACAGGCTGGCCTGAGAAATAAAAACATCTTTCCATTTATTCATTTTGTTGATGATAAGAGTGGGCTGTTTAAGGTTACCAAGAAGTGCACACTGATGTAAACTGAAGTTTACAGTGGTCTCAAGCAAACATTTACAATTGTCATAACTGTGTATGATAGTTTGCTTCTAAATATTGTTCCCCTTTGCCTCTGACGCAGACCAAGCACGCTGTTTTTACATCTCCACTTGGAAAGGTCTGTTGAGGAGACAATGAGGGGTGTTCTCATAGGTGGCAGAACAGGCTCGCAGGCAATATTTTCATGATGCACCATTTCCTGTTAACAGCCACTGGCCAATAAATAGGTTGTGTATCCCCTAGGTGTCTCCACGTGCAAGTATTAGCAAAGAGGGTATGTATAAACAGTGGTGTCATCTAGGAGAGAACACGCCCCATTCTCCTAGGCCTTCTCACTACCATCTTGCAGGACAAAAAAAAAGAAAAGAAAGACCTGCTGTATGCAAGGCTGATTTAATCTATTTCTGGTTGTTTTGATGATCTAATAACTCTAAAAGAATATTACCGAAAATTGGAGTCGATTAACATAACATCTATCATTTATGTATTTAAGGTTATTATTCAATGCTTTGCTGGTTCAAAGTACAATGGCTAAATGTAAAAATGTTAGGAGAACTGATACTTGTTTTGTGTCTACTAATGTTTGCTTAATATGTAGTACTGTGCTGGAAGATTAAGCCTAAAATTGCATATCTATACATAGTAATAACAGCGACGAGCAATATTAGATGAAATACTGACAACTGGTATTGGACATTTTTATTGCACTTTTGACAGCTGTAGGGAAGCACAATACTGATGAAAGTTTGCTATTAATCATTAGAATGGAATCTAAGAATTGACGTTCATCATGGATATCCTCAGTAACTCGGTGCTGGTCACCATGTTATGGGGTGTTCTTGGTTTATTGATGCGTAGGTATACACTGGAACCCCATATAATCATCTTGCAACTATGAGCAGTTTTAAGTGTGACCAAACTAAAAGTGACAGAATCTCATTGTAAAGTCTTGGGGGAAAAAAAACAACCATCCTGGAATTGAGACAATGATACAATGAAAAACTACTTTAACCTAAGAGTTTGAGCAATTTACTTTAGGCAATTGCTGATTAGATAAAGTGTGTGCAGCAGAGCATCCTGGTTACATTGTTCTCGAATATTGTTAATGTTTTACACTTAAGCTACTTCGGTTCACTGCATTTGCACATCCTGGATGTTAGATGTGTCAACAGTTTGGTCTGACTCAACCTGCTATTTCTCTTCATATAGTTGAACTTCCAACATCACCTTTTAAAGTTTTAAGTTTCGGAAATGTGACCACCCCCAAAGTTATAGCTGGGGTCGACCGTCAGCATGGTCATCTCAGATGATTGTGATTGGGAGTTCCACTGTATCTGATTGGTTCAGGTATCCGACATATTTGTCGTGTCAACTTGTCCATTACCCACATGTGAAACCAAGTTTCGCTGTACGTCAGGGAAGTATTCATATTGAGGGACATTTTAACATATATGGCATGTGGCATATTACAGGGATATTTAAGATAATGTTGGTTTGTCAAGAGCTTCATCCAAATTATTCACAAGTTGTCAGGAAAAATAATTCTGAAATGACCCAGATATCAGCAATTTGTACAATCTGTATATATATAATAAAACTGGCTCAAGATGAAATACTGTGTGGTGGTTAATATATTGAAAATATCGTAACAGGCCTACAGTCTGTGTGTGTTCATAATGGTCCAAAATCACAGGATTTCAAATCAAGATAGCAGGGAGTATCGCAGTAATGTTTGTATTTTAGAATAACCATGAGAACATGGAGGTGTCAATGTATGTTAATGCCTATGGCTTCATCAATGGAGACGCATGCACTTTGTCTTGTACTGAAATCATGTGGTCCAACAGTCTTCATGCATTGTTAATCTTTATGAATCTTTGCTGTTTCTTGTTACATATGTGAGCTTGCCAGTCAAAGCCGTGTTCATTTTTGGGTAGTTTTACACAGCTATTAGTGTACAGTCATGGGTTGTGAAGCTGCAGGGTAATCCTTAAACAGAAATCCTAACAGGACATCAGCAGTCAAGAGGGATCACATGACATGTTGTCACTCTTGACTAGTGGTGCCCTCTGATGATCCAAGTCTTATAGGATTATCCATTAGATGTATCTGGGCCATGGACACAGCATGTATTTAAATTTTGCTACATATGACAGTTTTGTACAGCAGCCACGGGTGGGATAGTTTTGCAAACAAGCTAACGAAGACTACATACACACAGGACATAGCTTTTTGTGGCCAGTCCAGTTCTGCCAGCAGTGTTCATATAAATGACTGAACTGTCAATTTAAAACATAGCACAGCTAATATGCCACAAAGTGTCATGACTTAGATGTTGAACAACTCAAGTTCTTATTGTATGAGTCCCGATGGTAGCTTGCTCAACATTGTCTGCCCAGGATACTTGAAGTAGCCTGTATTGCCATATTTAGCCAATACGTTTTCCCATTGGGTTTTGTTTTTGAATGTGGCTCTCATATGTGAATTAATCACCAAGGTTTGGCAATTCCTTTGAAACACTGATATGCTGACTAACTACATATATATGTGTATATATATGTGTGTGTGTTTGTGTGCATGTGTGTATATAGATATGTGTGTATATATATATTTATCAAATGGTTAGGCCTATTCTGATGACATAACAGGTTTGTGTATTTTTGATACATTCATTCACAATGTGTACCATTCGTCCTGTAGTTCCGTCGGTGATTAGAAGCGCTCAGCATCTGTGCAGATGACAAGATGTTGGGAGAAGCAGTGGCCGCTGACATCCTTGAAATGTTGTGGACAGGTGATGCTGAGCTCATGCCATCGAAAGGTTTGCACAGATGGATAAATCTATCAATGACGTTGTTATGGACCAGCAGAACCACAACACGGCACGAAAAAACAACACAGATATTGGTTTACTGATGCAGTTTCTGCTTGAACATTAAGAAAGTTTAATACCATTAAATAGGCCTAATCATTTAATAAATAAGTGATAACCTGGTTGCACTAGTGTATCATTTTTATCACTCGTGGTGATCTGAGATAATTCCCTCGCTCTGCTCATTTATGATATCCGATCACCACTCGTGATAAAAATAATACACAAGTACAACCATGTTATAATCTCTACATTTTTTTTAGTGTGTGTGTGTGTGTGTGTGTGTGTGTGTGTGTGTGTGTGTGTGTGTGTGTGTGTGTGTGTGTGTGTGTGTGTGTGTGTGTGTGTGTGTGTGTGTGTGTGTGTGTGTGTGTGTGTGTGTGTGTGTGTGTGTGTGTGTGTGTGTGTGTGTGTGTGTGTGTGTGTGTGTACACATATGCAGTTTTATATTGCTGCCTGTAAAATCCTGCAACTCCACAACATCACAAGTTAGAAATGATCACAGGGTTGTTTCATTTTCATGCGTTTTGGGCGACAGAGAGCTAGCTCCATCATCATGAATTGCAATATCATACAACATAACTTGTGACAAACAAAAGTACCACAGCTACTTCCATTGCCCCCAGAAAGTTGTTTGGACTGAGCTTCCATTAATACAGACCAGGATTTGTCGAGGGGCATACTTGAATGGGTAGATTAATTTTTTCCATTCCATCACTGCTCTTTTACATTTTGCCGGAAGGATATGCTGGGGACACATTTCTCAAAATTGAGCTGACAAGCTTCTTAATGCCTGGACACTTGACAATTTGGTGGAGGAAAGTGAGCTTCCCAACAAACAAATTGCAACGATAGAAACAACAAAAGATGGGGGTCTCTCTGCCCCGTAATTGAGTATGCTACCACAAGGATGGCCCTGTGTATTTAGTAATTTATACTCCCTAGATATGAAATTCATCACTTTCGCTTCACTTTTTCATTCTGAAACATGCCTGCACTTTCGCTTGCCTCCAAAGCAGACCAGGTTCTCGGTTATCTTTCTACACTTGGTCTGCCTTTCTTTGACAGGGTTTTATTGATAGTAAAGGGAAATAGACGGTACTGTATGTCTCCCAAGCAGACTGGAGCGACGTGTTTTGTCCAGTAGAGATAATTTGGACCTTGGTCTGCTTTGGAGACTAGATCCTTCCTCTAGAGGAAAGACACCAATCAGGAAGTTGAACATTATCACCTTGACCAGCAGCAGCCTCTGGTCTTGAGTGTACTGTAGCCTGTTACCATGGTAACCATACTTGGCCAATTAGAAACGGAGTCACTTCCTCAACATTTAACCAGTGACCTTGTTAAACAAGGGCAGACCCCAGCTGAGTAGACATGATACTGAGCTTGGGCCTGCTTAAGAGGCAACACTTCTCCGGCTCATTGATACCAGTAATTGATTTATCATTTTCTCAGAGCTGTATTCCAGGAGTGTAGTGAACAAGCTAAAACCAATTAGTGGTAAAAGCGTACAATGCATTGTATTTGAATCACTAGAGGGCATCCCTGGTCAAGGGGTAATCCAAGACTAGTGATCCATGGCTTTTTGACAGGAACATGTGTTATCTTAAACCTGTAACATTGGAGCTGGACTGTGTTGCAGAAAAGTGTGTGCATGGTTAGCTTGTCTGACAAAATTTATCCATATACCATACTTCTTTCTTATACTCATCATGGGCAACATGATAGCAGGGTTTTCTAGTCTTGTGACATGCACTTTTTGCATGTACGATGCAATTTGCCATGGACCTGAATTAATGTACACACAGTGTTTACAACTTAAAATGGAATGTTTTCAATTGCAAGGACATTGATGAAGTGCAAAGAGTAATGATCGTCCCAACGGGACAAAATTCACCTGTGTAATTGTGATGTACCTGTGTAAATATTGTGTATATTTGACAAGCTGCATGGTAGACAACTAGGAGGTGAACATTTCTCTTTATGACCCTTTTGATATACATGATGGAATCTGTAATTTAACAGTGTTCGACACAAAAGAAAGTACCATGATAATTGTAAGATTTCTGAGCAAGACACCGAGGCCATAGCCAGGTCATCGTTTTTACAGCCAGCACCAGCAGCATGGTGGTTTTGCACACATTTTGTATGACGGTGATCTTTCAGCCACAAACAGACGCTCAATGCCATACTGATTCACTGTATTATGTATAGATGTGTAACATAGTGCTTTGTATCAAGACTTGACGCTCACTGGGCATAGCAGACACATTATAGGGGCTTTCTTGACAACCTTTTGAACATGTTTGTCTATGTACATAGCAAGACTGTATATACTCTTCCATTTATCCCCCCCCCCCCTCCTCCCCCCTCACTGTTCTGTGACTGGACCCAGAGGGAGCATCATGTGACAAAACAATGGCATAATTATCCATAATTACTAGCAATCAGTGTTATGACTATTATCCCCCTGCAATATTACGGTGTAATATTTTTCTAGTAATAAATAAACTGAATCACATTGGACCTCTTTGTTTCCTTTTTATGCAGTTGCACACACACACACACACCAATCATGATCTGCTATTTTTGCCTGTGGAACAACAGTGAGATCAGGCCTCAACATTAAGCAAAGCCCGCCAGCCCAGGACAACTGAAATTTAAGTCGGGACAACTAAAAAGAGCAAGCTAACAAGCAAATTTTTCTGAGTGGACAACCTAAATATGTGGCACACAAATTAATTTTTCATTAAGTTGAAACATCTGCCATGTACACCAGCAAATGGAGCAGAAAGAAAACAAAAGCATATTTATAGCATATTTTATTTGCCTTTATGGTAAGACACTCTTTCCATCCTTGATTGGCAGTGAAGAGAAATCTTATCATAACATGCACATCTCACTTCACCATGCATGTTTAATTCTTGTATGAAAATACAGTTCTATCACATCATTCATGGAATTCTATATTCATTATGGTTATTGTGACTTGTTTCTCCTCCATCAAAAATATCTTTGCTACAACCCATATATTAACTTTTCTAACATAACATCCATAGGCATTCAAAATATGTGAATTTACAATTCCATTGACGTGTTTGAAAAGTATACATTGTCTGACTTGACCTGGGTCCCGAAAATTCAAGGGGTTAATTTTTTTTTCATGCACCCTTAGTCTGTATTGCCAAGTTCACACAGCAAAAATACACATCCTCACATTGATAATGTCATAGCAGAGATGACAGGAGTCCTGTTCTGAACAGTCAGGCCATCACTTGCCTCCAAAGCAGACCAAGCTCTGCATGAACTCTGCTACACTTGTAGTGTGGAGAAAACACAGAGACTTGGCAGGGAAGTACATCACATTCTGTATGACAATTTAATCATGAAAATGCATCAATGTCAAATACCCAGTCTTGCCCAAGGGAATGTTCTTTTGCCATGCACTTGGATCTGGCTTGCGTGCGTAGGTTCCCTCTTCACAGGCTGGTCCAACATTCTCCTCATTTTCAAGACCGTATGCAGAGTACTCTTTTCATTAAGTTGTTCATCCCCCAATTAGAGTATAGTTTCCAGCATTTAAAAATGGATGACCTCAATTTAAAATGTAAAACTTCTATTGGGCTCTCAACATGAGCCTTCCCTATCTTCACTCTTTTTATACAGTTCCCAAGGGCAAATCCAAAGATTGTGATCACTTCGTCATCATTTTACATTGTTGCACCAACTACCTGCCCAAATGTCCTGTACTTGTGAAAAGGACAAAAGTAATGAATAATCCCTAACCCATTCCTGGGCAGAATACGACTGAGTCAACAGCTTTCTTTGGCTGCACTCAACCTGTGCTAAGGAAAGCTATTGACCTATGGCGTGCCATCATCAATGGCCTTGCATAGAAATCTCAGCAAAAATGTTTTCCAGTAATGGAAAAATTCAGTAAATACGATAACGCAGACAACAATTTATGTCCATGTGGTGCTTTTGGGCAATTTGAACAGGAGAGGGTTAAACATACATACATACATACACACATACATACATACATACATAAACACACAGAATGCCATAACATGATACATGAAGCAATAAATACACACATCATAACCCCATTGTGACTTCTCTGTTTTTGCTGACAACTGTTTTCATAACAGTATAAAATTTTCTTTGTATTACATACATGTTTGTACCCAGGTATTCAAGATAAATACACTTTCTTAGCCACTTTCACCATAGTCTCAGTGGAAGACTAAAAACAACCAAGTAAATTTTTTTAAAGGTGTACAAATTAAACAAGCACATTGAATATGCATCAGGAATAACCACTCAGAAACTTGAAATAAGTCAGTGATCATTAGTGTCAAGTGTCACAAATTTAATGGTATGTTCATTTTCTCCTGAACAAGAAACCAACCAAGCTTTAGCAACACAAGTATCATTTCATTTCATTGTCAAAACTGTGTAAACACTACATTTGTTCAGTACTAATCTCCCACAGTTTTATCATAGGAAAATACAAATATAATAGAGGTTTCCAAAACAATATTTTTTTTCAGCAACAGAACAGTTGATGACATTGACCACACTCTGATTTCCATATTTTCTTTTTACGCAAGAATGCCACAATCACCATTACATTTTCCAACGCAATTGTAGAACCCCAAATGGCATTTTTCCTTGATATTCAATGAGAATAATCTAAGCAAAGTGTTGTTACGCCAGTTATAATCCAACCAGGTTGCCACCAGTACAGCGGGAAGTGGTCAGCATTCACATGACATTGACTTCACAAAGGTATTTTCATACGACATCATAGGTACATTAGAATTTTGCAAAATTTACACTTAGTGGATAGAAAGGAATGACGCCTGTTGGCTGACACTGCTACACCACATGTCCTGTACCAGAATAACCTTTTCCATCAGTATCTACCCCCCCCCCCCCACACACACACACACCTTAGGGCATGGGTGACAAATTTTATGATTTGGACACCATTTTATAGAGCGTATAAGTACAGTGGCAATTCCTGACCAAAGTGTCCGAACAGTTGCAAATGAAGTTGGTAAAATTGTGTCCATTGTTGTAAATTTGTTGAATCCTCATTCAGATCCAGGCTCAAGTTTCCAGTCTCCAGCTGTATTCAATTTGGTGACGCTATTCTGGAACCACAACCAGTTTTTTGAAACCACACATTTGCTTGTCAGAGCACCAAAACTGGTTTAATGAAACCTGCAAGGAATAAGGTCTCCCTGAGAACCAAAACTGTTTCCTCAAAACTGTACATTAGATTGGTCCAAAACTTGTTGGAAACCCAAAATGGCTTCATGTGAAGAGGGCAAAAGTTGTGTAACTCCATCATGAAACCAGTTTTGTTTTTGAGAAAAAAACACTCATTCTGCAGTACAAACTGTAAAGAACCTATTTGCAGGTAGGTTTCAGGAAACATCAAATGGCACTACTCATTCATACACCCAAATGAAGCTGTCAAAACCAGTTTTGCAAAACAAAAACCAGTCTCAAGTGAACCAAATATACTCTAAATTTTTTGGAGAAGTTTGCAAGTCACGTGGAGTTTGACAAATTAGAAAGTCACCATTACATGCATCTTGAGCCACGTTTTATTCAACATCATAATCAGCACCCGGTAAACATGACAGAATGGGATGTCCACCTTCCACGATCCTCTCCAACTTACTGAAACTGTGTGCAGAACAGGACAGAGTTCGGTCCTGACTGCTTAGCCTTAGGAAGGGTAACATTTGAAGTGACTTTTTCAGAAGTAACAAGTGTTCCAATGCAAAATCCTGCCCTTTGCTCTCTTTCTCTATTGATGCAAATCCACTCATACAAATTGTTTGGTAAAAAATGCTAGTGACCCCCTGGAAGATAAGCCAGTGCTAATGAAGCAACATCTTGTAAAGATTAGCATCTTTAAGGGAAAGTTAAAATCTATTAGAGGGTTCAAATCTGCAAAGAGTTAACAGGATGTACATTAAAAATGTATACCAAAATGAACTACGAAACTGTTATCAAGACTTGACAACCAAACATGGTCAGCACTGGTTAAGTAGTAATGCAGCTCTGCTGTTATCAATGATGGAAGTCCCACTTCCGCTCACTTACGCAATTATTTCATTCAGCATATTTTGAGGCCAATGAAAGAAAACACAGATTTATGAAGATTAATGGATAATACTTACTATGAGTTGTAAGAAATCCTACTGTATTTGCTACAGTGAACCAGTTGGTGTGGGGAGAATACATTATTTGGATTACATGAATAATAAGGATCAATTTTGTATACAAATCATGGTAAAATGTATTAAATTATAATTGCACTTATTGTACTTGAGAGCTAATCCTTATAGGTTATTTCCTGTAGAATTGAATTAGTTATCAGGAAATAGAATAGTGGGCACTAAACACAATCTTTGGAAATGTCTACTCCTACACACATTAGAATTAATAACAGGAAATCAAGAAATAATGACAGGAAAATGCTGTCATAAATAATTGTAATGAAAGGATGATGAAATTGCACATTGTGGAGGGTATAAATATAGCCCCCTCAGTTAAGGTAGAGAGAGGAGTTCAGATGAACAGAACTGAGATAGAGATCAGAGAACCAGAGAGATGAGAACCGTTCCAACTAGGACCCGGCTGCCTATCTAGATGTACCAGTCACCGCATTGTATGTATAACGCCAAATAAAACATTCACCGTGGAGCCATGCATTCAGTTATCTTTTCTACAAGAAGACTGAGATACCAAACGCTCAGTCGAACCTGGAGACCAGTTCAAACCCATGTGTAAAGAAGCCACACTCTTCTGAAACAACAAAAGTACACAAGTCAGATGCATGTTACAAGCCATACAAAGTATTTATAAAGGGTGGCACTTTACATATTTGGCGAACTTGCCAGGACCATCTACCAGAGAACATCAAGACTGAAGAAGCCGAATGTCAGAGATCGACCTGTTGATTCTCGCAAAATACATAAATTGCTACAAACCATGATGCGAAGACGTCAAAAGATATCCGATGGACTACATCCTGATCTCCAGTGAATCCGAGACAGAAGAAACCAAAGAACCAGCGTGTGTACATAATTATAAGCAGTGATGAAGAGGAAGAAACAGTGCCAGAGACGATGCCAGAGGTAACACAAGAGCCACAACAAATCAAGCCAAAAACATAGACTCAAACTGAAGAATTTGGTATAGACGATCCTTAAATGTGATGGTAACATCCGTGCAGAAGTACGAGAATGGATAGAGGAGGTAGAAATGACCATTCTCATAAGTCCACCTGTGGAAGTTGTGACTCTACAGATAGTGACAAGGACCATAACAGGACCCCTCAAGAAACAAGTTGAAAGATTCCTCGAATTATAAGCGAACAGACTTTAAACTCCTTGGGCTGACGTACGAGAACATGTAAGAAAAGCACTCTAATCCGCTAATGAAGACAAAAGCCTGAAAAGTGAATTAGAAAAGATTACCCAATCTTCTTATGAGAGCTTAGGAGCCTTCAACAGAAGATTTCAAGAGGCAGCAGTGAAAGCATATCCCGGAACCAGAAGTCCAAATGCAGAAAGAACTATAAAAAGAGCTTATTCCAAAGCCTTATATAGCTCCGATTTAGAAAAGAAGAGAGTGGTGGAAGCACAACCAGCTACACTAGACGAAGCTATAGCCTATGCAGAGAAACAAGAAGCCAGATTGGAGGTTTACAAAGGCCTGGAAAGGAATGCCAGCCAAACAGAAGAACCAATGGAGGTGAGCCAAGTAAAGACAACACAAAGGGAGCAATTGCTGAAGGTTATGCAGTCCTGTGCTAAATCACAAGACAGACTGGATGCCAGATTTGCCAAATTGGAAAAAAATTTAAGACCACGAAATAGACCTTCAAGAATTCAACCAAGAAGAAACAATGGCCAAATGAAGTTTTTCTACTGTAACAAACCTGGACATAGAATTTCGTCCTGTTACAAGAAAAAGGCAGGCAGGAAATCTACACTAAAAGACAGACCAACCAAACCATCATCTTTACCATAGACACAGCAAGAAGTTACACAGATCAACGATGGATAATGACACTCACCTTCAGTGGATTGAGGTGTGCCGCCTTAGTTGATACAGGAGCCTGTGTAACTCTCTTGCACAAGTCTATATTTGACAAACTATGCAAAAGTACCAGCTGATCAAGACTTCTACAACCAAGTGGATGTGTTTACAGTGTCTCAGGATATAAATTGGATAACTTAGGATTAACACAAATTAAGGGAGACAACAGCACCAGCATCCCTGTATCGGTAGTGAGAGGCATGACACAGGAAATGATACTTGAACATGATGTCCTTGCCAATGGACATGGAGTGGTGGATTATCCAAGACAAACATTGACCTGGTTTGGATGTACCTGGCCTCTGAGGAAACTACGAGACACCGCCCAGACTGTGAGTTCTACCAAGATAACCCAGATGAAGGAGACTCCAAGAAACACCGGACACAAAAAGATTGACGCTGTACTGAGGAAGTATGCAGACATCTTTCGGGAGAAGAAAGACCCCACGCACTCTGCGAAACAAACCCCATCCTCATTGACACACAGGAACATGAATCGATCAAACAGAGGGCATACTGAACACCGCTGACATAAAGGACCGTCATTGAAGAAGAAGTGGACAAAATATTAATAGACAATATCAACAGACCTAGTTCAAGCCCTTGGGCTTTGCCAGTTAATTTAATTCCCAAAGCTGATTGATCAACCAGATTTTGTGTAGATTATAATAAATTAAATAATATCAATAAGAAGGACAGTTATTCCCTTCCACTGATCCAAGATATATTTCATTTAGTAAGTGGTGCTAGGGTCTATTCAAACCTGGATTTAAAAAGTGGGTATTGGCAAATCTTTGTTGCTGAAAAAGATAGTCCAAAGGCAAACTTTATATGTCAGGAAGGACTGTATGAATTCGTAAGGATGCCTTTTGGCTTAACAAATGCCCCTTCACAATTTCAAAGGATAATGGACAAAATTTTGTCTGGATTGGATATCCAAGTGTTAGTTAAGCACACTGATGTAGGATTAAACCCACAGACTGGAGAAGTATTTCATCCAATAACCTGTACTGGATGGAGTCCTATTGTGTGTAGGACAGGCCCTATATATTAACCTGAGGTTTGGTCCTGTACACAGGCAATTCTGTCAGGAAAGAAAAGGCTAAGACATACATGTGAGGTAGCACTAGGAAAAGTAATGGTTTAACCCAGGCAGAGGAAATTGCTTTAGGTGAATATATTTTGGTGACTTGGGGCAAAATGGTCACTACAAGATGTATTTCCAGCTCAAAAGAATCCATTGCATTAGCTGCTGGAACTTATATGGTAAAAGTAAGACCATAATGTAGTATTAGTGGAGTAGGATGGACCTTACCTGGTATAACCAAACAGATTTGCCACCTTTCCATCCAAGCTCTACAAATTCAAAATATACCACCCATTAAAATTCCAAAAATAATTCCCAAAGGGGACGCCCTTAAGGATTTACAAAAGATTAAATATAATGCTCTTAAGCCAGTGTCTAGAGTACATTTAGCTCCACTAATTACACCAGATGTAGAAAGCATTCTAAGCGATTCATGAAACCACATATCCTGGGGAATAATTGTGATCTTGGCGCTACTTACTCTGACAGTATGTGGAATCTTGGTATAAGTGTATATAAAATGGGGACCCCGAATTGAAGCAGCTGTTCAAGAGATAACAGTAAAACCACTGAGTACCAAGGAAGATTATTTCCAGTCAAAAGGTGAGGTGAAAGAAGAAAATGAGAATTTTATTTCATTCTTTTCCACAAGACCATATGCGATGGCACGTGAAAAACAAGTGAATACAGTTGGGACTTAATGCGCATATACAGTCTCGCCAGTAGATTCTATGAAAGGACCATTTTTTTTTTACATAGCTCCTATTGTAGGATGATGACCATTCATACAGTTATTAAATTATATCTTTATTCATATATATTGTTTTTATATATCTTGTAGTAATCAACGTACATTAGTTAAGGAACCTTTCCATATTTAATAGTTAAAAAAATATGGTGGCGAGCCCACTGCTCATAGCGTTAATTTGACAAAAATGCTATGGAGCCCTGAGCAGTATGATTTAATTATATGTATATACCGAATTTTAGGATGTTATATAATTGTATACAGTTAAAGGTATATAGTTAATACACAAGTTAACTTGAAAAAATGGGCAAACGTAAAGATTAGCATCTTTACGGGAAAGTTAAAATATATGAGAGTTAAAATCTGCAAAGAGTTAACAGGATGTACATTAATAATGTATACCAAAATGAACTACGAAACTGTTATCAAGACTTGACAACCAAACATGGTCAGCACTGGTTAAGTAGTAATGTAGCTGTGCTGTTATCAATGATGGATGTCCCACTTACGTTCACTTACCTAATTATTTCATTCACCATATTTTGATGTTGATGAAAGAAAACAAATGATTTATGAATATTAATAGATAATACTTACTATGACTTGTAACAAACCTTACTGTATTTGCTACAATGAACCAGTTTGTGTGAGGAGAATACAATATTTGGATACATGCATAATAAAGACCAATTTCGTATGAAAATCATGGTAAAACATATTAAACTACAATTGCACTTATTGTACTTAAGAGCTAATCCTTATAGGTCATTTCCTGTAGAATTGAATTAGTTATCAGGAAATAGAATAGTGGGCACTAAACACAATCTCTGGAAATGTCTACTCCTACACACATTAGAATTAATAACAGGAAATCAAGAAATAATGACAGGAAAATGCTGTCATAAACAATTGTAATGAGAGGATGATGAGATTGCACATTGTGGAGGGTATAAATATAGCCCCCTCAGTTAAGGTAGAGAGAGGAGTTCAGATGAACAGAACTGATAGAGATCAGAGGAGAACCAGAGGGATGAGAACCGTTCCAACTAAGACCAGGCTGCCTATCTAGATGTACCAGTCACCACACTGTATGTATAACGCCGAATAAAACATTCACCATGGAGCCATGTATTCAGTTATCTTTTCTACAAGAAGACTGAGATACCAAACGCTCAGCCGAACCTGGAGACCAGTTCAAACCCATGTGTAAAGAAGCCACACTCTTCTGAAACAGCAAAAGTACACAAGTCAGATGCATGTTGCAAGCCATACAAAGTATTTATAAAGAATGGCACTTTACAACCTGCTGCAGCATGTACTGATACCAGGTGGCTGGCCCTAGGCTACTGTAAATTCACTTAACTTTGCTCCATTTTACTTCAATCTGTTTGTTTATAGATGTACATGTTACCATGCATAGTATCACCACCAAAATAAGAAAAACAAAAACAAAAATAAAAACAAAAGCAATATAAAACAAAAAAACAAACCCAAGTTTAAGATTGGATTTGTTGTAGTTCTTTAAGTTGTATAATGACATATGAAATCAGTGGACACTAAAGTTTAAATGTTCACAGACCTAGGACCTACATCAAATTGAAATTGCTGTTAAAATGTTACTCAGACATTTTTAAACCATAGAAGGACTCATATATTTTCGTATTTTTTATGTGTTGTACAGAACACTCCCATGGATGGAGTCATCTGTGCCATTTTTCATCTTTTAAGAAATGTGCAAGTATATAATTGGAATGAAATATCAGCACAACGTACCATTGAGTTGGGGCAGGAGTTAACTGTTGCATTGGAGAATTTAGAAAGAATAAAAGAACAACTGCTGCCTGCAACTGATCTTCAGCTACATCTTCAGCTACAGTCATCAATTTCAACATGCAGAGTACTGTCAGTGCACCAATACTTCAATGTTTGGCCAAGCTGCACTACCTGATACAAATCTTGATATCAGGATTTCACTTCTTGATACCAAGAAGTTGACTTCTTGATATCAAGAAATAACATACAATTCTTGATATCAAGAAATAACTTACAATTCTTGATATCAAGAAATAACTTACAATTCTTGATATCAAGAAGTGAATTCCTGATATCAAGAAGCAAATTCTTGATATCAAGAAGCGAATTCTTGATATATAGAAGTGGTCCTTTTCATATCAAGAAATGACTTCTTGGTATCAAGAATTACAACTAATTTTTGATATGAAGAATGTGACTTTTGATATCAGAAATTCAAAAAGAAAGTAATACAATGAGGGTCCCTTCTCTTCAGAACTGTTCTAAAGTTACAAAATGGCAGAAGAGTGGGTAGGGGACACACTTTCTACAGCCCCAGCTGCAACAAGCAGAGAAAGGGGGGAAGATGACAGTTCTGATGATGAGGCATATGATAATATCATAAACTCCTGCTAACATGACAGTCCAAAGTACATCCTCACTGCTGAAACATCTTGTAACTGTTACAATTTACCTCTCTTTAAATCCAAGTAAACCATTCTTGACAGCATCAGTGGCCTCAGGTTCAGCTGCTATATTGTTGGCAGGAAGACTGATTGATAATCCAGCACTCATGATGTTAGAAAAGATTGGTAGTAGTAGTAGTAGTAGTAGTAGTAGTAGTAGTAGTAGTAGTAGTAGTAGTAGTAGTAGTAGTAGTAGTAGTAGTGGTATCAAAAGTGTCACGTTTGCCACCATAAGCATTTGAATTTTGGGATTTGCAGCAGACTTTTTGGACATGCAATAGAGCAATTGATCTGTGACATAACTGGAGTAATCAATCTGAGTGATGATATATTCATATATGGAGACAGTCAAATGAACCATGACAAAACAGTAAACCTTGTGTGTCAGCATCTTGAAAGCAACGGGTTAATCCTCAATGAACCCAAATGTGAGTTCAATAAACTTCCTTTGGAGTTTTTCAGATATGCATTCTCTAAGGATGGCATAGCACCAGACCCAAATAAAGTGGAATCTATTAAATCACTTGCATCAGCCACCAACCCATCTGAGGTACGTAGCTTTCTTGGTATCATTAACTACACTTCAAAATTCATTGAAAAATACACAACGGAACTGCCGGGAGTACTAACAAAACAAAATGTAACACGGCACTGGGACCTGGAAAGACCATTCCAAACATTAATTACCAGTCTGAGTAGCGATAAATTGTAACAGTTACAAGATATTTCAGCAGTGAGGATGTACTTTGTACCGTCATGTTAGCAGGAGTTTATGACATTATCATATGCCTCATCATCAGAACTGTCATCTTTCCCCCTTTCTCTGCTTTGTCAGCATCAGACACCACATAGCCCACATAAAGTGGTTGCATATTTGAAACAAAGAGAAACTTAACAAACCTAATTCTGTATACCCATGTACTGTTTGAACACTATCAAGTCCGATATTCTAAGAGCAAAGTCCTATTCCATACCATTCACTGAAAAACTGCATAGTTCTCAATCATAATAGCAAATTAATTTATAAAAGGAACAAATCATATTCATAAAATTTAAAATTTAGAAGAAAGTTTTAGGCATTATTAGCCTTTATAAAATCTGGTCATCAGCGGGCAACCAGCGCAAGACTTGTTTCGGTGCCATCAATCCCCGGATAAGTCATTCTGCTAACCGGCGGCACCATGTTTGCATTTACAATACAAACATCCCAAGTTGATGTATAATGGAATAAAGCCGATATGATGCTCCTTTGTCAATAGGCCTACTTAAAAATGTAGCCCACATTACATAAATATAAATAATGAAACTACACCTAACATTCATGTTTAGGCCTACCAAATTTGAATCATAAAATAATAAACCCCACACGTACCTACACGTATGCCATCAGGCTCTTACTCATGTGAAAAAACGGTACTCCCACACTAAGAAAGAAGCCCTTGCTATAGTGTGGGCTTGTGAGCACTTTCATTTATATCTGCATAGTGCTGAATTTGCCTTGATGTCTGACCATCACCCGCTCCAATTAATATTCAATAATCCAAAGTCAAAGCCACCTGCCAGAATTGAACGCTAAGCTCTATGTTTGCAACCATACAGATTCTGTGTCGAATACATTCCTGGACTTTTCTAACCTGAGCAAGTTTAATTCTAGGCACCCCCTACCATCCAGCCAGACCTGTTGTGCTTCTCACTTGGCCGAACAATACATCCACTTTGTGACCCGTCATGCTGTGCCAAAAGCTTTAACACATAAGGATATACAGTTGGACACCTAGGATGACGCGGTCTTTTAAGTTGTCAAAGGTGTGTTAGAGACCGGTAGCTGATAACCCAGATCACAGAAGAGTTATAGACTTTGTTTGCAGTAAGGAGTGAATTAACTTTTACTAGTGACAATATTATATTGTGAGGCAATCTGATTATTATTCCCCAGTCCCAGAGAAAACAGGCCCTAGAACTTGCCCAGGAGGGCCATCAAGGAATTACTAAAACCAAAGCTCTTGTGCGTGAAAAAGTGTTGTTCCCAGGCATGGACAAACAGATTGAAACAATGGTGCATGGGTGTCAGGCCTGCCAAGCATATACAGACCAACAACGCCTCGAACCACTACAAATGTCAGATCTTCCAGCTCACCCATGGGAAACTGTATTTGTTGACTTTTGTAGGCCCTTCGCTTCTGGTGAATATATACTGGTCTTTATCTGTGAACACATGTGGTAAAAATTATCAGATCCACATCTGCGTAAGTAGTGTTACCAGTGTTGGATGAAATATATGCCACATTTTCTATACCTGCCCATGTAGAGACTCATGGGAGAAGATCAGAGAATAAAGAGCATCAAATGGGATCATGTCACTTCATTTTACAACATGCATGGACAGCTTACTCCCCAGTAGGATATATGCCTCAGATACCAACCTGTTATGGTTATGACCATGGGTATCATAAAGTGAAATATGGATTATATCTGTGAATTGATTTCACTTGGTTTAATTTTATCTTTGTATTATATCTGTATGTTTTTCTGTGCTCCTTCTCCCAGCAATCTAGAATGATATGTAAGCTCTTTTGATTTTTATACAATTTCCTGTCTATGTTATTAAAGTCACAATGGCATGGGTATAAGATAGCTCTGAAGTTACAAGCATTACTTACTTCCAGTCAGCAGTGAAATCAGTAAGATAGGGAATGTTTGATTTTGTCATGGTCGCAGGTAATTTTGTTATTCTAAGCACTTCAGTTTTATCCATTAATAAAGACAGCGCTATAGTGAACCTTTGATGTAATTCAACAGTCTTGGTCCAGTGACTGTTTAAATTAGGAAATCATTTGAAGACCAGAACAGGAACCATATGGCAACAGTGTCCACTACTGGACCAAGTGCCAATTTCTACCTCATCTACTTAAAAATGCACACTTTTGGTTGTTATAGACTTCATCTTTGGCATATTATCCCACCTTGAGAAGTTAACTATTCACTTTCATTTTTTAAGAAGTATTCTGATTGTATGAACGTTAGAGGTTTGAATAAGCATTTTTAGTTATATTCTGAGAATCTGGAAGTGAGTGAAATTTGAGCCACTTGTAATGCTTAGTCAGCATTTATGCAGGCAATTGGGCAAGCTGCGCAGGCAAAAACTTTATGTTGTATAATTGTTAGTAATACTGCACAGGCTCACATGTGCAAAGGTTGCCTAATAAAGGCCTATGCTATTCTGAGTATTGCTGGTAATGTTGCGCAGGCAAATGTTGTATTATGTAATTTTGTACGATGCTGCGCAGGCAACAATACATGATGTAATCCTTAATAATGTTTCATGATGCACAGGCTTGTTGCACAGGCAAATACTGTATTATGTAATTTTGCTTGATGTTGCTTAGGCAATGATATGCTATGTAATTTTTAATGGTGCACAGTGTTGTGCAGGCAACTATATTACGATATAATTACATGTACTGTGTACAGGCAATTATGTTTTCAGTGACAGCAATTGACTATGTGGAATAATTTGGGTGTGTGTTTGCAAATACTACAGTATATTTCTAAGTAAAATAATTAAACACACCAACCTTTATGAAAAATAGGTAAGCCCATAAAGTTCTGCTTTTCCATCACAGATCAGTGAAATAAATCTTTGAATTCATTGTCCGACTTAATTCTAAGATTTAGGGATGTAGGTTAGAAACTGAGATGCTTATGCCAAAGAGGAACAACTAGAGTTCAGACCAAGTCACACCCAGTGCCTGGTCCTGCGATAGACTGTTGACAGCATGACCCAGGGTAGCATTGTTTGTAAGTTGATGTGGACAAGATATTGGTCAGTGACCAAAGTTTTATGTTGCAGCCAGATTTCTGATTTTATATTTTCTTCTGGGTCAGAAAATAATCTTTTAAAGCCCTGAATAAATTTGTTTCTCTGCAGAAAACAACCCAGTTTACGGAGGAAAAATACTTATTTGGATTTGTATCTAGTTTGGATTTAAAGCTGGCAAGTTCTTGTATCAATGTTCCCCCCCCCCTTTTTTTTCATGCCGCTGCATGTGGACTATGCTGTGACAGGAATATAAGAATAGTTTAATTTCTTTTTATTTGTTGCATCTGTGTAGGTATTGATAAGTACTTTTTACTGGTGTTGTCCAAGTCATATGATTATTTGTGATTTAAAAGAAGTTTCATGACATTTTTCAAGACTTGGCTTACGTGCAGAGATCTGACCTGGTACACATACTGATAAGTGAGTAACGACCTGCAAATGACACATCCATTGTTCGTATCGGCCAGTGGCCTCAATAAACAGGGATGGCCTACATGAATGCTGCTGCTGGTGACCCGGCCTGAATGGTACGGGTAGCACCGTGTATTGTTTTATCAGATTTGTGTCAGTGTTAACTTGTCATTGTCTTACATAAATTAGCCTGTATACGCAGGCCCCGGATGGTGAATGTACGTCTTAATATGGTTGCTATGGGACCCCCACTCTTACTATATATTCTTTGTATTAGCAAAAATAAAATGGTCTTTGGTTTGGAACTCAAGCAAGTTGTTCTCCTTGTTCATCTTTGCATCGGTGGGGTACACCCCCCCCCCCCTTCTCAGCATTAAAGAACAGCAATCTTCTGCAGCATGTCATTCGCGAACCTTTCGCCACAAAGCCCGTAGTGAAGCGGCACAACTTTTCATTGGCGAGCTTGCCAGGATTTTGCTACAGGGTGGGGTATTCGGCCAACCAAACCAAAGAACATCGTGGGGACAATTCCTTCCCTGCGCACCGGTGGATGCAATTTAAGGGAGCGGCCATCGGTGAAGTTTGAAGGCTCTCTTCTACTCATGTTGTATGGACAGGGATGCCTGACTTTTTAAACCAGCTATGCTGGCAAACAGTATACAGAAGTAAGTGGCAGTATTTTCAACATTTTATTGATGGCTACCAGTAGAATCGTATCGTATGGAAAAATTTGCAAGGTGGTGGACCACCAGTTTAAATGCCTGAAGTGACTTTTTGCCATCTGACATTTCAAATTTCCGTGAACATATTTGGGAGGAGTTGAGCTCCATGGACCATGGCGTTATTTGCTTAAGGAAACCTTGTACCTCACAGAACTGCCCGGTTATTGTAGCCCTCATGAACATTCTTTTGGCACAAAAGCATGAAGTAGGTTCTGAACCGGTAGAGAAACAATAATTTGTTGTTGACTTTTGCCATGCCACGTTATCTTTGCACGCCGTGCAACAAGAAATTTGTTACACGAACTGAATTATTGGTACATGCTAGAGAAGAAGTGCCAAAATTGTGATTTTAACGTTGGGCAGGCAAGTTTCGATCGTGATATCACCATTGCTACTAGGAGGATCAGAAGCCACATTTTAACAAGCAACCATCCAGCCGTCAGAAAATATTCAGTAACCCGGGTAATTCAAATTGTTACAAGAACGCGAGCCCCGCCAAGACATTTTGTCGATTACTATATGTATTGAATGGCAATAAGGATCTGCCCAATTTGTGGTGATATCAATGACCCTGCGTGGGGTCACACCTGTGTAGATCCAGACGTTGAGTGACTGTAATTATTGAAAAAGGTGAAAAAGAGGGACAAAATGAATCCAGATCAATTTAACGGCATTGTTGAGCGCTTAGATGGACTTTTTGGGGAACTGAGGAATGCCCAGAAAGCCCATTTTGAGGCTCAAGCAGGGCAGTGGTGGACACAACAGCGTGAAAACCGTATAAAGGGGCTGTGCAAACAAGTGACGCCCTGTGATGGGGAGGTCAGCTCCCAAACCAGAAACTTTGTATACGATATAGAGCTGTTGGTGCCCCAGCTCAGTGATGACCAACCAGCAGTAATAACCATAGTTAGCCGGACAGCATGCGGTGCATTTTGCCGTGAAATTGAAAGATATATAAACTCACGGGGTGTCCCAAGGCATGAGATCCGTTGGGAGGAGCTGAAGAAATATATTGAACGAACATTCCTCTCGAGTGATGAGCAAGAGAAGTTGCGCATCAGTGTCGAGCAACTTAGGCAAAGAGACGGCAAGACTTTGGCGTCTTACAATAGACGTTTTCTGGAGGCGGTCCAGAGAGCCTATTCAGGCCAACGATCTCAGGACGCAGAGAGGATAGTGCTACGGCACTATCTGAAGGGTTTACGCTCTGCTGACTTAGCCAGGAAGACGAGTCTGGAGTTGCAAACCCCGACCTTGGAGGCGGCCATGGACTTTGTCGATAAGATCGAGGCGGGTATGGAGCGCTATATGGGCCTGCATCGGGAGGACACCATTGAGCCTATGGACACCTCGGCGGTCCAGGGCCCACTGCCCTCAGTGGCCCCTGGCCCGTCAAGTGACATGGCGAATGGAGAGGTCATGCAGATCTTGCAAGGGATTCAAAAGAGCCAGGACAGCTTCAACAACTGCCTTGCACGACTGGAGGTTACCAAGCAGGGCTCTAATCAACAATCATCATGGGCCGTGGATGGTGACAACAGGAATGCCAGGGCATCGAACCCGCCGACCCACCAACAAGAACCTGTGGCCTGCTACACCTGCGGAGGGCCACACTATCAGATTGGCTGCCCGCTACGGCCCCCGAGGAGGCGTTCACGCAACCAGGCACCCAGGACATCGCCGCAGCAGCCACCACAGTCAACACAGCGTGCACCGCAGCAGGGAAACTAGATGGTGCAGGGGTGAGTACCAGTAGCTCCAGGTTGGGTTTGTCAATTAGCGTAAGGGGAGTAGAAATTAAATGCTTAATCGATACTGGAGCAAGTGTGACACTTCTGCACGATAGAGTTTTTAAAAGGGTTTGCAAGAACATTGGCAGATCAAGACTACTTAAGCCTGCCCCGCCACTGTTTAATATTTCAGGAGATGCACTTAGAGTATTTGGCGAGGCTGAAGTAAATTTTGAGAAATTAGGTAATCTACCAGTGTTTATTGTTGATGGTATTATACATGATTGTGTAATTGGTGATAATGCCCTGACCTTGGGCAAGGCAGTGTTAGATTATAATAGGTCAATTCTGGTGTGGAAGGGCCAAGAGTTGGTGGTGCCCCCATACAACAAGCCAAGGGCCATTGCTTCAACCAGTCCAATAGAGAGTTTGGGTGGTGAGTACGAAGATGAAACTTTTAATTTTCAAAATTCCACATCCACCGGACTGGGATTTTTCAGTGGTACCGTCAGTCCTGAGTATGTAGATGTAATTAGAATAAACCAGGATGTGTTTTACCAGGATGGCGAACCCTATGGGCAATGCCTTTTAGCTGAGGTGACCATTGACACGGGTGACCATGCGCCGATCCGACAGAGACCCTACCGGACACCCTTGGCCAAGAGGAAATTAATTGACGAGTGTGTAGATGAAATGTTGAAAGACGGGGTGATAGTGCCCAGTAATTCCCCATGGGCATCACCAGTTTGTCTTGTGCCGAAAAAGGATGGCACGACTCGTTTTTGCGTTGACTATAGGGCTTTGAATGACATAACTGTTAAGGATCGGTACCCCCTCCCTTTAATACAAGACATTTTTGATCAGCTAGGGGGCAAGACTATATACTCAATCTGTGACCTTAAATTGGCCTACAGACAGCTCAAGGTCGCAGAAAAGGACAGAGATAAGACAGCGTTTATTTGCCATTGGGGCTTGTATAATTTTACCGTGGGGAGTTTTGGCCTTGCAAATCTCCCAAGTATCTTTCAGAGGACCATGGAGATGGCGCTGTCTGACCTTTTGGGTAAGTGTGTTTGGGTATTCATCGATGACCTGGTAATTGCTTCTAGGTCACCCGGGAACATAAAAAAGACCTAGAAGCTGTGTTTGAGAGGCTAAGGGCAGCAAAGCTCCAGCTAAAGGCCTCAAAATGTCATTTTGGTAAGCCAGAAATCTGACTGTTAGGCTATATCGTGACGCCGGAAGGCATACACAGTGACCCTGAGAAGGTCAGGGCCATTGTGGAAATGCCACCACCCGCCACGGTAAAGCAGGTAAGGTCATTAGTTGGGATGGTCAATTATTACTCCAAGACCATCCCCAGTTACAGTCAATTAACGGAACCCTTAGTGAAGTTGACCCGTAAGAACCAACCTTTTCAATGGGGCCCAGAACAGCAACAGGCCTTTGAGAGCTTGAAGCAATTGCTTATGTCGTCAGAGGTCATGGCCTACCCCCGCACTGATAGGTCATATAAATTATACACAGATGCGTCAGATTCTTGTATTGGGGGCGTCCTCGTCCAGGACGATGATGTTGGTGTTGAAAGGGTAGTTCAGTATATTTCACACCAGCTTTCGACCACTCAGCGTAAGTGGTCAACCATAGAGAAGGAAGCATATGCAGTAGTCTACTGTATAGATAAGCTTTGAGCTTATCTGTACGGTGCTGAATTCACCGTCTTCACTGACCACAAGCCATTGCGATCTCTTTTTACCAAGGAGATGCGCAACACTAAGATCCAACGTTGGGGGGTGTTTCTGGCTGAATTTGGGGCCAAAATTCAGTATGTCCAAGGGGCCAGGAACATTAGGGCAGACTTAATGTCCAGACTCCCTCCCCCACTGGAGGTGTCAGTCATTGACACTGCTGATTGGATCGATCCGGATGCGGTGTGCGGAAACAAAGCTGGGGATAGAATTCCCTTGGAAGCTGATCTCTTAGACCCCAAGGAGGTCAGGGAGAGGCAGAAGGAAGAGTTCTCTGATTTGTTTCCCGAAGCTGAGGCCCCAGACTCAGATTATGAGATCCATGATGGTCTGTTATATTCCATCAAGTGCCCTACCATCATTTCAGCTTGATATCCGCGCTTGGTGTTGCCGACCCAATTCCGCAAACATGTCATAGAAAGGTGCCACAAGGACGTTGGGCACATGTCGGTCATGAAGACGCTGAATAGAGTGAGAGAGGCCTATGTCTGGCCAGGTATGCACCAGGACATCACAAAGCAGTTGAAGCTATGCTCCACCTGTGTAGTCAACCAGAAGCGAACTGAGCACCCTCCAATGGGGGAAATGCCACTTCCGGCATGCTGTATGCAGGTAGTGGGCATGGATCTAATTGGCCCGTTTTACCCCACTGAGCAAGGCAACAAGTATGCCTTAATAATTGTAGACCATTTGAGTGGGTGGGCCGAGGCAATTCCAATTCCGAATAAAACATCTCTTGTGGTAGAAAATGCTGTCGCTTGCGAATTTATTCCCCGGCATGGTGTGCCGAAAGTCGTAATCGCAGACCGAGGGTTGGAGTTCAGCTCAAATCATTTTAAGAAGTACTTAAAAGACCTGGGGGTTGACTTTCGTCAGACCACACCCTACCACCCGGAAACAAATGGGAAGGTTGAACGATTTAATAGAACCTTGAAGGAAATGATTACAAAGCTGGTCAACAATGATGCCCGTGAGTGGCAAAACAAAATGGCTGATGCTTTGTATGCCTACCGACATAGTGTTAGTGAATCTACTGGATTCACCCCCTTCTTCCTACTGTATGGAAGGAGAGGGCGTGTTCCACTGACCAAGTGTCTGGTGCAGGGGGACGTGCTGACGGGAAGGCTTAGTGATCTCTCAGATGCCTTGACCACTGCACGTCAAAACTTGGCAGACTCTCGCCACTATAACAGGGAAACAATAAATGCAAGAGCCAATGCGGGTGAGCTTGCTCCTGGGGATACTGTGGTGTTAAAGGCACAGGAAAGGTTAACCTTCACCTCTGACTGGGACCCCCAGTATGAGATTATTAGGGTAAGAGGCCCTGTGTGCTGGATTAAGCACCAGCAAACTGGTAAGGTAAAAACTGTGAACAGGTCAAAATTGTTGCTGGTGGATCCCAATGTAATCTGGGACACATTAAACAAGCGCCCTGTTCGAAATGCGAGACATAGCTCTCGTGTTCCACCAGGGATGCCACAGGCTCTACCACCGCCAGCCAACCCAGCAGAAACGGAATCTGCACCAGCCGGCCCTAATTCCGAGCCAGTAATGGACTCATCCCTTGAGTAGGAGGATATGATGGAGGAGACAACTGAGGATGCCACTGATGAACCTGGTCAGAGTGAGGCAGATAGCCTGCCCCAGGATGCCCCCCAGCCTCCATTGATAAAGGTTCCACAAAGGTTAGATTTTAGTGGCCACAGCTCTAACACAACTCCAAGGAGTTACCGAGCGCCACATAAGCGACACCATGGTGTCAGGTTTAACACGAGCCATGAACGCGGCAGGTCCACGCCCTACGATAAGATAAATAGGCCATCAGCACTGGATAGGTCAAAAGGCCCTTCGAGGCCAGCGGGAGATGCTGGTGACCTTTCTGGGGAATCTGCAACTGGGTCAGCTACTGACTCCCAGGCACTTGCACAGGGGACCACTGTGCAGGACCCAATAAATACTAGTGCTCCGACTCCCCAACACAGATACTTTACTCGATCAAAGGCAAGGGTTGAGCCACAACCAAGCAGTGATCATCCCATGCCTGAAGCTGCACCTAGGGTACCCAAGCGACCATCTTCAGGATACCCGTTGAACGACGAAGAAATCAAACGTCAGCGACTCGATGCTATCGAGTTAGCTGCCTTCATGTGTGCATAGTATTGGCACTAACCACTGGTCGGGCCTCTGGCTCCATTAAACCACTACACAATGGCTTGTTGATAACCAGGATAGATCAACTTAGGGTCCAGTCAGCTGAGTGGACCCTTCTCATGATTCAACAGGTTATTCACCAAACATGTTGATGTTGGGCCGAGAAGTTAACTTACCTGTTCAGTTTCTGATTGGAGCCCCATCCTCCAACTCAGACCAAACAGAGCCCCAGGAAAGCGAGTATGTTGCCAGGCTTAGGGGACCGGTGGACAAACATCCATGCTATTGTGCGTGAAAATCTGAAGAAAAGTGGTGAGCGCCAAAAGCATGACTATGACTCCAGAGTTGCAATGAAAAATTACATGGTTGGGGACTTGTGTACTTCCATGACAGCACGAAGACTGTTGGCAAAAGCCCAAAGCTTAAGCCAGATATATGGAAGGGTCCTTGTCTGATCACCAGAAAACTGAGTGAAATATTATTTGAAATTAAGCCTAAGCAGCATGGAAGGAGCAAAATTCTACATCATGATCGTCTGAAACCCTATACCAGTGACCAAGTGCCAGACTGGATACATAAAGCTCAGAAAAATCTTGAATTAAAAGAAACATCTTTGCTGAAAGCTGACAAGGAGACCCAAACAAATATGACCAGCCATGGTGCACAACAAACTGAAGCAACAGGCAGCACATTTGATAAATCTGGAGGGGACAACAAACAACCAGGCAGTTATCAGGTACCAGGGAATGGAGGACTCACTGAAGGAATCATGGATAAGAGTGATCAAGTGAATGATCCACTAACAATTATGCAGAAAATCACACCACCAGAAACCAGGAGAAGTGAAAGAAAGAGAAAACCTCCTGATAAATTTGGTGTGGGCATTAGTTATTTCTAGTAGACAATAGTAGGTGTGCAGAGTAACTATTAAGATATATTGTCATCAGAAAAAAAAAGAGACAGAAAGAAAAAAAAAAGTCAAGTTGATGGTTGAGAGAAATTGACTGAGAGGCATGCATACAAACAAGTCAGTGGGCGCTGTGCTATTTGACATTTGACCTCTGAATGGAGACTTAACTGATCAGCTGTGTTGTGAAATATGATGACCCTTTCCCACAACTGGGGGGTTGGATAACTTTTACCCAGTTCCTGGGCAAGGCACACAGATACAACAGCAGGAGCTCAGGCAGAGTGGCATTACTTGCAAAAGCGATGTACCAGTCATAGTGTTGACAAATTTGGGGACCAGAAATGAAATTAGATAATGTAACACCATGGTGAAGTGCTGTGTGTATAGAATGTGCCTTGTTATCAATGCTGTTGACTTACAGGCTCTGATATAACTTCTAGATCACTGTGTCTATCATGCTGCAGACCATGTTTCAAACACTGGGATAAATCATGGTGACATGATGTAAACATACTGCATCACTGGGCCTAGGTCAACTCAACCAAAACATAGAATGGAGGGTTTTATCATTTCACTTGTCTTTAAGGAGACAGATATATGGATTTAAATGCCAGACAAGCGAAACGCCATCCATGTCACAGGTGATCATGGGTCCCATGTGGATGTGGTTACCCACCCACCTTAGTGGCCAACTCAGGGCAACAGTCTATTCAGTTCATTAACTCAATGGGTTAATTAAGGGGAGCTTAGAGAAAGAAAAAAAAACTAGTTGTAACCAGGGTAGGAACTAACATGTATGAGTGCATATATGCAGGCAAAAGTTATCATATCATAAACATAGGTTGTTAAAGATAGAGGTATAATAGACAAATATTATGGGGTTTTTTTTGGTGTGTGTATGTTTATTAGTTGGGCTCATGTTCATATAATTTGTATTCATAAATGTAATAATCAGGTTAACTGAGGGCATAATTAAAAAGGGGATTGTGTGATGTTTTCCTTTTTTTTTAATCAGGTTAGAAGTTGTGGATAAGTCCAAGTGTCAAGTATCCCTGTATAAGCAAGGCATGAACCACACAAGCATTTTTCCATGGTAACAGGGGTATATGTAAGGGCGGGCCTTTCAAAAGTGACACTTCACGATTTCAATATTATTTGCATATGACCAATAGTTTCCTGAGAAAGACCCAAGCTATGAATAAGTAAGTAAATTATATTTTTGCCAATCAATTTCAAGAAAAGAAAAAGTTTTGAATTTTCCCACTAAAAGTTATGAATGCTATTGGCTCCAGAAAAGGGTTGGAGAAGTTTGGGGTTTAGGGGGGACCTATAAAACCCCACAGCCATTTGGGCTTCCCCATTACTACAGCAAGCTTCAATGAGAGACACAAGAGTCCAGTTCCAAGTCAACAGTAAGGGGGAGTTTGAGTGTTGTTTTTGCCACAAAGGGTTTCTTCACTTGTCACTTGTGAGAAGACACCAGCAGTCCCATCTTCCTTGGTACTTCAAGCAGTTCTGCTGCAATTTTTGCCAGTTTGGATGCAGAGATCGTTCCAGGCTTCTGCAGCATGTGTCCAGCCAAGCCCATACAGTGAACATCCAGCATCATAGGAGATTGACCATCCTACCTGCTGACATTACAGAACTGAGAGGTAAATTCAAAGCCTCCAGGGACCAGGGAGCCAGTTCAGTGGCAATCAAGAACAGATTTGGGGAACTAATCAGCAAGCCAGTTACCTGCACATCTGACCTGCCTGGGTGTGAAGGAGAAAAGGAACTTTTAACTGCAGACTTGGCCTGTTTGGACTTAATAATAGAAGACATAATGCCACTGTATGAGAAGATCACACCTACACATGAGCAAGGTATGTCTGATGCTGATATTTTCATTGATAGTGCCTTAAATGTGGCCACCAATGCAGATGCCCCCAAAGACTCAGTAGATGGGAAATTTCTGTCCATGCCAGTGGATTTCTAAGATCGCATACAGGGCTCTGTATATGGGAAAGTTCCCAGTATGCAGGAGCTTGAGGCTGGCCAGAACAAAAATTATGGAGAAAGCCCGCCTACTGGGATAAGGGAGGTAGCACATGAAACAAATGGGAAGGCAAGGAAAAAGACTGCCACAAAGAGGGCTGCCACTTTGGTGGGTGACCAATACAACACCAGTCCCAGGCACAAGTATGGACTCAGGAAGCCAGGCTGAGAAAGCCAAACCAAAAAGCCCCATGTAATGTGCTCGTTAGATGCCATTGACACATTACTGGACACCAAAATGAAAGCAAAGGAGGCCAGAATAATCCAGGCAATCGCAACAGAGGGTGATGGAGTAAGGTGTGCAGTGCAAGAGGCTGCCAATGGAATGAATACCTACAGCAAGGCACTGGCAGAACTCATTCAGAAAGACATTGGCAAGGTCCTTGTCCACCTACAGGCCCTAAAACAAAGTGGTGGAATCGTAAGCCCTGAGCTGAGGAAGGCTATAGTGAATTTGGCCCAGGAAACCATCAACATGATTGGGTGAAAAAAGTGGAAATTATCCCTGGATTATAAAGTTCTGTGAAATGCATCGTTCAATGAGTGTCTTTGTAAATTAACACAATTTTACCTGGATGTGTTAATTTGCAGAATTAAAATCCCATTTAAGGATTGGCTGGATTGTTACCATAAGCCAATATGTATGTGTGGATATATGGTTCGTAATTACTTTGCTGTTTTCTTGAGAAACAATAATACGGACAATAATGAATATCAGGAGATGTCATAAAGCGAGGAGGAGGCAGTATGATGGACATTTCTGTGAAGAAAAAAAAAAAAAAAACATTGATGGCTAAGAGACTGGCTGTGTCCCCATATGCCACATACTTATCTGGTGGGACCCAGGTAGTATTACAGCTGGTGGGGTTGCCCTCCACTGTGGCAGCTATAAGCTCAGACCTGTGCCACAACAGTGTGGCAAAAGTAAGGGGCTGGGGCAAATTTGCCCATGACTGGGTCGAAACTCCCAGTGTACTGTGGCAAGAAAACTAATTATGCAAGATGGGGCACAGAGATTTAGTATAAAAGCAGCTGAGAAAGTAAATGGTGAGGAGAATAGAATAGAAGAGTGGAGAAGAGAGGAGTACAGTAGAGCTTTTTGCCAGTTTCTTTTGCTTGTAGATTTTGTACAGTCACATGGATTGCTTACACTGTACAGAATTTTCAGTTAGTCTGCATAGTAAATGTATAAACTGTAATACCTGGTGTGATCACTGACTTTGCATGAACTTAGCGGGTTTATCCAGGAACCCCACAATATAAATAAATTGTATAAAGTGACACCATAGAGACACATTGATATTCATGATAATTAACTTTATTTCATATATATTGTGAAGGCCACACTTGCCAGCATATGGACATTAAGTGGTTAATTTGGGTTGTTTTGACTACCCTGATATGCAACAGAGACACTGACCTGTGGAGTTGGGTCACAAGGCAGTACAGCCTTGCTCATCAGTGCAGCTGGTTAGTTTCACCCTGCCTGTATCAAGTTCACTTCTGCCAGGAAAGTGATGGCAGACCTAGTATCATTATGATTATGGCTGTAGTGCCATGGAAGTGATGTCTGCTGTACTTCCAGTCAAGTAATGACAGTAGTAACATTTCCAGTAAAGTTATGGCAGTGCCTCTCTATAAAAGCTGCAGAGAAGGACTGCCAGGGAGTCAGTTCTCACTTGTAAATAGCCATATACAGACTGTGGATTGTATCTATGTACTTGTTTCATTTATGCTGTTAATTGGTAATAAACATATCAACTTTTTTTTTCTGGTGTGATCACTGACTTTGCATGAACTTAGCGGATTTATTCCAGAACCCCACAATATAGAGGTGTGGTAGCCTTGAGTTGCAGGCCACTTCAATTGCAAATTCTCAATGAAGAAATTGCATCCACAGAGAACCTAACAGATGGCATACAAATGACAGATGCCTGACATGCCACTAGAAAAAAATGCAAAAGACACAGATGTTATTTGCCTGGATGACTGAACGGATAATATATATATGGCATGGGCACATCACCACATCAATGGACTCTTGCACTCAGTGCCATCAATTACTAGGTGCAAAACAGATGTAGAACTACTTTGACAGCATAGATGTGCTTATTCCTAGACCCACACGATGACAACTAGTCAGCGAATAGGTTTGTGAAGACTGAAAGAACTGAGACTATCAATTCTATTGATGTATGGCACGAAACTTACAAATTTTATCATCAATATTCAAAAAGCAGTAGTGGATGCAGATACACAGACAGGAAAGCACTGAATTCCAACTAATGGATAAAGCCAGTTCTGTACAGAAACATGAACTACAGCTTACACAATTGTGGAGGTGCTGCAGAAACATTGTGTCAAATGCTGGAAAATATCAGTCATCACTAAAAAGGAGACCACCAGAATTGTGTGTCTGCAGCACCATGCACAAGAAACCCTGGGTACCAGGAATGTAAAATATTTATTACCTGTCAGCATGCAGAGAAGCTACTTATTCATTTTGTTCAGGGACTGAATTTGTATAAGAATCTGGACAGGTACAGGGATTGCAAAGACACAGCTTATGTCAAGTCTTTCAACAAGGCAATCAAGCTGTATCACAGCAAGGATGTTACCTTTTCAGACCAGGAATACACTGTGGGAACACAGCTAACTATCATGTGCTGGAATGAAAATGTGGGAAGGCCTTACACATCTGTGTGTGTAGGAGGAAATGGCAAAGGGAGCCATAAAATTTTGAAACCTTAAACCTTTCAGTTCAGGGACAGGTTATGGAGTTTGTGTCCATTTTGTAAGAGGTCAGCTCATGGTTATTTTATATTGTGTTATAAAGATGGTAATATATATATGACAGTACTGTTAATTGATTGTCACGTATGTATATTTTTGTTCTGGGTTTCTATCTGTGTGGGATCTGTGGAGTAAAACATGGTTTGAGTCAGTGGCCGGGGCAGGTTGCCCTCTTTTAATGAACCCCACCTTGAGTAAACCACCTGCCTAATAAAAATTTAATGGGTAACAGCCTGATACAGTCTGAGGTTTAGTTATCATGTGCTGGAATGAAATGTAGAGAGGCCTTATGCATCTGTGAATGAAGCAAGAATGGGAGACAGAGCAGTAAAATTTTGAAACCTAAAACCTTTCTTTCAGGGACTGAGCTTGTGTCCATTTTATAAGAGGTCAGCACATGGTTATATTATATTGTGTTACAATGATAGTAGAATATATGTGTATATGATGGTACTGCAAGTTAATGTTCAATAATATATATATACATGTATATATAAATATGTTCTGTGTACCTCTCTGTGTGGGATCCATGGAGTATTATAACATGGCATGAGACAGTGGTCAGAGCATGTCACTGTCTGTTTATGAGCCCCGCTGTGAATGAACCACATGCATGATAGATTTTAATTGGTAACAGCCTGACAAAGACTGAGGTCTAGTTGTTAGGCGCTAACAAGTTTTGCCCCTTTAATAGAGATTAGAGTCTAGGTTGTACACAGGTAAATATTTTCTTTGTCGGTAGTTCTGTATTTAACCCCATTACTGACTAGCATAAGAAAGGAGGGTCACAGTAGAGCCCCCTGTGCATCAGGTAGTTTCACAGTGCCCCTTCCCCTCCCACTAACTTTGGGTCCCATAGCAACTATAATGGTCAGTCATTCCCCTGCCCAGACATGTGATCACCCTGGACTTATCACGACATGAACAAGGCTGAGAGATTTAATAAGACCTTTGTCAGAATGATAAAAGCTAACTTATAGGGACAGTAGTGGGACTGGGACAAGAACCTGGGGTGTCTAGCAGTAACTTATAGGGCCTCAGTGCATGAGAGCACTGGCATGACTCCTAACCTCCTGATGCTAGGCAGGGAGGTGAGGTTGCCTGTGGAAGTCATGTTTGGTAGTAGCACTTCTGTGACCAACGAGGGTATCACTTCTTATGGGAAGTATGTGGACTTGCTGTGGGATCGAATGCAGCGGGCCCATGATGTGGCAAGGCAGCATCTACAAACTAGTGCTAGCAGGCAAAAAGAGACACATGATGCTAAGCTGGCCTTCCACCAATACATGGTTGGGGACCTGGTTTGGTACTTCTCAGAGGCGGGGCAACTTAACACCGCTCCGAAGCTGAGAAGTCCATATGAGGGGCCTTTTCTGGTAGTGGGCAAACTTAATGATCTGGATTGCATTGTCCAGTTTGACAGTAAGGGGACAAAGAGGGTAATACACCACAATAGACTCAAGCCCTACTTGGGGTCACACAAACTCAAGTGGGCCAAGACTGTTCTGTCCCAAGTCAAGAAGCTGAACAAAAATTAGGATACTTTATTTTGACAGCAAACATGTATAATATAATTTAAGGGACCAAGAATGGGAAGATCCATAGAACCCTGATAGAGAAAGCACGAGAGGCAGTCAAGAAGAGGTCGCCAGTTCACAATAGTAACCAGGGTCTCCGCCATGCCAACAGTTCAGGAAACCCAGGCCGCTGCAAGTACCAGGGTGATGATGCCCAACTAATAAAGCACCTGGTAAAGAAGCATAAGAACCCCAAAGAGGTCCCTTACTACTGTGATGAGTGCATGCAGCCTTACCCCAGTAAGGCTCAGGCCAACAAACACTTACAGGATGAACACCCTGGGAGGTCTCTGGAGGAGATCTTCAGTGGCACCCAGCAGGAGCTGGACTTCAGGCTTTGGGGATGAGGGTCATGGATGAGACCCGAAGCTTCCAGTACTACAAGGAGAGAGCCAAACTTCACCCTATCCTGGAAACCATGTACATGGAGGAGTGGATGATCCAGATGAGGGCACTACTTCAGCCCAAGGCTGCTGTCAGTGGCTCATGAGAAGAGGCTCCTAACAACCCAGAGCCACAGTCACCAGAGCCGCAGGTCCCTGAACCACCGCAGAACCCTCAGCCACAGCCAGAACTGGAGAACACCCAGCCGCAAGAATCAGAACCAGAAATCGTGGACCTCCATCCTTATACCCGCGGGTGCTTCAACTTTCCACAAGTAGACTGGTCTGCGACGCCTAACGCCACCTCAGCCAACATAGAGTTGGATGATTCAGCACCCAACAGTGCCTATGGAGGGCTCTGGGGGCCTCCACTTGCTGAAGCAGGTCCTAGGAACCATGGTGCTCAAGGGGAGCCCCTTGTCCTTGGTAATGAGGAAGCAGGCCTCATTGAGCAGGTGACAGAATCCATGGCCCCCAACCAGCTTTTAAATGTGTGCACATACTTGGTCCAGGTGTGCACCTATTTCGGGGGAATGATCTGACAACATACTAAAGTGCTTGGGGAGCAGAGGGGCCACTCAACAGAGGTGGGGAGAATGGCCAATGCCCAAGAGGCAGTAAAAAATAACCTAGTAGCCATGCGGGAGCAGCAACAGGCTCACCTTGACATGTTTAGAGACAGGGTTTCCGGTATCTGTCGGGTGTACAGAGCTCTGCAGTTAAGAGGCCCCAAGGTCCCCACAAGAACTGCTAACAAGTGCGGGCCCCAGAAGTCAAGCCCATGGGCCCTCAAAGTGGCCAAAGAAGAAGTAGATTTAAGGGTAGAACTGGTCATGGTATTGTTTAAAGTCCAGGTTAAGTCAAATTATTTTTGTACCTATCTCAAGTATATGGTGCTAAGCTACTGTAGTAGATCTGGTTCTTTCAGTGGCCTTATTTTTGTATGTGCAGCAATCTGGATCTTTCAGAGGGCCTTATTTTTGTATTGGTATAAAGGTGCATGACAATGCCATGGCATTAACTATTTTGAGACATGATTGTGTAACTTGTGTAACCTAGAAGTAGAAGGTTTGTGTAAGGATTTGGCGGTGCTGAAGTTCATGATCTTTATTTTGTTTAATACTCAGGGGCGTATTGTATATTAGGAGCTTGTATGCTCACCCTTTTGGTATTTCGATTGACTTATGTGTGAGTGTACATAATGCAGCATGGGGCTAAATCATTAAGAGCTCACATTTTTGCCAAGTGCCCTTCTCATACTGTAGTATGTGAGGTATTGATAGTGGATTTTTCATTTTGTATGTTTATAATCGTTTAACTGTAGCTGTTGTTGACAAGTTTCGTAACTTTCTTGTCTCAGTGCCTGTGGGGACACCAGGCCTGAGACAGGGGGATAATGTAAAGTCTTGGTATGGGTCCAAGTTTGTCCCTCCCTTTATTTGCCGCATCTTTGCAATATAATTCCTCTACGTATCAAGGAACCAGTATATTACCTGATAATGATTTCTTTGTGTTAGAATCATTAAATTTTACTGTCCTGGTACAGCTACAAGTACTAATACATGTACAAGTGGCCAGTGTGACCAGGTTAAGTTGTGTACACAGAGGGCAATATGAACAAAGCACATAGTTAGCTGGTCCTAAATATAGGTCGCAGCTGTCCATCTCTTATCTACAATTGGGAGGCAAGCAACCACTGGTGCATCATTAGGAGTGCCTATCTAAATATTCTGTAATTAACCATGGCAAGGTGGGTTTTCATGTTTAAACTTTGCTACTATTACAGAGTCTTGTGTCTAAGTTACAATCAGAGCAACCCACAGCTGTAATTATGCCTGGGAGGAGTGGCTCTTGTCAACATACCTAAACAGCCATGCTGCATTCTTTGTTTACAGGGCATGTAACTGTAATGTCCTTGCTTTCTTACAATGTAATTTCATGAATTTTGTAACGTGGGATGGAGAAGTACATCCTAGTCCATTTTTCATATTTTTGTCACACATTACCAATGATCTTAGTGGTATCTCCACAGAAGCACATGGGTGTGGGTGTGTCACTACTTGCAAGCCATATTGCCAATTCCCTTTGTTCAGAGCCCCACCTCCATGTTAGTGTAAACTTTCGCATCTGAATCCTTAAATAATTGTGTTTTGTTGTGAAATATGTAGAATTCTATTTCTTAACATGAATATTTCCAAGTGCAGGGAACTGTTACAGTCATTTTATGTTTATTTCTGTGTAAAATGTACAAGGGCACATAGCTCATTTAATATGTAAATGAGCTCACATGTTATATATAAGTAAGAGCGCCTCCATTTAGTGAGGGAATTAAAAGTTGGGAGCAGAAGCATCAACAAGGCCATTACTTAGGTACTTATCCACACTAAGTGGACTTACAGTAGGGTGATCATAACCCCCAAGGTCACTCATCGAAAGAAGTCGGTGGAATCCATATCCACCGGCCATTGGAACGTGCCACCGGGACCCAACGGTGAAAACAGTGGAACCCGATGCTATTTGGCAGTTGGTCATTCTGGTGGTACTCCCAACCCATCCGAAGTAAATCATCCCATTGTACGTCCCTGTATAACGGGAACATTCTGCTTGAAATTGAGTAGAAACTAATGATGCCAGAGGCCATGTCGACCATCGGAGTGCATCAGGCCTACTGAGCATCGGACCTGCTGACCATCGGGTGTGGCGTAAGTAGGCTGGACCCTTTCTTGTTGCACATGGCCAATTCCAATGGTGGTCCATCACCTTAATTTATGACTAGTGGTGGTGTTAAGGTGTAGAGGAGCGAAGCCTTATCAAGTGGGCCAATTATTGGTTGGGCCAGAAGCTACGTTCTGTTATAATGCACGTGCATCTCATGGCATGACCTTTTATTTATGGATCACAGGCCTCAGCAATCAGCATGCTGTAAAACAAAGTAGTGCCGACACTAACCCAATAAAATAAACTTTACTGGACCTAATCACAGTAGGTAGATCAACTAAGACCATCACAGCGTAATTATAGTCAAAGTGAGAATAACATTATTTCATATTTTCATATGCACTTAGACCTCATTTATTGATACAAGTGTGGTACATCAGAGCGAGAAACTAAATGGAATTGAATGCATGCAACCGGAACCACACACAAATAGAACAGAACTGAATTTAACCCATACTTAATTACAACGTAAATAAAATATAAAATGGGACAAAATATGAAAAATATTTGGGTAAATTTGCACATAGGTGCCAATATGCTGCGTTTCGAGGGAACCTATCCCTGAACATAATTGTATATAGAGTGTAAATAGTTAATATCTATAATGTGTTTGTTTAAGCATGACAATATTATATAAAGATCATACAGTGCTCCCTCTTTATAACACCTGTCATTACAAGGTGGTTTCTGATATAACACTGTGGTTACCATGGCTCCCACTGAAATAGTTTTCCCATTACTTCTATGTTAAAAGTCCCTCTGTTATAAAGTGGTTTTGCTATAACACGGTTTACCCTGTGGACCCCAACACCAGTGTTATAAAGAGGGAGCACTGTATGCGCTAATGATACTATATGAACCTAAGTCCCTCAATTATTCTTAATAGTGAACTTGACACACTTTTTTTCACTTCTGCATAATGAAACTTTAAAGAGTCAATTGAAATAGGTCTTAATAATGGTTGAGCTGTTCTCTCGCCTCAATGGGTTAATAAAGGAGGGGAGCTTACAGAAAGATAAAAAAACTAGTTGTAACCAGGGTAGGAACTAACATGTATGAGTGCATATATGCAGGCAAGAGTTATCATATCATAAACATAGGTTGTTAAAGATAGAAGGATAATAGACAAATATTATGGGGGTTTTTTGGTGTGTGTATGTTTATTAGTTGGGCTCATGTTCATATAATTTGTATTCATAAATGTAATAATCAGGTTAACAGCAGGCATAATTAAAAAAGGGATTGTGTGATGTTTTCCTTTTTTTTTAATCAGGTTAGAAGTTGTGGATAAGTCCAAGTGTCAAGCATCCCTGTATAAGCAATGCATGGACCACACAAGTATTTTTCCATGGTAACAGGGGTATATGTAAGGGCGGGCCTTTCAAAAGTGACACTTCACGCTTATTTCAATATTATTTGCATATGACCAATAGTTTCCTGAGAAAGACCCAGGCTATGAATAAGTAAGTAAATTATATTTTTGCCAATCAATTTCAAGAAAAGAAAAAGTTTTGAATTTTCCCACTAAAAGTTATGAATGCTATTGGCTCCAGAAAAGGGTTGGAGAAGTTTGGGGTTTAGGGGGGACCTATAAAACCCCACAGCCATTTGGGCTTCCCCATTACTACAGCAAGCTTCAATGAGAGACACAAGAGTCCAGTTCCCAGTCAACAGTAAGGGGGAGTTTGAGTGTTGTTTTTGCCACAAAGGGTTTCTTCACTTGTCACTTGTGAGAAGACACCAGCAGTCCCATCTTCCTTGGTACTTCAAGCAGTTCTGCTGCAATTTTTGCCAGTTTGGATGCAGAGATCGTTCCAGGCTTCTGCAGCATGTGTCCAGCCAAGCCCATACAGTGAACATCCAGCATCATAGGAGATTGACCATCCTACCTGCTGACATTACAGAACTGAGAGGTAAATTCAAAGCCTCCAGGGACCAGGGAGCCAGTTCAGTGGCAATGAAGAACAGATTTGGGGAACTAATCAGCAAGCCAGTTACCTGCACATCTGACCTGCCTGGGTGTGAAGGAGAAAAGGAACTTTTAACTGCAGACTTGGCCTGTTTGGACTTAATAATAGAAGACATAATGCCACTGTATGAGAAGATCACACCTACACATGAGCCAGGTATGTCTGATGCTGATATTTTCATTGATAGTGCCTTAAATGTGGCCACCAATGCAGATGCACCCAAAGACTCAGTAGATGGGAAATTTCTGTCCATGTCAGTGGATTTCCAAGATCGCATACAGGGCTCTGTATATGGGAAGGTTCCCAGTATGCAGGAGCTTGAGGCTGGCCAGAACAAAAATTATGGAGAAAGCCCGCCTACTGGGATAAGGGAGGCAGCAGATGAAACAAATGGGAAGGCAAGGAAAAAGACTGCCACAAAGAGGGCTGCCACTTTGGTGGGTGACCAATACAACACCAGTGACTTGCCCCCAGTCCCAGGCACAAGGAAGCCCGACTGAGAAAGCCAAACCAAAAAAGCCCATGTAATGTGCTCGTTAGATGCCATTGACACATTACTGGACACCAAAATGAAAGCAATGGAGGCCAGAATAATCCAGGCAATCGCAACAGTGGGTGATGGAGTAAGGTGTGCAGTGCAAGAGGCTGCCAATGGAATGAATACCTACAGCAAGGCACTGGCAGAACTCATTCAGAAAGACATTGGCAAGGTCCTTGTCCACCTACAGGCCCTAAAACAAAGTGGTGGAATCGTAAGCCCTGAGCTGAGGAAGGCTATAGTGAATTTGGCCCAGGAAACCATCATCATGATTGGGTGAAAAAAGTGGAAATTATCCCTGGATTATAAAGTTCTGTGAAAAGGAATTGTTCAATGAGTGTCTTTGTAAATTAACACAATTTTACCTGGATGTGTTGATTTGCAGAATTAAAATCCCACTTAAGGATTGGCTGGATTGTTACCATAAGCCAATATGTATGTGTGGATATATAGTTCGTAATTACTTTGTTTTCTTAAGTAACAATAATACGGACGATAATGACATCAGGAGATGTCATAAAGCGAGGAGGAGGCAGTATGATGGACATTTCTGTGAAGAAAAAAAAAAAAAAAACATTGATGGCTAAGAGACTGGCTGTGTCCCCATATGCCACATACTTATCTGGTGGGACCCAGGTAGTATTACAGCTGGTGGGGTTGCCCTCCACTGTGGCAGCTATAAGCTCAGACCTGTGCCACAACAGTGTGGCAAAAGAAAGGGGCAGGGGCAAATTTGCCCATGACTGGGTCGAAACTCCCACTGTACTGTGGCAAGAACACTAATTATGCAAGATGGGGAACAGATATTTAGTATAAAAGCAGCTGAGAAAGTAAATGGTGAGGAGAATAGAATAGAAGAGTGGAGAAGAGAGGAGTACAGTAGAGCTTTTTGCCAGTTTCTTTTGCTTGTAGATTTTGTACAGTCACATGGATTGCATACACTGTACAGAATTTTCAGTTAGTCTGCATAGTAAATGTATAGACTGTAATACCTGGTGTGATCACTGACTTTGCATGAACTTAGCGGATTTATCCAGGAACCGCACAATATAAATAAATTGTATAAAGTGACACCATAGACACACATTGATATTCATGATAATTAACTTTATTTCATATATATTGTGAAGGCCACACTTGCCAGCATATGGACATTAAGTGGTTAATTTGGGTTGTTTTGACTACCCTGATATGCAACAGAGACACTGACCTGTGGAGTTGGGTCACAAGGCAGTACAGCTTTGCTCATCAGTGCAGCTGGTTAGTTTCACCCTGCCTGTATCAAGTTCACTTCTGCCAGGAAAGTGATGGCAGACCTAGTATCATTATGATTATGGCTGTAGTGCCATGGAAGTGATATCTGCTGTACTTCCAGTCAAGTAATGGCAGTAGTAACATTTCCAGAAAAGTTATGGCAGTGCCTATCTATAAAAGCTGCAGAGAAGGCCAGCCAGGGAGTCAGTTCTCACTTGTAAATAGCCATGTACAGACTGTGGATTGTATCTATGTACTTGTTTCATTTATGCTGTTAATTGGTAATAAATATATCAACTTTTTTTTCTGGTGTGATCACTGACTTTGCATGAACTTAGCGGATTTATTCCGGAACCCCAAAATATAGAGGTGTGGTAGCCTTGAGTTGCAGGCCACTTCAGATGCAAATTCTCAATGAAGAAATTGCATCCACAGAGAACCTAACACATGGCATACAAATGACAGATGCCTGACTTGGCACTAGAAAAAAATGCAAAAGACACAGATGTTACTTGCCTGGATGACTGAACGGATAATATATATATGGCATGGGCACATCACCACATCAATGGACTCTTGCACTCAGTGCCATCAATTACTAGGTGCAAAACAGATGTAGAACTACTTTGACAGCATAGATGTGCTTGTTCCTAGACCCACACGATGACAACTAGTCAGCGAATAGGTTTGTGAAGACTGAAAGAACTGAGACTATCAATTCTATTGATGTATGGCACGAAACTTACAAATTTTATCATCAATATTCAAAAAGCAGTAGTGGATGCAGATACACAGACAGGAAAGCACTGAATTCCAACTAATGGATAAAGCCAGTTCTGTACAGAAACATGAACTACAGCTTACACAATTGTGGAGGTGCTGCAGAAACATTGTGTCAAATGCTGGAAAATATCAGTCATCACTAAAAAGGAGACCACCAGAATTGTGTGTCTGCAGCACCATGCACAAGAAACCCTGGGTACCAGGAATGTAAAATATTTATTACCTGTCAGCATGCAGAGAAGCTACTTATTCATTTTGTTCAGGGACTGAATTTGTATAAGAATCTGGACAGGTACAGGGATTGCAAAGACACAGCTTATGTCAAGTCTTTCAACAGGGCAATCAAGCTGTATCACAGCAAGGATGTTACCTTTTCAGACCAGGAATACACTGTGGGAACACAGCTAACTATCATGTGCTGGAATGAAAATGTGGAAAGGCCTTACACATCTGTGTGTGTAGGAGGAAATGGCAAAGGGAGCCATAAAATTTTGAAACCTTAAACCTTTCAGTTCAGGGACAGGTTATGGAGTTTGTGTCCATTTTGTAAGAGGTCAGCTCATGGTTATTTTATATTGTGTTATAAAGATGGTAATATATATATGACAGTACTGTTAATTGATTGTCACGTATGTATATTTTTGTTCTGGGTTTCTATCTGTGTGGGATCTGTGGAGTAAAACATGGTTTGAGTCAGTGGCCGGAGCAGGTTGCCCTCTTTTAATGAACCCCACCTTGAGTAAACCACCTGCCTAATAAAAATTTAATGGGTAACAGCCTGATACAGTCTGAGGTTTAGTTATCATGTGCTGGAATGAAATGTAGAGAGGCCTTATGCATCTGTGAATGAAGCAAGAATGGGAAACAGAGCAGTAAAATTTTGAAACCTAAAACCTTTCTTTCAGGGACTGAGCTTGTGTCCATTTTATAAGAGGTCAGCACATGGTTATATTATATTGTGTTACAATGATAGTACAATATATGTGTATATGATGGTACTGCAAGTTAATGTTCAATAATATATATATACATGTATATATAAATATGTTCTGTGTACCTCTCTGTGTGGGATCCATGGAGTATTATAACATGGCATGAGACAGTGGTCAGAGCATGTCGCTGTCTGTTTATGAGCCCCGCTGTGAATGAACCACATGCATGATAGATTTTAATTGGTAACAGCCTGACAAAGACTGAGGTCTAGTTGTTAGGCGCTAACAAGTTTTGCCCCTTTAATAGAGATTAGAGTCTAGGTTGTACACAGGTAAATATTTTCTTTGTCGGTAGTTCTGTATTTAACCCCATTACTGACTAGCATAAGAAAGGAGGGTCACAGTAGAGCCCCCTGTGCATCAGGTAGTTTCACAGTGCCCCTTCCCCTCCCACTAACTTTGGGTCCCATAGCAACTATAATGGTCAGTCATTCCACTGCCCAGACATGTGATCACCCTGCACCCAATCACGACATGAACAAGGCACATCACTTAGACTAAAGCTACCCAATATCAAGTGCCCTCCCATTTTTCTTCCCCTGACTTGGGTACATGACACTTTGTATCCACATAGCGAATAGCCGACTACAGACTTCATAGTTACATAGAAATACCAGAACCTCTCCTGGCCACCCAAGGGGTAATGGCCAGACTGAGAGATTTAATAAGACCCTTGTCAGAATGATAAAAGCTAACTTATAGGGACAGTAGTGGGACTGGGACAAGAACCTGGGGTGTCTAGCAGCAACTTATAGGGCCTCAGTGCATGAGAGCACTGGCATGACTCCTAACCTCCTGATGCTAGGCAGGGAGGTGAAGTTGCCTGTGGAAGTCATGTTTGGTAGTAGCACTTCTGTGACCAACGAGGGTATCACTTCTTATGGGAAGTATGTGGACTTGCTGTGGGATCGAATGCAGCGGGCCCATGATGAGGCAAGACAGCATCTACAAACTAGTGCTACCAGACAAAAAGAGACACATGATGCTAAGCTGGCCTTCCACCAATACATGATTGGGGACCCGGTTTGGTACTTCTCAGAGGCGGGGCAACTTAACACCGCTCCGAAGCTGAGAAGTCCATATGAGGGGCCTTTTCTGGTAGTGGGCAAACTTAATGATCTGGATTGCATTGTCCAGTTTGACAGTAAGGGGACAAACAGGGTAATACACCACAATAGACTCAAGCCCTACTTGGGGTCACACAAACTCAAGTGGGCCAAGGCTGTTCTGTCCCAAGTCAAGAAGCTGAACAGAAATTAGGATACTTTATTTTGACAGCAAACATGTATAATATAATTTATAGGACCAAGAATGAGAAGATCCATAGAACCCTGACAGAGAAAGCACGAGAGGCACTCAAGAAGAGGTCGCCAGTTCACAATAGTAACCAGGGTCTCCGCCATGCCAACAGTTCAGGAAACCCTGGCCGCTGCAAGTACCAGGGTGACAATGCCCAACTAATAAAGCACCTGGTAAAGAAGCATATGAACCCCAAAGAGGTCCCTTACTACTGTGATGAGTGCATGCAGCCTTACCCCAGTAAGGCTCAGGCCACCAACCACTTGCAGGATGAACATCCTGGGAGGTCTCTGCAGGAGATCTTCAGTGGCACCCAGCAGGAGCTGGACTTGCAGGCTTTGGGGATGAGGGTCATGGATGAGACCCAAAGCTTCCAGTACTACAAGGAGAGAGCCAAACTTGACCCTATCCTGGAAACCATGTACATGGAGGAGTGGATGATCCAGATGAGGGCACTACTTCAGCCCAGGGCTGCTGTCAGTGGCTCATGAGAAGAGGCTCCTAACAACCCAGAGCCACAGTCACCAGAGCCGCAGGTCCCTGAACCACCGCAGAACCCTCAGCCACAGCCAGAACTGGAGAACACCCAGCCGCAAGAATCAGAACCAGAAGTCGTGGACCTCCATCCTTCTACCCGAGGGTGCTTCGACTTTCCACAAGTAGACTGGTCTGCCACGCCTAACGCCACCTCAGCCAACATAGAGTTGGATGATTCAGCACCCAACAGTGCATATGGAGGGCTTTGGGGGCCCCCACTTGCTGAAGCAGGTCCTAGGAACCATGGTGCTCAAGGGGAGCCCCTTGTCCTTGGTAATGAGGATGCAGGCCTTATTGAGCAGGTGACAGAATCCATGGCCCGCAACCAGCTTTTAAATGTGTGCACATACTTGGTCCAGGTGTGCACCTATTTGGGGGGAATGATCTGCCAACATACTAAAGTGCTTGGGGAGCAGAGGGGCCGGGCCACTCAACAGAGGTGGGAAGAATGGCCAATGCCCAAGAGGCAGTAAAAAATAACCTAGTAGCCATGCGGGAGCAGCAACAGGCTCACCTTGACATGTTTTGAGACGGGGTTTCCGGTATCTGTCGGGTGTACAGAGCTCTGCAGTTAAGAGGCCCCAAGGTCCCCACAAGAACTGCTAACAAGTCCGGGCCCCAGAAGTCAAGCAATGAGGATAGGCTGAAGAGGATCGCCCAGAGCCCTACAGGCAAGAGGCCTCACAAGTCAGCCCATGGGCCATCAAAGTGGCCAAAGAAGAAGTAGATTTAAGGGTAGAACTGGTCATGGTATTGTTTAAAGTCCAGGTTAAGTCAAATTATTTTTGTACCTATCTCAAGTAAATGGTGCTAAGCTACTGTAGTAGATCTGGTTCTTCCAGTGGCCTTATTTTTGTATGTGCAGCAATCTGGATCTTTCAGAGGGCCTTATTTTTGTATTGGCATAAAGATGCAAGACAATGCCATGGCATTAATTATTTTGAGACATGATTGTGTAAATTATTTAACCTAGAAGTAGAAGGTTTGTGTAAGGATTTAGCTGTGTTGAAGTTCATGATCGTTATTTTGTTTAATACTCAGGGGCGTATTGTATATTAGGAGCTTGTATGCTCACTCTTTTGGTATTTCGATTGACTTATGTGTGAGTGTACACAATGCAGCATGGGGCTAAATCATTAAGAGCTCACAATTTTGCCAAGTGCCTTTCTCGTACTGTAGTATGTGAGGTATTGATAGTGGATTTTTCATTTTGTATGTTTATAATCGTTTAACTGTAGCTGTTGTTGACAAGTTTCGTAACTTTCTTGTCTCAGTGCCTGTGGGGACACCTGGCCTGAGACAGGGGGATAATGTAAAGTCTTGGTAAGAGTCCAAGTTTGTCCCTCCCTTTATTTGCCACATCTTTGCAATATAATTCCTCTACGTATCAAGGAACCAGTATATTACCTGATAATGATTTCTTTGTGTTAGAATCATTAGATTTTACTGTCCTGGTACAGCTACAAGTACTAATACACGTACAAGTGGCCAGTGTGACCAGGTTAAGTTGTGTACACAGAGGACAACATGAACTAAGCACATAGTTAGCTGGTCCTAAATATAGGTTGCAGCTGTCCATCTCTTATCTACAATTGGGAGGCAAGCACCATCGGTGCATCATTAGGAGTACCTATCTAAATATTCTGTAATTAACCATGGCAAGGTGGGTTTTCATGATTAAACTGTGCTACTTTTACAAAGTCTTGTGTCTAAGTTACAATCAGAGCAACGCAGAACTGTAATTATGCCTGGGAGGAGTGGCTCTTGTCGACATACCTAAACAGCCATGCTGCATTCTTTGTTTACAGGGCATGTAACTGTAATGTCCTTACTTTCTTACAATGTAATTTCATGACTTTTGTAATAAGTGGGATGGGGAAGTACTGTTGGGTTCCTGCCCAGAGGATACAAGTTTACCCCTTCTCATATGTGTAAAAAGTAAGAGTCGGGGGGGGGGGGGAGGGGGGGGCAGAAGAAGGTAGTGTCCTGGTACTGTTGTATCGGTCAGTGGAGGCAGTCTGCCTCGTAAGGCACACAGCCCTGGAGGCCTGCTAACCACTCTACCAACACAACAAGTTTCCCCATGGGAGGTGTGTTGACGCTTGCACAGCTGCATGTGGTCAGTACAGCAGTGGAGTAGCGGGGAGTTCCTGAGGTGCTCAGGCAGTGTTGACCTGTTGTCGGCCCGGGCTGATGGGCCTCACTGCACCGGCAGTACAGGCAGGCCATGCAGCCGGCACTCCCTTCCCTGCTTATGGATCCAACAGATTTGGTGATTCAGAGGTCCACATGCAGGCAACCTGATACCAGTAAGTTCAGCATGGATAAGGGCCAAGGGTCTATCCGGGCTGATTTACCGGTGGTTGGATGCCACATTGACCGTGCAGGTTGGAGGGGGCAACACACCAACTCTACCCTGCGCAGGTCCGCGCAACTTCTGTCTTGCACAGTGGTCCGCGCGACCCCTGTGCAACGGCCTTGGATAGTATAAATAGGGGTGCCTCCCAACTTAGAGTGCAGTTGGAATGGGGATCTCAGCCAGTAGACAGGGGACCAGCACATAGCAGTAGGGCTACAGTAATAAACTACATTTTTCATCATTTCTGTTCTACTACTCCGTCATATTTTGGCCTGCTACCTGAGAAGAAATACCAAAGTGGTGGAACAGAACACTGGTGGACCAGCGGTGGGATAGAACTTATTACATGCTGTCAGGGAAACCTACCAGAGCTAAGGTACAGGACTGATATCTGGGAAGTTGCTAGCATCCTATTGAAAGCAAGAGACTGGTACGTTTATTATTCTTCTATTGAGAGCAAATAGCCAATTTTCAAGAACTTTTGCTGTGCTGTAAACATGAATATGGACAATGCAGACCAAGTTACAGGGCTAGTGGCCAGTTTTCCAGAGGCAAGTGGTGGGCAAGAAGGCCCCAGCCAGACAGGGCAAAAAATTGCACAACTTCTGATGGAGCTCAGCACAAACCAAAGACAAGCTGAGCAAGACAAACAAAAAATGGCAGAAGAAAGCCAAAGGCAAGCTGATTATATGAACACTTTGTTAAAAAGAGCTGAAGCAGCAGAAAATAGGGCCAGAGAGTTGGAAGTAAAATTTACCAGCACCCCAACAGTTCATGGCCAGCCAGCCCCTCAAAATTTGCCAGTGACTGTGCCCCTTGTCAGTGCCAGCCAGACTATACCCCATACCCTTGGTGGGGCGGCAAATGTGAGGATGCACAAGGCCCTGTTTTCTCCTTCCCAAGACCAATCCAAGCTCCTGTACATGTGCGTGGTGGATCTAGAAGGCAACCCATGTGGGAACAGGGAGATGTTATGGGGGCAGTCAAATTTGCCTCACATACCTGGACCAAGACCCAATGCACCTGTGCTGCGCAGATCACAGTATGAAATACCCCTACCAAGGCAAAGCACATATGATGGCCAAACATCATGGGAAGGTTTTATCCAGCCCCTGACTTCTCTAGCTACTGCCTGTAGATGGACTGAACAGGAAAAACTGTTCAGACTCATAAACAGCTTGAGAGGGGAGGCTGCTGAGTATGCTTTCGCCCAAATGCCACCAGAGTACCTTGAGGACCATGACTTGCTAGTGGAAGCCCTTGAAAACAGGTTCAAAGAGAGACATACAGTGACCTCCTACTTGGCAAAACTAGAAGCCAGAAAGCTGGGGCCAAAAGAAAAACTGTCTGAATACATAGCGGACCTTAAGCGGCTTGTTATTAAGGGGTACCCCACTGCTGACAGGGACACAAGAGAGACTATTGCCCTGAGGCATTTCATGCGTGGTTTGCCTGATCATCAAGCTGCCTTGACCATAGGTATGAAAGATCCAAGCAGCATTGAGGAGGCAAGGGCTGCATATGAAACATATTGCAGCCTGCGCGATGATGTGAATCGTGGCCGATCTGGTATGTGTTTGGTAAAGCCTGGTGAAAGTGATCCGAAAAGTAATTCTTTTGTGACTGAGGCCAGGTTACAAAAATTTGGGACTGAATTGAAAGATTCATTCTCATCCAAGATTGATGAGCTCAAGGTGCTCATTGAGGCAAAACCAAAATCACAGAGACCTGGAAACCATGGAAACCAGAGAAATACAAAGGGTGGTCGTATAGACAAGGCGACTGCTGAGTGCCATCACTGCTCTGAAGTAGGCCACTTCAGATATGAGTGCCCAAAGAGACTGGCTGAACAACAGGCCAAGAAAGATAAGGGTGAAACTGAAAGAAAAGATACAGAAGTGAAGTCGGAAAACTAGAAAGGACCGGCCCGTCCGGCCAGGTACCGGTCCCATCTGTGACGGAGGACAGAGTTATTAGAATAAGGCAGAATAGTAGCTCTGATGGCATGTCAATGTTTGTGCCGGCAAAGGTCAATCAGCTAGAGACTGAATTGCTGCTTGATACAGGGGCTGTTGTGACTATTTTGTCAAAACATTTGTATGATCAGTTTGACATGAAAGAAAAACCAGAGCTCAAAGCTCTACCTTCCAATGTATATTTAGAAGTGGCTAATGAAGGTAGACTAACTGTGGTAGGCACTATCAAAGATAGACTAATGAACATCGATGTTTTTTTATTTTTTAGTTTTCGGATTCAGGGAAAAAAACGACTGGCGTAACAACAACAACAACACTTTTGAAGTTTGTCTCCGTCCAAACATGATAGTCTATCGTTTGCTGTGTCAGTCTCAACATGAAACGGCCGTTTCTCGAACCTGCTTTTAAGTTCAGTGCTTGAATCTCCAGCATCCACAACCACTTTGAACAACCATGTCATTTTTAATTTTCAATTGCAATTAGCATTTGCTCTGTTCCTGGCTCCATTTATTCATTGTCACTAAACAAACCAATACTGTCATTCAACAAAGTTTAGAGAGTTGTAGTAAATCTCCATCAATTTCAACTATTTACGTTTCCACAAAAATGCAAGAAAATCGAAACCGCTGTTCCCCACGTGTGCAAAATTCCAGGCATGGGGGTCATGTGGTCCATGCAGAGATCATGTGACCTCGCCCATGGTCAAAATGGTGGTCAACGTTTGTAAATCTTTCAGCGCCCGCTATTGAAGCTAATGACTTTCTGCAATTACCTTTTTACTGACACTTTCCACAACGGCGATTAAACGGATTTCAATAGAATTGACAAATATATATTGCCTAATATTAGGAGCATATTATTTTTATGTCCGTAGCCTGAACGTGAGTTGCATCAGTCGAAGGAATGGGGACCTGGGCCGAACAGGGAGGTGTATGATACACCGCCCTGGGCCGAACTTTTGGAAGTTTGAAACCTTGATGTCGATTGGGAGACACAGCACCACCACTTTACAGGAATAATAATTCTCAGTGCAAATGACCAACCGGGTGGGCCGGTCTCGCGCCTGTGCCGACAGAGGAAAAAAGGGACTGGCCGATACCCAAAGCAACTGCAAACTTCAAAGGAAAAAGTCCTATACAAATAAACGACTTAAACGTCTTTTTTCTTACGTACTTGTCACAGATCCACGCATTTAAGCCCTTTTCCAAAGTGTGTAATTAATTAGTGAAGATAAACACAAATATAAAAATTAAGACAGAGGGCCGAGTTGACTACTGCCATCTGAATTGTGAAAAGTTTTTCCCACGTATCCTTCACATGTTGATCATCGGCACTGATCCGTGATCTAAGCTGCGGAAAAACAACATAACAACAAAACAAGAGAGCTGATGCGATTTCAAATCCACCATCAGATTGGATCCCTTTGGTGTTGGTCAACAGAAGTACAAACCTACTAGATGCAACAGTAAATTTAACAAGGCCTATTTGAAACACTTGGGAATACATATACATATCTATTTGGATATATATCGTTGACGACTGTCGCCAGCTTGCAATCCTCACAGGAGTCAAGGCGACCAATGTCCATTTGGCTTGCCGTACACGTTACTGCTAGGTTTAGCGACAAGGTGTCACCCCCAGCAACACCATGTGACCATAATCATTAGCATACTCATTTGGATCATTAATTAAAAATAAAAGACTAACTTGGAGAATTGTTCTTTTCTGGATTCATGGTTTAATGATGCAAATACATATTCTTATTTGAGTTTATGTCGAAATCTATTATAGATTGCATCGAATCCACAAAATTGAATCATTATGAAACAAGAATGAAGGCGATGTCCACACCGCAACTTGGAAGTCATGTTTGGTAGTAGCACTTCTGTGACCAACGAGGGTATCACTTCTTATGGGAAGTATGTGGACTTGCTGTGGGATCGAATGCAGCGGGCCCATGATGAGGCAAGACAAATGCAGCCTGATGTGGTATGTATATTATTTGCACCCTTCACTTTCTAAAGTGTTGAGCTGATAAATGAAAGTCCATGGTACGTGTGGGTAACAAATCAAATATATGTAAATATATATATATATGCATCGATATATACGTATATATATATATATACACGTAATACCACTGGCACATTTGATAATATACGGCCAAGGCCCGTGGAAGCCTGTGACACAACAACACAAAGTCAAATGTATCGGAGTTAACCGCCCTAATACAAAAATGGTATAGTCAGTCCTGGGTACATAACTACAAAGTCAGCATTACCTTATTTCATATGCACGGAATGGTCTCATTAGAATGGAGGGGGGGGGGGGTGAAAGAAGAAAGAAACGAAAAGAAAAGTGATACTGAACCTACCCAGATAAGTGCAACGATTGGGGAGAAACAGGATAAGAGAATCAGGAAAAAATTCATGCATTGTAAGCCCTGGGATGTGATTCTACACATATAATACCTGCATCTTTAAGCAATTCAGTTTTGTTTACTTATTAAAAAAACCCAACAACATGAAATCAAACTTGAAAGAGCATATCTTTATTCATTGGAGTCTCATACGCCCTTGTAAGTGTTCCATTCCCATTTTTGCCCTCCGCACATGAAGTGCGGGGGGATATTGTCATCCCTGTGTCGTCCGTCCATCTTTTCGACGTTACCGCGATATGTGAATTTTCATCGTAGCTTAACAAAATTTTGTATCAGAGATGTACCTTATAATGGTACAGGTTCGCATTGAAAAGCAACTTCCTCTGATTAATTAAAAACTTTTCAGGAAACTTTTTATTAATGTATTTATTGGCGTCAACCCGGACGATGTTACCGAGGTATCTCAAAACCTATTCACCGTAGCTTTGCCAATTTTTTTTTTTCAGAAATGCGTCTTATAATGGACCAGGTTACTACTGAAAATCAGCCTCCTCTGGTTATTTTTACATTTTTTTTAAAATAAAACTTTTCATGTATTTATTTGAAGGCCGTCTGGGTGGCCTCAACCCTGACGACGTTACCGTGATATCTCAAAATATGCTGACCGCAGCTTTACAATTTTTTTTTTCAGAGGTGCAACTTATGATGGACCCAGGTTCCTATTTAAACCAGCTTCCTTTTTGCACTTATAACTTTTTTTTAATGAAATTTGATAGTATTTATTTGAAGGCCGTCTGAGTGTCGCACTTTGAAACGTTTTCAAACGCAAACCAAACACCAGCCAAACGTCACAAATGCGTTTGGCTGTTAAGTTTTAGACGGGCGGAACTGTATATAAGTAACAGCCCCTCCATTTAGTGAGGGAGTCAAACGTTGGGAGCAGAAGCATCAACAAGGCCATTACTTAGGTACTTATCCACACAAAGTGGACTTACAGTAGGGTGATCATGACCCCCCGGTCACTCATCGAAAGAAGTCCGTGGAATCCATATCCACCGGCCATTGGAACGTGCCACCGGGACCCGACAGCGAAAACAGGGGAACGCGATGCTATTTGGCAGTTGGTCATTCTGGTGGTACTCCCAACCCATCGGAAGTAAATCATCCCATTGTACGTTCCTGTATAATGGGAACATTCTGCTTGAAATTGAGTGGAAACTAATGATGCCAGAGGACATGTCGACCATCGGAGTGCATCAGGCCTGCTGAGCATCGGACCTGCTGAGCATCGGGTGTGGCTTAAGTAGGCTGGACCCTTTCTTGTTGCACATGGTCAATTCCGATGGTGGTCCATCACCTTAATTTATGACTGGTGGTGGTGTTAAGGTGTACAGGAGCCAAGCCTTATCAAGTGGGCCAATTATTGGTTGGGCCAACCAACCCCCCCCCCCCCCCCAGTATATGTAAAGCCCTAACAGGTTGACTCTGATTGTTGACCAAGCTCCTCCCTGAGAGTCAAGGGGCCAAACCATGCAATATGGGCTCAATGGTCTACATGTTGCACCACCACCACCCCCACCCATCCCCCGTATATGTAAAGCCCTAACAGGTTGGCTCTGATTGTTGATCAAGCTCCTCCCTGAGTGTCAATGGGCCATACTATGCAATATGGGCTCAATGGTCTACATGTTGCACCCCCCCCCCCCCCATCACTTCTGCCCATATGTTGTAGTTTTAAACTTTTACTTGCACAACTTGACTGGAAGTTAATCCTTGGCATTAGTGCCGGTATGAATGTGCGAAAGTTAGTGTGCTAGCTAGTGAGCTATCTAAGGAATGAAAATAAGACCTCTACTTAACTAAAGAGTTCCCCATTTTCAGGCTACCATCGTAGTATCATAGAAAATTTCCCATGTGTATATAATATATTTCATGTTCGGAACGAGCGGGACTCGAACCTGCAACCTTTGGCACCAGTCGCCTAGCTGAAATGGGAAACGCACATATCCACTCGACCAAATCCCCATTCCTAAAAAAAGAATGGTTCAATGGAGTTAGTTATGTGCGAGTGCCATATCAACACGGTAATGCAGTATATTTACTGAGTCGGCATTAATTTCCAGTCCTAGGGAATCTATGACCTACATTTATCTGTTTATATAATTATATATATTAAGTATTAATTGTATCATGAGGTTCCATTAATTGTATCATGAGGTTCCATTTTTCATTCCCAGATTAATCTGTTCTTGTTAAGATCAGTTGCTTTATGCAGCCAGAACTCAAGTATTTTACACTTCCCTTATACTTTTATCTTAAAAAATAGTGAGATCTACACAAGACATGTTGTTTTGCCATGATACTCAATAAGTATTCCGAACTAACCCCCTGTGGCAATTAGTAGGCTTCCACAAAATGTTTCCTCCTTGGAGGGTAAAATAAACTTTATCGTTCTTAACAGAAGCTACGTTCTGTTATAATGCACATGCATCTCATGGCATGACCTTTTATTTATGGATCACAGGCCTAAGCAATCAGCATGCTGTAAAAAAAAAGTAGTGCCAACACTAACCCAATAAAATAAACTTTACCGGACCTAATCACGGTAGGTAGATAAACTAAGTCCATCACAGCGTAATTATAGTCAAAGTGAGAATAATATTATTTCATTTTTTCATATGCCCTTAGACCTCATTTGTTGATATAAGAGTGGTACATCAGAGCGTGAAACTAAATGGAATTGAATTCATGCAACCGGAACCACACACAAATGGAACAGAACTGAATTTAGCACATACTCAATTACAATGTAAATAAAATACAAAATGGGAAAAAATATGGAAAATATTTGGGTAAATTTGCACATAGGTGCCGATATGCTGCGTTTCGAGGGAACCTATCCCTGAAAACAATTGTATATAGAGTGTAAATAGTTAATATCTATATATACAAATATCTATAATGTGTTTGTTTAAGCATGGCAATATTATACAAAAAACATACAGTGCTCCCTTTATTATAACACCCGTCATTATAAGGTGGTTTCTGATATAACACTGTGGTTACCATGGCTCCCACTGTAATAGTTTTCCCATTACTTCTTTGTTAAAAGTCTCTCTGTTATAAAGCAGTTTTGCTATAACACGGTATACCCTGTGGACCCCGACACCAGTATTATAAAGAGGGAGCACTGTATATGTTAATGATACTATATGAACCTAAGTCCCTCAATTATTCTTAATAGTGAACTTGACACACTTTTTTTCACTTGTGCATTATGAAACATTAAAGAGTCAATTGAAATAGGTCTTAATAATGGTTGTGCTGTTCTCTCGCCTGTGTGCCTGTGTGTGTGTGCGGGGGGGGGGGGGGGGGGGGGGGGGGGAGGAGTATAACATTAACAATTGGATGTAACCTAGGGAATCTATGACCTACATTTATCTACATGTACTGGTAGTAGTATAGACTTTCCAAGTTGATGATGAACATTGGCTTAGTTAAATCATATATGGTTGCATATAAGTCTTTCACTTAGCTAGATAGGAAGTGGGCGAATGAAATGTTTTCACTTGTATTCCCTTGAAATTGATATGAAAACTGGAAGAATTAATATTATTGGATCAAGAAAGAGTTAAAGTGTATAAATGCTTATAGCAGCACTTATCACAGCAGCAGGATGGATCTGGTTACAAATTATTTAGTATGGTTTAATTTTTACTCCTCTATATACATGTAGACACATTAATGTGTGTAGCAGGGACCCATTCTTCCAAGACTGATCACCATTTTGAAAATTACTTACTGGTCCACACACAGTAAGTTGCCAATGTCCCTATAAAATATGTACTACTTCACTGACATGTTTTAATTTATCATATGCTACTAGTTTTCTATGGTAACTCATGTATATTAACAAACATGCATACAAAGATGTATATTTGGGCTCCTTGTGGAACACATTTTGTTCGCACAATCACCTGCAATCAATATTCTATGCATATGAATGACATTATATTTCTTTCATTTTATAAACAATTACTACATTTTAACGTTGCAAGAGATTGATATCTTCATCCTGGACCCAGACCTTTTGGCTATAGCAAATCTTCACAGGGCTGACATTGTAACCAGAGAACTGTGACACTTTAACAAAATATGATACGACAGCATACTAAATATTATTTTATTGAATCTTGCTGCAGACAGAAATTCTAAGGACTTGAATATTTGTAAAAAATCAATACTTTCATGGAAACTGAATTCGACTCTAAATAAAAAAAATTACATATAAATAAAAGTACCTAACAAACAATCAACATCGTAACTTAAGGACTGCTATCTATCAAATTATTCACCGTATATACAGTCACAGGTACACATGCTGACCAAAATTCTAAAGAGGATCTATTACAAACTGTAAAGCAGAAGGTCTGAATAATTTATTTGATTTCCTTTGTGAAGCTGAAAATGTTATTCAATTTATTTAACGGTATGTTTAACAATCTACGTAATGAAATGCTTCGAATAAAATTACCAGAGACGGTGCGGTTCTTCTGACGGAGCAAAAGATACAATGAGAAGGGAGAAGCAACCACTTGTACACAAAAGAAAAATAATTATACACGGTCTACTAAGCTTACTACCTGGAGTTGTTATATTCCCTCATAGTGAACATTTAAAAGTAACTTAGTTACATAATTTGGTGCCGTGACCAGGATTTACAACATATATGTATCTTTGACATTTATCCGTGAGATCTATACACGGGACATCATAGAGAAAACATTTGAGATGAGGTAGGTGTTAGTTTCATTGATTTGACTGGCACTAATGCAAATTATCATTAATATTATCTCCAACAATTCAAAGGAGACTATATGGCAATTATTTCATATGTTATATCAGTGACAGACCAACTGTATGAAATAGAAATTCCTGTGCCTTGCCAATTGTGTGGTAGAGACCTGAAGGATTCTGCATGGTATGTTAAATCCAATTGTGGCTCAGGTTTCTGTAGTATTCACTGCCTTCACTTATATTACTTTCAAAACTGTTCAGTAACCATTGTTTGGAATAATTATTTTGTGTGTGTTTAAAGATTTGTGACAAATTTTTGCGATAAAAAATAACAAACTCAGCATGGCAAAACATACCATACCAGTGGACCTTTTCACCAAAAACTTCAAAGAAATCTAATTTGAATTAAGAGCTCAAGGTCTGGTGGGTCAAATAAAACCATTTTCAGGAGAAAGTGGAAGCAATTTGAAGACATGGATTCGTGACATGGATAAGCTGGGAATTACAATAAATCATGACAGTGATCCCATAAAAGTGCTGGCCATACAAACTTTGAAAGGAGCAGCTTCACAGTTCTGTTCCCTCTTATTGCACCAAACCACAGCCTTATCATGGCCTGGACTCCTGCAAGCCTTAAAAAGTAGGTGCAGCACTACAAATTGCCATTAGTGAGCAGCTTGCCAATCGGACATTTGACCTCAGATGATGTAAAAGAAAACAATGGAAGTTTATCCTTTACAAAAGGCTATTCAAACAAAAACTTAAAAGATAAAAAAACAAACACCCCCCCTCAAAAAAAAAAGGGGGGGGTTAAAAAAAGAAAAACGTAAGAACAAAACAAAATGCAAAAACACCCCCTCCCCCCACACAAACACGGTGGAAGAATGGAAAAGTAAATCAGTGCATGCAGAACATTTAAGCCCTGCCCACCCTGACAGTGTATGGGATAAAGACAGGAATAGACCAGAAACCATATGCAGAGACGGTGCGGTTCTCCTGATGAGAGCAAAACACACGAGAAGCGAGAAGCAACCACTTGTACACAAAAGAAAAAGAATTATACACAGTCTACCAAGCTTACTACCTGGAGTTGTTATCATTCCTTTATTAGTGAACATTTAAAAGTAACTTGGTTAAAACATGCTAACAGCCTTTCAGTGTCATGACAACGGCGCAAGACGTCACAATGGCTACTGCCTGTTTGTTTTGTGACTTCATGGCAGACTTGGACAAGCAAACCTTATATCCTTGTAGGAGATTGATATCTTCATCCAGGACCCAGACCTTTTGGCTATAGCAAATCTTTACAGGGCTGACATGCTAAAAAGCCTTTCAGCGTCATGACAAAGACACAAGACGTCACAATTCCTGCTGCTTGTGTGTTTTGTGACATCATGGCAGACTTGGACAAGGAAACCGGAGAGTCGTCCCAAGTTGGGTGGTGTGGCGCATACGGGATGCATATCCATCAACCGATGGAACTTACACGATTCATCGTCAGTTACCTCTCATAATCTTTGGAGTCTAGTCCCATTTTTGCAACTTGACTCATTTCTGCTATGTAACTGTTCAAAGGAAAAGGTCTCAGGAATATTACTTATAGATTTCACATTGGCATTCCCATTCAGTGGTTAATGCAGAAGAATTATTATGAACAAGAATGATACACTAAGGATGGAAAGATGGAATCTTGCCAGCCATGTGTAATTTAAAATATTAACTTATCAATATAACTCAGACATATTCCATACACTTATGATGGAGAGGAATTAAGTATTTTACATGTGTGACCAAAAAATGGTCCACAGAGAGTGCTTTGAAAATATACATCCATTACATACATGTATTATATTGTGAATTGGTGACATACTTTCTTGCATTTGCCTGTGCAGTTTGGTCAAAACAAACCACTGTTAAAAAAGTATTGCATGCTTTTCTTTTTACACAAGTATCAATGGCAGTTTGCAAATGGTTTTAGTATATGATTTACAAGAAAAGTGATTGGATCGTAGATTTCTGCCTTGTGCTCTGGTGTAATGGCAGGTAAGTGACATTCGAAGGTGGACTGTCAAGAAGAGAGATACTGTGCGACTCGATGGCAGCCAGGTCCTTCTGGGAAGGAATGTTATCCTTGGGACCGACCATGGCAGTCTGGCCTGGCTGTTTAGGTTGTGCTTGCAGGAAGGGCACATGGCAAGGTGGCTCAAACAGACGGGCCAATATGTCTTTGTCATGGAGCACAGGGCAGGTAAGCGATATTACAATGCAGATGGACTGTCAAAAGAGAGATTGACACCCCCGCCTGTAACTGCTATACTGCAGCACAGGAAGTTCAGGATTTACCTAGTGAGGGCTGTCCACACTGTGTCCAGATACATTAGTTGGGCATGGTTCAAGGAAGATGCACATAATATGCTACCCCTGGCAGTTCAGCATGTCGGACCCACAATCAGGAAAGGAAAAGTCCCTGATCTGGAGGAGGGTCGCAGCACCAACTAGTTCCTGGGGCGTTCAGCTCCATCAATCCCAGTGGGCCAATCCAGTTCTGAGTCACCTGCACCAGTGGTGTGATGAGGGACTCCCTTCCAAGGCAGATATGGTGGGGCAAAACCCAGCTCTGAAGAAATTTTGGCTTTGCAGGCCACAGGGGCAAAGGAAAGGTGGAGTCCTCTATTATTCATGGGAGGGAGAAACTGCCCCCCGCCTACTCCTCATAGTACCAAATGTCCTCCAGCTGGATATTTTACAGGCCAACCACAGCCCATACTTTACAGATACCCAGCTGGTATGGCATGACCAGGGACATCCGGGAATATGTAAATGCTTGTCCAGAGTGTGAAGCCTTGAAGAGGCTGCATTTTTTACCGCTACCTGTATATATAACTGGAGCACCAATGGACAGGGTCCAAATAGATATACTCAGACCTCTTCAAGAAAAGGAAGGTGGAAATAAATACATCCTGGTGATCATTGATCAATAAACCAGGTATGTCGAAGCCATTGCCCTGAAGGAGCAAAGTGTGGCCACTGTAGCAGAAAGGTTTGTCTACCAATTTGTAGCCTGGCTAGGTACCCCCGAGAGGTCCACACTGACCAAGGAACCAATTTCTGTAGTGAACTAATGAAGCATGTGTTCCAGCTGCTGCAGATCACCAAAACTCAAACAACCCCATACAGACTGAGTAGCCATGGGGAAGTTGAAGGATTTAATCATACTCTCCTGCAGATGATCCAGTGCGTTAACCACAGGCAGAAGGATTGAGATCGACATTTGCCAATACTTGTGACTACTTACCACAGCACACCATGCAAACATAGGATTTACACACAACTAGCTATGTACTGGGCTGGATAACTTCTGGCCCGCAGAGGCCGAGTTGGCTTTTCCCAACCCAAGGGAGAAGTGCCCTTCCCCAGCCCAGTTTGCCTAGGAAGCTCTTGAAGAGATCCATGAGCTGGCCCAGAAGTGGCTGAAGGAGAAACAGGTCCATCAAAAGGTGCATTGTGACCTCTGGGCTTCTATGGGCCAGTTTAAGACATGTGACTTTGTGTATCTCCAAAATAGCCAAAGAGCGGTAGGCAAAAGTCCAAAACTACAACTCTGAACCCTCCACTCGCTAGATAGTGTGCATGGAATAAGTAGCGGAGTACATTGGTTTTGTCCAGATGTGGGAGTATTCCCTATTATAGGTTATAGGGATTCAGAGAATGCGGCTGTACAGCCCAACTTAAACCCCACTGAAGTCCATCTTGTAGGCGGGCATCAGGCTTTAAGGGAGTATGGGCATGGTCCCACTAATTCCCATCATCTGGAATACACTTGGGCCTCACCAGCACCTCACGGCCAGCATGTATGGAATGCCCCCTACCTGGCCCCCTGTGGCACAACCTAATGTAGCTTTGCCATTTTGGCCCCAGGAATTGCCTTTGCCATCCCAAGGTCCTATGAGGGCACTGAAATCTCCGCAGCCCGCTGCACAGTCCGCTGTATTTGGACACCCCACCCATGTATACCTAGTTCAATTTTTATTACTTACTTTTATATGACTTGGAGATCCACACCTCTCAACTGGGAGGACTCAGTTAGCCAGAATGGGATGTTGTAGTGTAAATAACCAAGTTGTAGATCGTTGTACTTATTAAAACTCCCTGGTTCGGCGGCCCCGAAGAGTGACATACAGAGGAACACCCACACCCGAGGTCAGAGGTCAGCCACCACAAAATAGTCAGAATCAACTCGGATCTGTACGCAGACAGGAGGACCATGCCCTACCCTGTGGGTCCCAGGCCAAGGCATCTTTGCTTTTTTCATCCAAGGGACAACATGGTATTTACAGTACACAAATGGTATTTGGTACCTGAGGAGTTGACAGGCATGTTGACCACTGTGACTTGTCATAATGATGCTATATAGTTTTTACAAATCTTAATTTGTATGTTTGTACCAATATGTTTATACTTGTGGTGTTCAACACCTAAGGTGGGGGTAGTTTAGCAACTTTCAGAATTCAACCAGAACTTTTTTCATCATGTTAGTACCATTCTGTCCCATCTTTGGCTTTGATAGTACCTACTGGAAAATGATGCATGGAGGTAATTACTTAATTAACTGGGCTGTATTTTTACATGATTGTATCATCCTGACCCAGATACTTGACCTAGTGACCTAGTTTTGTTTTATGGCACACCTTAAGGACAAGATGTGTGTGTGTGTGAAGTTTCATGAAACTAAGTTAAATACAAAAGGAACTATAGACTGGACACAATTTTACAAGGATATGTCACTGTGACCCAGATACTAGACCTGTTTACTTTATTTTGGTACATAACACACCCTTATGTCCAGATGCAGCTGTGTGTAGAGTTTTATTAATCAAAGTTGAAGGTCACCCAAATTATAACCCAGAAATGAATAGCGGATGGACAGACACTTGCAAGGAAAAAGTGATTACTATATGCTCCTCCTCCAGTAGGTGCGGGGCATTAAATAATAATAATAATAATAATAATAATAATAATAATAACAATAGTAATACCTAATTTTTAAAACCAGTGACATCTGACTACCTTCGCAATGTACCGGTCAAGTTTTGTGAAAACAATGACAGCCTTTGATTACGACACAACCATGATGGGACACGAATTTGAGCAAGCCTTTTCTTCCAACTTTACTTTGATCTTTAATACCGCCTACTGGGATAGAATGTAGAACTTTAATACTAATGTAAATTATTTCATGTGAGAGGGCCACTGTATAACAATAGCTCCTTTTCAAGTTCCTGCTTGGGTCTTAGCTTCAGCAAAGCCTTGCTTAGCATTGTTCCTGTCTCTCTACATCTAATGTCCTCTTTAACTGCAGTTTAACTTGATAGATACTTTAATTTGAAAATAACCATTTAGTCATATTTTTAAAAAAAAGACACCCCCAAAAATCAAGGTGATCTCCTAGTACAAATCAACAAAGGTTATAAAAGAGGGGAGAAGAAAGTGGGTGTCTAATAGAGCATAAGCATCACATTTTTGTATATTCCCATTTTCCCCAGAGCCCTTCAACCCTAAAACTTTTGAGTTGTGCTCCCCAAATAAGAGCTTAAACTTTGGGCTGCCAACCTAGTATGACTGTTCTTTTTCTTTCTGCCTTCTCAGCACATAGTTCTACTTTTGCATCGAAGCAAAGTAAAGAGTATAAGTAAATGCGTATTTCGGAAAGATTAAGAAATTGGTATCGACCTTACGTTTCAGTGTAAAATACATCAGTGTAACAATCACAATCTGCTGACACTTAGTTGTGGGTGCCCTTGTTACATTGCCAGTCCTAATAAAACACAGACAGTACACTAGTATAAAAACCATTTGGACAATCATGCTAAACATTTTGACAAGCAAATATCATGAAAACAGAATCTGTTGGTTCAGAGCAAGAATGCTGGACATTGCTAGAAGAAGGTACTGCTTGCTGTCAACATTTCCTTTATGGGTTGTCTGGACAAATATACAACTAACAAATTTATAATTGACAAAATGTTCAGTGGACTGCCACTCTTCCATACTGTTTTTTTTAGCATGATTCCGCCCATAACTTCAAGTAAAATGTTTTGCACATGGACAATATAATAACAAAATATACAATGTATGTTTAATTTGGCTTTGAATTATTGTCTAATAAAGCAGTTTCACGAAAAAAATCCCACAAATATTTGCCACAAGTTTGTGCTGGTGGGTGTAAAATGAAAGCTTAAACATAGGTTCTAACTTTTTCTTTTCATATGAAACATTCAGGATACCTGTGCCACCAATTCCAAATGGAGTCAATGTCCAAGATTAGGAAACTGGTAAAGCACAAGCGCCCAGAGGCTGCCACAGCTGAAAGCAAAAACTTCCAATGACAGGAAAAAGCAAAAGGAGGGGGGTGCAAAAAAGCGGAAGCGCAAGACCCGAAATTAGATGAATACATTCAGGACACTCACTATGAAGGCAGCAGCCAGGCCCCCTTCAAAATCAGAAAGGTCATCCTTCCAGAGGGTGCAAGGAGTCCAAAAGAATGGACAGCTAGCAGAAAATCATAGACCAAATAAATGTACATCGATAGTGACAGTGAAAATGAGTGATTAAAGTGTATACAATGATGCTCTGTCTGTTGACCACCCACCTGTCCATCATCCATCCATCAGCAATTTCCCATGTTTGGTACATCCAAAACCATCAGCCAGAATTTCTTTTCTTGCTCGGGGTCAGGTGGGTCTTGATCAGGATGTTCAAATGGTCATGCTCCATGGATTTTTTTTTTTTTAATTTTTCAATGAGTTTTAAACTTTTGATGTTTTAAACAGACTCAGAAGCAATGCTCCTACACTTACATATGTGTAAATGAGGTAAACAACTGTAAATTAGTGCATGCTGGTACAGCCAAACCACGTACACAATTTCACTGTGAAATACTTGCTGCTGCAGCTCGGTACCTAAATGAATAGGAAAATCCAGTATGGATCAATGACCATTTGTATGATGGGCCAAATGACATGAACACGGTAGTGGGAGTACTTTTGAGATTCAGAAGAGAGAATGTTCCATTAGTTGCGGACATTGAAAGTATGTACCACATGGTGAAAATACACCACAAGCACAAAAGAAATGGGCAAAAGTGTCTGTTATCATTCCTTCCAAACTTAGGACAAATTATTAAAGCTGTACGATATTCAGTCTGAAATCAAATCTCAGAAAACAGGAGACCTAGAACCTGAGACTGCCAAGGCTTCTAGTACAGATATAACTTCAACAGTTTGTGAAAGTGAATTTCTTGATGTAGGTAAGGAACTTAGGCTCCTTTTTATGTGTCTTGCCTATTTTTTACCACATTTGTATTTAAAACAAAATATATACACACTGTATAGACCACCACATCAGCTGGAAATGCTGTATACTTCATGCTTGGATGCACAAAATGATTCCTTCAGGAATGTATGATGCAGGAATAGAAAACCAAAGTATTACAAAATTCACCATGTTATGCGCAAAGGAGCTGTGTGTTCTTTTAACCAGTTCCAACAGTAATCAAATAGCTAATTATATTGTTTATTTAGTTTCTCATTTCCTGTTGAACTAATATATTAGTATTGTTGACCAACTATGCTAGCTTTCAACATATCAAATGTGCTGTTTTACAGGACAGTATCAAAAAGGATCACTAATCAGTGATGACATCAAATACAAGCTTCTTACAGAGAGCTGGCAACCACCTCAGGGATTTAAATTTTCTTCCATTCTTATATCAGGGAAAAAAAATTAAAACCCAAGCTTTTGAATGGATATATTCATGGCTACATAGTCTGGTAGCCAGAATGGAGTCTATTGTGTGTGCTGTAAACTTTTTGGCAGCAAGTCCACCAGCCTTAAGCTTGTTGACAAAGCCGAGAGTGACTGGGGCAACATAAGCAAAATTATAAACGGACATTTAACTGAGAAATCTCTCCGCCATTCTTGATCCCAAATGCGGATGAGTTTCTAGTCATGCAGCAAGGCTAAGCTAAGAGTGCTGTTGGTCATCTATCTCAAGTCTATGCTGAGTAAATATCTAGAAATCGCTATATTTTGAACAGCATTGTGAGAGTCCCCTATCTCTGTGACCAGCAACCTGCCTCTCTGTTGTGTCTGTGAAGTACTTTCACTGCTCTTCTACAGTTTAGAGTTGACGGAGTGGTTTGAGAACATATTATGCATTCTGCAAAGAATGCAAGGGCAGCGTTTGAAATAGCGCTGGTCCGTTAGTCTGAGACAAGTAGAAAGTTGCATGGACAAATAAAAGTTAGGTCAGTGGTTTTCCGTTGCACAAGTATAAATTCCACCTACCCCCCCCCCCCCCCCATCCGGCTAATTAATACATAACTTATTTTTGGTGAAAATATCCACAGCATAATATTTCTTCGTATTAATATGCCTGAAAATAAAGTTCAGACCAATATCATGATTCCGACCAAGGTGTCTTTTGTTTTTGTTGTCCAGCAATGAAACTGTATTGTGTGCATATATTTTGCGCATGTCCGCACATCCGCTTCCGGTTGGTTCCCGCGATACGAATACACATGCTGTCTTCTATGAAGTTTCATCCGTCTATCTGCATGTATCTCGAACAGAAATGGAGGGTTGGCTGATAGACTATAAAGGGCACATAAGACAAGATCATAGACATAGACTCTTAATGAATGCATCAAATGCTCCAAAATATGGAAGAGTTTGAAATTAAAGAGGTGAATGTATTTTTGGGGAGCGGGAATGAGGTGATTTTACATGTAAGTAAACTGTTCATGTTATTATCCAGATATTGCTCCATACACGTACATGTAGTCTGTAAAAATTCTGATCTATAATATAAAATCACCACTCTGGTTCCATAAATTCTGTATGTTCCTGTCCATGAAAACACAATATTAGTATTTATGGACCAAGTGCAGTACCTATAATATCTGGATACGGACACAGATTAAGCAGTACACTTGGAATCACTGCTTTGGAAGGAAGCACTGTACAAATGTAAAAACAGTATTAAAATTGAATATTTGTAAGTTCATTCACATAGGTATATTAAAACTGCACAGCTTAGTTCCATTTCGCCACAGGTGTCTGCACACAACCCATCAGAAAGGTTGAGAAACACTGATGATTATTGATACTGCATTCTGAGTCTGTGTTGTTACATCGCAGTTTTTCAGTTAAAATCAAGAGACCTGAAAAATTTAGGCCTTGCTACCTTTCATTACACAACAGGTGACCTGATCACTTTATTGCCAATGCCCAAGAATATGTCTCCCCCCCCCCCCAACCCAAATTTTACTTGATATTTTTAAGCTGATTTATTGCTGAAATAATTGAGGAATAGGGGTCTAAAATGGCCTCAAATGCACCAAATGAAGTGTAGTTTTCAAAATTTTGCGGGGGGGGGGGGGGCATGCCCCTGGACCCCGCTAGCAACGCTTTGCGCTTTCGGTGCTCGCTTGCGCCTGTGGCGCTTGTTTATCCTGTGGACAAGTAGAAAATTTTTGCTGATTTCTACCACTGCAGGGTATACATCACCACAAAGACAAACAAAGTTTATTTGACAGGAAATCAACTATAAAATAAAGTGATATCACTGATACAGAAAGCAAGATTTTGGACCTTGTTGCCAGATGAATGCAGAGATGTATCAAACAAAGAACAAAATTCTGTCTGTACTTGCCATCTCCATAGCAAGAGAAACAGTTGTTTCTGCAAAGGGATTTCTTGCCCTTTGACATTGCACAGGACACATCAGGACAAACACTGGCTAGGATCCTGCTGAAAGTCGCAAGTGGCCTGAGGCTGTCCCTAGATGAACTCCAGGGGCAGGGCTATGAGGGTGGCAGCAATATGGCAGGAAGAAAATCCCCTGTGCAGGCAAGAATTAAAGAACAATATCCCCTGGCAGACTACGTTCATTGCTATGCACACTGTCAAAACCTTCCCATCTAGCATTCCTCCCAAAACCGGGTCGTCAGCAATGTGATGGACACAGTGCAGAAAAATTTACTAATTCTTCAAAGCCACAAGTGTTTTTTGAGGAAAATCTGAATGAGGAGCATGGTGCGTGGGAAGAGATGGGGAAGAGGAAGAAATTTGGGTCCTTGTGTGAAACAACCTGGAGTGCAAGGGTAGATTCACTAACAGTTTTCAAGACTAACTTCTCTGTTATTTAAGAGACACTGGAAATGATAGAAACTGCTGGAGACAAAAACGCCAGACAACTCATACGCACTATGGAGAGGTTTGACTTAATTGTTCCCCTTGTTTGAGCTGAGAATCTTCTTCAGCACACAATATCTCTCTCTGATTCACTGCAAAAGGTTGACACAGACTTGGTTTGTGCCAGCTGTGAAGCTGATGTTATTGGCCTCTTGAAGGACTTGCCCAACAATGACGAAAAAGTGGGATACATTATTTAACACCTGTACTGAACTTGCAGAAAGTGTGAATGTGTTGTCAAGTGTACCAAGACAAGCATCAAGGACAACAACACAGAGAGACCCCCCCCCCCATACACACACACATACATAACAATATATCTGAATACTGGGGAAAGGGACACATTCTTGCCCTCCATTGACCACCTGAACACTGAGCTTTCAAGCAGACAGGTAGCACTTAAACAGCTCTTTGGAGCTCAAAGTTTACCACCTGCTAATGTCAGTACTGAAGATACAACAATCTTTGACATCATGGACCACCATACTTCACCACTTTTTATGAAAATGGCTATTAAGTACATGTTGTAAAATTCTACTGATGGCTAGTCCACAGATGGTTCATAGATGCGGATTATATGAATGGGCAGTGGTCTCGTCCTCTTGCAAGAAAAAGCTGGAAAATGAAGTGCAAGACGTCCTTGAACACATTAGAACACTCTTCTTCAAGACATAATGTGATGGAAATCCCATTCTGTGCACAAAATCTCGTTTTCTTTTTATCCTGTGAGTGCTGGTCACACTTTCACTAAACTATCAGAATGATTGCACCGTCAACTTCCTCATACACATGCCTCTCTTTGAAGTACCGGCACTTCTACTCTGGATTTACCAATACCAGGGAAAGTCAGTGACCCAGGTCAAGCTTCCCGCAGTGGAGTTTACATACAGTTGTCACCAAAGTGTGTCACTGAAATCAGTTGACTCTGTCCAAAGTTTTCAACTTCACGCGTTGAAAGGGTAGCTAATGGCAAGATGGGGTCTCATGAGCTGGACACTGCTCAGTACACAACATACAAATACATTATTTTGAGGGGTGGGGGTGGGCAAGTATTACATGCACTTAGTCATCAGTCACTCGTACATTTTAACTTGTGATTCCCATCTATCCAAGCAATGAACCATTTCATCTGTGAAGTTTTTCAGACATAAACCAGAATCAAATGTAGGAATGGAAATCATGATTATCTACCCAGATTCAGCCATTTTTATACATAAATACTATTTAATAATTACTGTATATCATACATGTTAAGGGGAAAATGTACAGACTCCCCAAGGTATATAAAAATATAAAACTAAATTTTATCCTGCTGAGTAGTTACACAAATCATTTACCCATGTTCACAAATAATCTCGTATACTTCAGCACATTTATATTTAAGTTCTGATATCCACAAAATTAGGATCTCTCCTTCTACACTTGCTTAATCCTATAGGAGAATGATCAGCACCTGGTTAACACAGTACATGTGTATCCTTCATGACAAAATGTTGGTGTGCTCTCTTTTTTGCCTTGGTACTTTTGCGGCATGCCGTTTGGTCACCAGTTAACCTACCACTGACGACCTTGGTGTTTTGCTCATGTTGTCCTAGTTTTACACGTTCCAGGGTTCAACTCCAGCACATTTGTGGAACAATGATTTGAGAATTCTAAAACAATATTTTGTTGGCAAATTATGAGATTCATTGCATTTTTCTGCAGCCTCACTTTCAGCTGTACTAATCCATGGTGCCCTCTGGTGTAGTGACGCTATGCATGCAGAAAGAATCAAATTGATGGACCCTTTTCTGAGGTAACGGGGTCATGCCATGACTAAATGGTGTAATTTGCAAACAATGTTTTGGTTGGATGTTTCAGAAGTGAGGTGTACAACTATTGGTTGCCTTAACACAAACCCTGCTCTCCGGCATGCTGCAGAGTCATCACAGAAGAAAAGGATAACCTCTACCCTGATGTCTGTCTCCGTGTCTGTCCAACATGGCGGAATGGTGAAGTGCATTGTGGGCTGCTTGTCCAGGGATTCAAGGGCACCTTTCCTGGGATGATCATCTGGGAACATCTCATCATGCATCTCACCTAAAAGAATGACAGGAAAATAAACATGTGTCCACACTCCAAGAAAAATAAAATCAGAGAAGGGCATTTTTTATCTCTTCTTCATGTGCGTCTCACAATATTTTTGCTTCATGACTTAATTTCAAAATCATGAAAACTGCATTGTTTTTGGATTCTATGAAGTTTTGCATCTTCCAGGCAAGGACATATTGTGCCCTTCAGTTGTGTATGTGTACTTGATTTCAAATTTGGAAATGCCGAAGCACCAACCTTCAAAGTGCAATATCTGGGTTATTTCATTTACATCTTCAAAGAAGAGCACAAGAATAATAATAATAATAACAATGACGCGAAAAAAGAATTGAGCAGAAACCATTGCATTTTGATAGAGAAAATGGAAATGAAGAAGTAAATGAGAACTTCTATCTCTATACACTGGCTATCACAATCAAGAACCTTTGGCATCTCAGAACACCTTTTTTGCATTGTGTGGCCTTTTTACCTCGCAAAAACATCTGCCATGAGCTGGGTGCATCGGGAGTAAGATGGAGCCCATTTCCGAGTTCAACATCCAACTGAAGTGTAAAAGTTGACCCTGGGGCAACGCATAATGGCTTCATGGATATCTCCTCAGTACTCTTTGGCTCACTTCTGTGCGTCTTCGATCTGATGGCCGAAACATCAACTGTATCATCTACGCCATCCACAATATCCATGGCAACAGGCTTCTCTTTTATTTCTGTAGTAATTATTGGAAGCTGTAAAATGCAAAAGGCATTTTGTTATTTTTGGTTCATATAAATGTCAAGCAAGGTAGCTTTCCCAAAACATCATCCCTCTCACAACAACAAGTTTTCTATCATATATATTTGAAATCATAAAACAGTTGATCTGTAAAAGCCTTAAGGTATAGTATGCAGTAAACCAAATATCCTTCCCTGTTACAAAGAGTTCAGGAGACCTGTGAAAATATAAACTCCTCATGTCTCATCCTTAGTTCAGTAAATGAATCCAAAAGTAATCGGTAAATATACGCATAACTGTGTCTTGCCTCACTAAATAATCGATAGGAACAAACTGATGCACAAGTTACACATCCAGTGGTATCTCCCTGTTAAAAAAAAGAAAACATGAGCTGAAAAAATTGGTTTTAATAGTTATAATCTAAGGATAAACAAAGACAGTACTGTAAATTGGTCTTTATATAGAAATGATCACTTTATTCAGCTGGTAGTAATTAAATATTCTACTATGACATATTTTTGTCTCACCTCTGACAAGACACTGTTCTCAAAGTTGAACACTTTGACCGAATGATTGTTGGTGTCCGCTATAAAAAGAAGCCTTTCGTGTGCATCCAAGCATATCCCACCAGGCTCACTGAGTGCAATGTCTGCATCCACCCCTCCAGTCTTGTTGCCTGGCTTTCCTGAACCAATTAGAGTTGAGCATTCTTTTGTCTGCACATTAACACTTTTGATCTGGAATGAAAATGTTTATTATAAAATTTACTAAATATTAATACTTGGATATTCACGTCTTTGTGTGCTGTCTTGGGTGGGTTCAACTTGCATCCAACAGCAACTTAGACCATCAGTTATATTGTTAGAAGATTGTGCCTACCTACATTTTGTCTGAATCATATCAGTAGTTTTCTAACCCACTGAGCTCAATTTTCCTAAAGCAAGTGCACTAATTTTTCCAGCAGGTTTTTTTGCTTCACGTCACTTCAAGCTTTTAACTTGTTCAGTGCCAAATTTTGGAATGAGTCAACAGCTATTCTTGGCACGCAACCTGGGATATTCTGACCTATTCATGTATTGGCATACTGGTACTTGAATGAAAGCTATTTTTACGAGAAATACGAGTCTGGGATCCTATTGATAACTCAGACTAGTTTGACTTCAGTAGATAGACCTAAGTTGTGATTGGCACTGCAAGAATTAAGTTTTTATCAATCAAACAAGACTCAAAACCAAGTTATGGTAGAAATACACAAGTTTTCAGAGGTAACTGTCCTCAATGATCCCCAAATATTGCTGGCTACTTGGCTTTTCTAGTTCCCAGCAAAAGTCTACCTTTCTCTACACGATCACTGTTTTTGCTTTACAAATGCAGCTCCATCAAGGTTCAGTACACCTAAGTCTGGAGAGAACCACTGATCAATGTGATAATGAACCACTTCCTGATTGGCCATAAACCAAGGGGGAGGGGCCACAACACAGTTTTATTATAATTGCTAGAAATAGATATTTGGAGAAATAGGGCATACTTTTGCCAGGAACCAGAGACAGTCTGATTAGGAGACACCACATGCTGCTTCTACTCAATGCATTATTCTTAGATTTTAAAAGCAAAACAATTATTGCAACTTTTTCATGCTGTTTGATCTAGTATTACATGCTGTATGTGACAAAATCATTGCCTCGTCTCAATGAAGACAAGTGAAGACATGTAACACCAAGTGACATTTCCCGTGAAACTAATTTACAGAACAAATTAAAAAGGTATATACAGATGATACCACTGCAGTATATTTCAGAAGGATGAAAACTGCAAAGTCAGAGCAAGTTGTGTTGTGCGTTGTACTAATAAATCTGGCTGGTTATATAGACGGGCAGGGTATGGATGGGAGATCTGTACCTATTTCACCAAGGAGGTGGCCACAGTCATAACACCTGTTAAATTACGAATAGCTTCACCCTTAACCTCCCCCCCCCCCCCCCCCCGATTCGATATAGGATGTAGAACTCTGTTCTACGTATGTGCACTTTAATTTGAAGTACACTTTTTTGTTTTGGACTTTTGTCTTAACTGAAGCTCAGTGTAAGGCGCTGTATTCAAAGGGTTGCTCCTAATGCAAAATATCTATACCATAATGTGTAAGTGATCTCACATGCACAGTCTGAGTACCCAAACCTGACTGTACTGTGGTCTCACCTTGTGATTGTATGAATCTGCCACCAGAAGGCGCCCTTCTATTTCATCATATGATACTGCTAAAGGATGCTGCAGTTTGGCATCAAAGCCTTGTCCATCTGTATCTCCATATGCAAATAAATTCTGAAATTAAAAATATTTTCTCAAGTATTATGCAAGTAAGTCATCCCATTACAATTATTTAAAAATCTGGATCTGTCATTTATTTGTACTAATATGCCAATAATATCTGAACAATTTAATCAATTTAAACCCCAACTTCAAACACAGATTACTTATGTGCAGTTTCCTGATTATATGTTTTATGGTGCATGTGACCAATGTGAGCCAACCAGAGATGCTGTTGCAACATGATGAATGATATGTACAATCAGCCAATAAGAGAATCCACCTTGGACCTGCATCTTAGATTCTCTGCTTTCCAACGTGTAAGTACACAGTGAAACAAATTGTATCTATGTCTGTACGTGTGTGAATCTACTGCTGTTGCAGCTAAAAACCTGTTAAGCACTTTAAATCTTCGGGATGGTTGAACATTTCAATCATTTTTGAATTAGTGCTTTCAGTAGCCATGGGGGCAGGGGGGTAAGTAGACCTTTACACTTCTATAGATAATGGAAAATGATGGTCATTTGTAACCCAAATTTTGTGGTATTTTGGCATTACTTCTTGGAAGATCATCATTTTTAAGTACTAAATTGGGGGGAGGGAGGGGGGTCATGAAATTTAGTCCCATAAGTACTAATTCAAAAATGATAATAATGTTGAACCATCCCTTACCAAATTTAGCAAACTACTCATGCAATGTTCATGCTTGTTCTTTTTTCATAAGCTCCACAACAAAACAGCCGATGATGTGGATAATCGTCCACATGATTATCCACATAATTGGCTGTTTTGACGTGGATAAATATAGAGTGCCAAACAACTGAAGTAGGCCTACTGTACTTTAATAATGCATATCCCTTTAATAAAAAATATTCCACAATTAAATTTTGGTCATGACACTTTGCTTTCATTAATTTTATGGTTAGATTGGGTAATTTATTCCAATTTACATTGCAGCAGTAATATCACAAAAACTTAAAGAATAAAATCATTTGCACACTTGACTGCCATATATAATATAGCCTTGAGCACACCATTGACAGAGTAAGTGAAGCATTTGGCACTTTGTGGATGTCAACACAGTATCTTGCTGCACGTATCTACCTTTCAAATATTTCCGTCAAGAACTCACCAATGGATCTTTACTGCCTCCAACAAATCCCTTCACAGCGCCATCTACAAGTGATATAGTACGAACGCTGGAGCTTTCGCTGTCAGCCACAAACAGACATGGACTGTCTCCCATCTTGCCTAGTGCAATACCAGAGGGCTGTGCAAACCCTGCACTATGTGGGTAGTTGTTGTTACGGTTCTCTTCACGCCCACTGCCAGCAAACCTGACACAGGATCCCCTCTTGTACTCCCTGTTCAAATATATTTGTCAAAGCTGTGCCCGTTATTGTTTCCCCATCGTGTCCATTAATCTACATTCCAAAGTTACCATACTGAAGTGTGTACATGTACATACTGAATTTTTAGGTCAAGCCCACGTACCTATATATAGCTACTAATACGTAGTCTGCAACCAGGAAAAATGTCAATTTCCCTAGTAACGAGCCATAAGAATTATTATTGCAAGAGTTTGTGAGATATCACACTTACCACAACTCTGGACTTAATGACTTGCAGGTCATTGAGGTACAAACCTGGTTGTACTCACAGCCAGCTTGTTACCTGCTGTGCACTGTCATTTCCAGGACCGGCTATAACCCGTCAATATGATGGTTATACTGTGTTTTATGACCTGGCAGACTAGTATGTCCACAGACACTCACTGTTTGTTACATGCATGTCAACTCCCGGTACATAAACATGCACGCTATGGTCATTGCAACAGTGCCTGATGAGATGCAGATGTATAGAAACCAGTCGCACATCAACCGACTTGAATTTGCCTTCATAGGCCTTGTTCTTTTCTTAACAATATTGAACTAGCCTGCTCGGTTTACCTCTTCACCCTCGTGATACCAAAACACACCCAGATACCACAGGTCTATTGTCTGTTTCTACGTTTTTATTCAAATTTCTCCTTAACAAAAAATATTTTGCACGAGAATTATGGCCAAGCTACCCAGTTCAACTTCTGAGTTGTAAAATAGTGCATACTCACTTGCCCTTTAGCCAGTGTATATCCTGCAGGCTGATCAACCATACCTGATGACTCCCAGCCATGGCTACGAACAACACGTCCTCCTCACACGAACCTGAAAGGAAATTAGCAAAATTTTGAATATGTGATCTGCAGCAAACGATGGAGTCACCCATCAGCCCTGATTATGCCATTTCAGCATGTGATCATCGGAGTTTTCCAAACCAGAGCAAGATTTTTTTTCAATGAGTCCTCTTCCATACATGAAATGACAAATGGGCACAAGCTCATATGTATCCTGGTAGAAACAACAACACGGCTTTTAGTTTTCTACTTTTCATATCATCAGAAACTTGGCAGCACATCATGTGTTTGAAGAATGTTGCACAGATGTTTTGCACCCATGAATTAGACATTCCAAAGGCATTATGCTTGAACATGTTACCACAGATTTATACAGAGGCCTTACCTGTGTATAGTTTAATGCTCAATGCCTTTGACACCTTCAACTTCTCAGTACACTCACAGTATATAATATGCAATGTTTTGGCATTTTTATGAAGCAATGAAGCAATCCACCTGTAGGTAGCACTTCAGGAAACTTCCCCCCAGGTATTGACCTGTTACAGGTGGAGACACCTGGGGGATAAACAAAATCTGCTTCATTCGTTATTTGAAAATGTCCTTTGACATAGGAAGCAGGTACTGGCACCATGCAGAATAGTGTTATATTGTTTAATTAGCAAATATTTAATACAGTGTTGCCAAGTTTGCAACTTTAGTACGAGATCTAACTATGTCTGATCCCATCTACATAGTACGTAAAAAAAATCCCTCAAATGCCCACTTCTCGTTACTTCCCTAGTTAAATCTACCAAATTACTTACAAACGTCCTACACAAATTGGAAACAAGGGTTAGTAGTGACTTTGATTCCAGGAATGTGCATCATTTTAGCCCTATTTCTCAAACTTTTTATTCATCAGGATACCCCCCCCCCCCCATCCCTCAAAATTTTTACGTATCCCACCCCCCCCCCTCCAAGCTTGGCAACACTGTAAATACAGACTCATTTCCATAGTTTGCATTAAATTGTTGCAATAGGTCGAGGACAATTGGCCAAGTCACTATCTCAGCTCAGCCCAGCCACAGACCTATTGAGGTCAGAGGTCATTCCACACAGGGACTGTCCTTTCCTCATTCAATTTGTTAATTTTTCCTGGTAACCAGAATCAAACTTCTCTTTTTAATTACTTTCCTGGACTACTTTCATGGCTATATTAACCCTTAAAGTGCTAATCACTGCTATTAAACATCTAATGGTTAAAAGATTAAAATTCCTGACGAAGATACCTTTCATTCAAATACCAGCAAGCCTTGTCTGAAGCAAAAAGTAGTCTTAGTCAACAGCTTTCCTCGGGACACTTTGCGCGCATTGCGCGCAAAGTGTCCCGAGGAAAGCTGTTGACTCAATCTTAAATCAGCACTTTAAGGGTTAAATGACAATAGCCTGTAGATGAGGAATGCACTTCACTGAGCATGCTCAGCTGTGATTGCTATTTGGCTTATAATGTAAACATGGCAAAAGGGTACAGCTGATGACACAGAAACAATTACTCACCCACTGAGGACCCAAGGGTAAGGTCCCAGGGTGAACTTATGACTTGTTCCGTGCCCACTTTGCCACCTTCTAGGTCATGACCTTGGCTCCCAGTGCCTGCCACAGTTGTCACCTTCCTAATGTCAAAGTTAATCTGCAAGAAAAACATTAGATTAACCCTTCCTCTGCTGCAGGCGAGAAAACACACCCAAATATACTTGCTTCTCCTATGCTAGAGGCAAGTTTATCCGCCCAATATATCACATGCCGAAGATCAATTTTCAGCACCACCAATATTGAACTTGACCTAGATTTTTATATTGATAAGCTCTGAAAGTTATATAGGACTAACTTGAAAACTGTGGACTTTATTGCACCCACAAGCAAAAGTTTACAGACAGACAGGTGGACAGACATAAGTGATCACAGAAGCTCTACGACCTATGATCAGCAGAGCTCAAAAGTTGTGGGAAAGCATGGTTAAGTACACCATCTTTCACAACATAATATTTGATCACAACTTCTGTGTCTTTCAAAGTCTTGTCATAAAAATTAGTTGAGCTCTCCAAGCATACGTGCAGGTACTATTTATGACACTATATATCTTACATGTACCTTGTCACAATCCATTCTCATCTCAAGAATAACTACACCAGGAACTATAATATGCTTAAGGAAAAGTTCACTTTGGGGGGGGGGGGGGGAAACAGCCTGTTTGATTCTCCTGTAAAACATTGCACAAGATGACATCATTGACGTATGTCCAAGATCTTCTGGTTTATTTGGAAATAGAATAGACTAAGGCAATGGATTTTTTTTTGTGCACACCAGATCTCTGTTCTGTATGATGGGGGATGCAGTATTCAAGATCTACGTACAAAGGCAGATATAGACTTCCAAAATTTGTATCCAAAATTGGAAGTATAAGCATAATTAACAATTTTCTCATGGCTCTTTGATAATTCCTTTTAAAATATTTTCTCCATTTACACATTTCATTCACCAAATACTACAAGGAACATTTAGCATTTGGCTAACTAACTCATGGCCCGAGCAATCCCTGTATGTATCCATGATACAAACCTGTCTGATAGCATGGTTCTCTGTATCAGCCACATACAGCTGGTTGTCCTTCCAGGCCAGTCCTTGGGGAGCGTGGAATGAAGCATCTTTGAAGTCTCCATCTTCCAGTCTGGCTTTACCACTTCCAATGCAGTCCTGGGTGAACAGAAATGTGGACGCATGAACTCATGGAACATGCCTTTCATCAAAGAATGAATTGCTTGCACACCAGTCCCTAATTGTTGTTGTTGTTGTTATTATTATTATTATTATTATCATTATTATTATTATTATTATGCATTTTTTCCATTATTATTATTATTATTATTATTATGCATTTTTTCCATAATAGATCATAAATTTGCATTATTGTTATCATTATTATGTTCCACATTTAAGATACTGGATATGTTTGCATTCAAAATTATATTACATCATAAATATTGTAATTGGCCTAATTACTGCACATCCTCTAATAAGTGCACCCCCACACCACATCCTCAGACTAAATATGTGGAGACTTGGTATGCATATGGAGAACTCTGGCAAATTGTGCAATATTTTCACTTCTTTTCTTCCACTGAAATGACAGCAAACATGACCTAAAAGATATACTTTCAGCTGTGCATCAGTAAAAGATCAACATTTAGTGCTAACATTAGCCTTCTGCTCACTAACTCAGTTCATGCTAACACAGGAAGTGTGCTTAACATCAACTTTTTTGCACCCATTATCAAAATAGATTACATTTTGAGCACACAGTGTGGTTATCAGGTTGATTATGGTTTAAGCTCCTTCAGGGGAATGACATTTGCCATGACAAGTCATACTATGTTACAGATTTATGTACAACAAAAGGCCCATGGGCCTAATGATCTGCTGATACATAATCTGATAACCATTACCAAAAAATTAATTTCCCATCATGCATTCCCTCCGTGACCCTGAAAAATCAGCCAAGGTCACCCACATGATGTAACATCTAACTTCCACATACATACAATTTTGTGGTTTATTTGGTGTCCTTCCCCTTATTGTTTAACAACATATACTGAATTTAGTACTCTTTTGGTAAGTGATTAATGACCTTGAAAAATAGGGCAAGGTCACACAACATGTTACAAAAACTTTGACCATTGGCTTAATACATGTACAAAAATTTGGTGTATGTTCTGCTGATCCATTTCAATTTATTTCATAGCCATCACAAAAAAGTCATTGTCTCACACGCATAAATTTCCTCCCTGACCTTAAGACAGTCTAGGTTAAGGCCAGCCATATTATACAATATATGCTACACATTTGTGGTCCATTGGGTATTGTTGGCCTTCCTATTTCTGTTCACTCATGACCTGAAGGAATAGGTCAAGGTCACCCAAAATTTCATAAAATTTGATGACGGGTCTTATGCATATTTGCTGTAAACTTAAAAATTCCATCCCAATTTATATTTAATCAAAATAATTAATTTAATGTTCATCTAATACCTGTGATGCTAGTTCCACTGACTACCCTGTGTGGTACCACCATTACTCCACACCTTATAGAATTGTCCGTGTAATTAATATTCCCATAATGGTATATTGATACATAATTGTATATTGATACATGTACACAAGTTCAGATGTAATGACTATAACAAAAAAAATAAAAAAAAATCCTGAAATATATTCCCTTCATGACCTTGGAAAACTAGGTCAAGGTCACCCATATTGTGCAACATCAAACTTCCATACATGATATACATTTTGGTACATTGGTATTGCTAGCTTTCTAAGGCCTATTTCTCAAAATACAGAATTTAGCATCCTTTATTTACCTGAAAATTGGTTCAAGGTCATTGAAAAATTGTCAAAATTTAAGCATTGGCCCAATGTATATTTGGTGTAATTTACAACTTTGCATCTCAATTCACAATCAAAACAATGAACTTTTAATATACTTTTTACACCTGCAATGCTACTTCCACTTCATACCACCAGTGGCGCCACCATAGTTGCACACATCATTGACTTTTGTCTGTATAATGTATCTGTATACATCATTGAACTTTGCCTGTATAATGTATCTGTAATGGTACATTGATATATGTGCAAGTGCAAAAGTTCAGATGTAATGAATGTAACAAAAGAATTAATTACCTGAAATGTATTACCTCTGTGAGCTTCAAAAAGTAGGTTAATGTCATCCATATTAATTATGCAACAAAAAACTTATACACATGATACACATTTGTGGTACATTTGGTATATCATTACCCTTATTCTTTCTCAGCATATTGGATTTAATATTTTCAACGTGACTTGGTCCATATCTTTTGTAACACTGTAGTTGGTACCATCAAATTACAATGCAGTTCTGTCTTTTTGCCAGATTAACATCCCTACCAAGTTTCATGAAGATTAATCTTTGAAAAACACTAAGCTTATTATCAATACTTTCACATTTTGGCCTGAATATGACACAATACAACTGGTGGCACCATCAGCATCAAACTTGACCGAGACTTTCATACACTTAGTAAGTCCTGAAACTTATAAAGGGTATTTGAAAATTGTGGACTGCATGGTGCTTACAAGCAAAGGTCACAGATGGACAGACAGACAGACAGACAGACAGACAGACAGACAGACAGACAGACAGAGGTGATCGTATTTAAGCCCTGCACCCCATGGCAGCAGAGCTAAAAATGTATGCTATTGAATGTTTTGTGATGATACGATTATGTAATGATAATATGTGACAAATATGCCGTGCTAACATTGCCATAGATGTCCAAGCTCCACCCTGCAATTACAATTCTTTTCAACTTTTCAGACATGGTGTCCTGACAAAAATAGGTCAAGGTCAGTGATATTACATAACATTCTACCTTTAGCCATAGTCTATCCAATCATTTTTCCAAATATGAAATTTTACATCTTTCACCACATTTTGGCTCATAATTTCCATCAAATTATAGGTGGCACTACTAGTATCATTAGCAACTTAGACTTTGACCTCCTCCACAATCCCACCAAATTTTGTGAAGATCTGCCCAAAGTTAAAGATGCTAGAGTGTTCAAAAGGTTTTTACATTTCGACCATATATTACATAATCTAAGTGGTGCCACCAATATCAAAAGGGGGTCTAGATTTTCATACACCCTATAAGTCCTGAAAGTTCTATTGGGCTAACTTGAAAACTGTAGTTGGTATTGTGCTAACAAGCTAATGTTTACAGACGGATGGACAGACATGAGCGGTCACATAAGCTCTGCGACATTTGGTCATCAGAGCTAAAAATATAGAAATAAATAAAATATATTTGACTATACCTGAACAAGTCCATTCTGCCCCAAGATGAGAATCTGATGGTGACCAGTGTCAGAAATTGCAAGTTGTCCCTGTTTGCTTATGGACACTTTGCCCGGAAACAATAACGGAGATGGTGGGAGAAAATCTTTGTCCAGTCTAACACAAACATCTCTGTCAGATATCTGTCCTTTGGCCTTGTAAAATTCCAGTGCAAGATCAACAAACTCTGCCAAAATGCCCTGATTTCCCTCTCCCATCAGCGAAAGGAGCATTTGGTTTTGTGGCCCCAATACCACCAATGTGGGCCAACACTGTATGTGCAATTTGTTCCATAACTGGGTGTTAACATCGTTAACCACGGGATGTGTAATGTCATAACGCAGTACAGCGTTTAGAATATTTGATGACACTTTTTCATTCTCAAATTTAGCTGAATGAACTCCTATGACAATGAGTCCATCTTTGATTGAATGTTTGCTTTCAAGTTTTGCCAGATCAGGCAGTATATGCATGCAGTTGATACAGCAAAATGTGAAAAAGTCAATCACGACTACTTTGCCTCGAAGATCTTCCTGTAGGGAAAGCGGTCGCTCTGTGTTGAACCACTCCAAACCTGAAAGTCACACATGCAGTACTAAAACATCTGAAGGAATTTATCTCAACACTTAGGTTAGTTTTATTGATTCGAAATTTAACAGATACACGTAGCATGTACACATCCAATGCACATTTGTCTCCTGAACAATACATTTAAAGTTTATTTAAAAAATAAACAGATACCTTCTTTTCAAGTGTTTGTCAATTTACATACGACATAAAGGCAAAACAGGCCAGAGATTGCAACGATGAAATTTTTACCTCTCAGTCACTGCACAATTACCTCACACAGGAAAATTAAGGAAAAGTTCAGAAGCATACAAATTCACATTTAAAATTTGGAATGATATTCCTAATATCATTCGCCAGTTGATTCTATTTTCCTTATTTCAAATGAAATTGAAAATTCATTTTCCAGATTTTGTTTAACTGGGTACTTAAACTTATGACTGTAACATGTACATTGATACATGTATCTGATTGCAGGTTGCAAATAATTTTGTAACTGTATTTAATTATGCCATCCACACTTTGCTTTTTCATATTATTCTTGTATTAATGCATGCTTTTTTTCCTCAATTGTAATTATAGTACCTGCAGGACAGGGTTCATATAAGCCCTTAAATGGGTTTCTACCCCGAGATTTATGAGATTAAATTTTCTGTATACCAGAGTATATTACCACTCAGTGTACAGCTCTGGTTATCATTCATGTTCATTGGGTTGGTACAGGAGCATGAGCTTTGGTATTCGTGTAGCCTCCTTGGCATTTCAGAGCAAGGTGGCTCAAAATGATGCTAAAATCAGCTCATGGGGCTTTTCCCTTGTATAACCAATTAGCTGTGAGCAGCCACAAGTTCCTAATTTAATTCTTAAATATATATATCATCCTCAAAATGGTTACTTGGCATTCAGTTACTGTACGGCCAATCGGAGACCAGGATTCTCACACACACCCTAATTATCAATATAAACCTGAAGATGCATGCCATAAGGTTGATATTTATGAATTTATAATTAGGGGGTCTGTGAGAATCCTGTTCTCTGACTGGCCGTAATTTAAGGAACTGAAGGCCTAGTAACCATCTTCAGGGTAACAAGATTATGAGCCTGGTTCTCTTTTGTCCAAATCTTACAGCATTGGACGATATCTGGATGAGGCTGGCTAGTATCCTGAGCATCTGCATTCTATAGGGCTATTATTTACACCGAATGGAAATAAATAAATAAAGGTAATCACATGGTTGTAGTTGTGTCACCCCTGTATCAGCCCCTCTTACTTGTATTGTCACTCAACCTTTTGGTCTTGTGACGATACAGGTGCTCTGGGACTCGTACAGCGGGCAATACAGCCAAACCCATGTGATAACCTATAATTATCAATAAACCTCATTCTTTTAACCAAATAACTCAATTTTCAAAATTTAAAAACATAAGGCAAGGGTATGACAGCTCCTAAAGAAAATATAACAGTTCAACCAGCTTCGCCTCTAGTTGGGCATCATCCAGAACCAGTCATAAAAGTTAATAGAGACTCTATATTTATGCGCGAGCGTAACACTGGGCATTGCTTAAGTTATTTGGCCAACATCACTTACAAAGAGTGGTTCTGGTAAAACAGCCCACCCATCTTGGGATATAGTGTGAGAAGTCATGTAAAGATTACACATGCTCCTTTATGGTGGGCCTGTCATGTCACAGACTTGAATGCAACCACTGGAGTGACCCAGTAGAGGGAAACCCCAAGAAAGAGAGGAAATAAAGAGGTTTCAGTCTTGATGTGGGGTAAATGGAAACAATAGGAATAGGGCCAATGATTTTCCGCAATCACAGAAAATGAGCTGACAGCATTGAGAATTGAATATATCAGGAATATTGCGGACACAGCTGAAGCCAGGAACAAATGTGGCCACATGCACCTCGAGAATATTATGGTCAGAAAAGATGCCAGGAATATTATGTAATTTCTCTAGTCACGTCTACATACTGGAAATTTTATGTTCAAACTTATGCCAGGAAAATTGTGGTCACACCTGCATTTTAGAAGGTGCCACATTATTCCCGGGGAAATATATATATATATATATATATATATATATATATATATATATATATATATATATATATATATATATATAGATATAGTTGATGTACCTATTCTCGACTATTGTCGCTAGGGTCGGCAAAAACACAGTTATTATCACTTGCTAATCTATCTTTATATGTGATGAATTGCCGGTCTCTGAACTGTCAAATTTTGTGTAACGATGTCTGGCTCCATTTCCCGGCATCTCAGTTACGAGGGTAATTGCCAATAAACGCAATATATTTGGGTTCCTTACGCTGAGCAAAAATCACACTTTTCTGAGAATGCACATATTTTATATTTTAATAATTGCGAAGACCCTAGATTTTTACATTTTTTTTCATAAACTGTTTTCATGTTGACTTCCACAAAAAATGTCTGCCCTGCTGACCGACTCCAAACTTCATCTGCATGGAGTTTTTCAGTTGCTATTGACAATAGGAACATTTTTATAAGCTCGTCATCAGAATCAAAGTGACATGTTTTGCACAGACCACATGCATTTGGCAAGAAAAGACAAATTTTGTTTTGGTTTTACCAAGGAAGTACAGCTTCGAACCTGATTTACAACAATAATTTTCCCCTTTCTATGATCAGTGACATATTGTGCTGCATTTTTACAAACTGCACAGCTTAGCCTATGGAGAACTGGTACATCAACAAACCTGGTTTTTCATTTTGCTTGAATAAGTCAATGAGGTAGGTCACAATTACCAATTATCTGGACATTCAGCTGAATACACAATCCAATGCACAGAATTCATCGGGGCTAGAGATGTGTATTTCCATTGGTTTGCATGTTAAATTAACCTCAAATTAAAAGGCTACTTTTAAAGCTGCAAGAATAAAATTTACAATAAGACCAGGCAAGGGCCATAACGGCAAAAAGTGTTGGTCTGTGAAGCTTTTGCCTGAGTGAAGACTTTAGGTTAGTCTCACCAGTTTAGTTGTGTCCCTACTCTTCAGAGACTGCCCAAAGACTGCTGTGTTTATCTTTTACCTTGAATTTTGCATGTCCACATTATCCATTATTTGTACGTGGGGTGACGTAAAACCACTGTTTTACATTGGAAAAGCCAACTGTCGAACTGGTCAGTTGGGTTAATGGCGATCCACATGCTATGGTGTGCACGTGTTTATGAAAAAAAAAATAAAATAAAACAAAATTTATGTGAACATTTCAGCTATGAACATAATTTTACCACACACATTTTTCTATTTGTGCAAGGAATGGTTTTTAAGTTAAGCTGCAAATTACAATGAAACGTAATGGGAATACACAAAAAATATTCCAGCCCTGAACGAATGAAATGCCCTCTACAGGAGAGCAGTAGAAGCTTCTGTTCTTGCTCTCCCCTATTGTGGAACATCCCAGGAACACAAGTATTCCACGGCAAGGGGTATTTCCACCACGGAAATTTCCACGATGTTTCCGCTATACTTCCCAGAAATTCCCGGGAAGCATTTCGGTCAAGATATCATACTTATAAACAAGTTGAAGTTGCAAAACACTGCCCGAATAGGCAAGGACAAGAACAGAAGGCTCTGGCCCTGCCTAAAGAGGGCACTGCAGTCACGGAGGGCTTGGGTTGTGCATTACCTGGCATTACTTTACATTGTAATTTGTAGCTTAATAACTTGAAAACAACTGCATATAAATCTAAATGCTTAACTAAATACCTCACAAAAATCACATAACCACAGCTACTAAAGTGACCAGATTATTTGATGTTAATTTAACATGTAAACCAACTCTAGCCCTACAAATTTTTGTGTATTTGGTTGTGTATTGGGGCGAATACACACTTCAGAGCAAATTCTGACCTTTCCTATTCTGCGCAGCAGACCAACTATAGAAATAGCTGGGACCGGGAGCTGGGGTGCTGCGTGTATTATCACTATCAACTTGCCTTTGACCACAGTGCAAGCTACAGATCTGTTGCTTGCTCTGGCTGTCGCTCTGACCCACTTCTGCATGTGGGCCACAGCCCCACTGCGCTCTTGCCTGTCTGCCCCTGCAGCTCTGCCCCTCCCAAACGTGCAAGTTTTATTCATTTATTCATGCATTTTCTCGAATATTCATGATCTACTTCCTCTCATTGCATCTCAGCGCATGGACTACATCTAAACAACGAAGTGGGGCCACGTTCATAAATTCGGCCGTCAACGAACTCTACACGATGCCAAGCTCATCATCTACCGCATCAGTTTGAACATCATGGACGTTTGAAACTCAGCTCTGGGAGAATGACTACTCCATCCTGCACAAACCTTTCTCCAAGTCCGGTACAACAAAATGACGTTTTCTTTCTAGTAGGTCTAGGTGTTTCCGCAACAAATCATGTCTATCAACGGTATTTTCACACTCGATAAGCGCACTTTGAAGTTCATAACTTAGTTCGGCCACAAAGTCCGCATCTACAGCCGCCATTTTTGGCCTCGCACTGCCTGCGGTAATGCAAGGTTTAGTTCCAAGCCAGTCCGTGTAAGGGCGCATCCGGTTGGAACTTCTAATTCATAAGTGTGTGTGTTGATCCGCGGTTCGAGGGGCTCAAACCATCATCGAACAAACCCCCTTGACTAAAACACAAAAACAAAAACAAAAAAACAAAAAACAAACAAACACACACACACACACACACAAGCAAGCAAAAAAACAAACAAACAAAACAAAACAAACAAATCCAGCCTCAAATTGGCTCAATGAGACATATGATATCTGTCAGTGTCTCTTTACTAGACTTCTGGCTGAAAGAGTATTCTGTGAATCGTCCGCGCTTTTAACAACTTTTCCAGCAGTATGCTCTGTACCTGTCCATTATTATTAACTGCACTTGTAGTGCGTATTACTAGCTAGCCGATGTTTTGAAAACACGTATACAGAAAATCTTAAGCCCTATTCTACACTTTGTTGGGCATGATCCTGGCCAAGGGGCCAGCCTAATAACACTGAACTACTGGCACTATTAATGCAGTACTGCGTGGTCTGAAAGCTGAGTGACTTTAACAACAAATGGGTATATTGTCCTTTATTTTTGTTTCTTTAGATCTTCAAATTATCATATCTCAAATAAAACGCAAAAATAATACCATTTCGTCTGAAAGCTTATTCTTAGAGACTAGATAGAACTCAAATACTTAGATACTAATGTCAAGTGCACATTCATGAAGAAATATATGATGGGCAAATCAGATGATTAACGTCCTGTCGGATTAACCTTTTCAGTGCCAACTGCGACTAAAGTCGGGCCACCGAAGTCTATTTCATGAAGTCGATCTCCTCTGACTTATCACGAAGATACTAGATTCATATTCTTTGTAGAAGGACGTTTCATTCAAATACCAGCATGCCTATATATAGTTCCAGAGAATGTCATGATCCAGGTCAACAGCTCTCTTCTCAGCATGCATCGAGGAAGCTCGTAACTAACCATATATTTTTATTCGTGATTTTCATTGGGAGCAAAAGCATATTCTGGATACATGCTTAAAATGCTGCTCCTTGATTTTAGTTTGGATTTCCATCAACTTCCAATGCAAAAGGTTCAAATTATGTTTGGCAATGTGGAGACAATCAGTGTGCATTTACAGCGATCAACATGCTGATAACCGATTTCTTAAAATTGACAAGATTCTAGTCTGATTGTTTAAAGGTCATCTTGATTGAATGTGTACCACAAATTAGAAAGTTGATGTTTAGGGTGGTTGAAAATTAAATCTGAAAACCAAAATGATAAATGTCATTTTGGAACAGTGCTTTTTAGCTCCAAAGTGCGCCACACTTGTCACATGAAAGCGCGGGAATTTTCTCGGATCGTAGTCCGATGTGGGAAAGTTTTGGTGACGTCACAAATACAACCTGCTGGCTGGGGGAATGCGTTATAGGTCAGAGTGCCTTCAGCTAGCCAAAAGTCATGGCAGATACAATGGAGCATAGTGATTCCGGAGAGTCTGAAATGAGTTTTTCATGTACGTGGTCTGATGAGGATGAAGAAGAATTAATAAGAAAACTGTAATAGCAGAGGAAAAGACCATTCAGCCTTACAGACATGAGCCGAACCCTGCCGTCATTATGCTGCAGGGAGTGCAGCCGTTGGACATCCAGACGCACCTGCAATTGAAAATATGGTATGGATGTAGGCTTTTTTCAAGGTGCACTTTTTAGTGAAACACTGTTGTCATGGCACGAATCTCTTTTTAGGTGGCATGGGGGAGGCCCTTCTACTAAACGACGGAAACCAGGTCATCTGAGTTTTAAGATTTGTGTTTCTAAAATTTGTTTATTTTGCAAAATTTCAGGATGAAAGTATTGATATTTGTAACATTTAAGTCTAAAAATCCTAGATGCATTAAAAGAGAGTATATTTGATATTATGCGTCAACTTGAACCCCACTGAGAAACTATCCATGTTTGAATTTTTTTCTTGAGAAATGTACTTTCCGTTTAACCTCAAAATATTATTTTGTCTATTATATATCTCAACGTTATACCAAGGTTGAAAAAAAATGGCATTGACTGCGGTTTTACCTGATTTGGCGCTTTTTTCCTGCAATGAGGTATAAATAAAATTTGGACTTTCAAACTTTGTTGATGGGCTTTTAATAACAGAAGTTAAATCTCTATGTTACAAGTAACTAAATCTTAATTTGAACGAAAGGACCATGGTAGGCAGATTAAACTTATGATTTTAAAAGTTTGAAACCGATCGGACAAAAAATAAAAAATTCTGAATAAAAGGAAAGTACGTTTTTCAAATGACAATTATAAACACGACAAGATGAGATTCCATTTGTCATCAAAATCGACCATAAAACAACACTGCCGGTTATCTGCTAATAGTCATCTGTAGATCCAGACAATTCTAAAAATACACACCTTTATATGAATTTTAAAACAATAAATATTTTGTGAACCATCAAAACCAAAGATCTTTTTTGGCGATTGAGCTTTCCATTGGCCACCTAAAGCACGTGTCTATTGCATGAATATCTTGAAATAAATTGTATATTCATCTAGCAGCTGTATAATGGGAGTTGGAGATGGAATTTCTTGATAAACAAAAATTTTACCCAAACACTCGCCAAAACACTATTTTGGTTTTTATTTTCCGAAAGGCTCCTACATTGGGAGGTGGCTAAAGCAGAAATAGATTAAACTGTGGAAAAAAGATACACTGACTCCTTGAAACCAGAGATGTTCAAACTTGTATTGTTTTGTCAAATTAAAAAACTAAGATTCAACACGAAAACTTGGAGGTCCGACATCAAAGAACACAGTTTCGACATATCAAAATATCCAATAT